>CM033278.1:30072528-30640028 GCA_019343175.1 Oedothorax gibbosus
ACTTTAAAAACCAAATATCATGTAAAAGGGCCCCTGTAAGTCAGTACGCGGACATAATTAAAATCTCTAAATTTAAAATAATTGCGTGGATTAATTGCTTTATGGATTTGATTGCCCTGTCCAACAGTATCAAACTTTTCGCAAGGTAGTATTTAGTACTGATTTTAAATCATAGAAGGCAGCAGCAACATTCAATTCCGTTAACATTAAATGTAGAAAACTGAGTTGAGACGAACAATTGCTGACGATTAATTGCAAACTACTGATTTATAATGAAACGTGAATATCTAAATAAATTCAGTATTATTTATTAATGCGTTTTTTTTAAATCTTGTCACTTGCCCATGGGTTCAGCTGGCATTGTTTCTTGTCAAAAACATTTAAACTATATGCATGTATAGAATAACTTTTACACAGTGTAATTTAACCAAAGCAATTAAGAACTTATTTTTTCTTCTAAAAAACCATTATGGATGTCGTTTTTCTTCCTTTCTTCAGGTATAAAAATATTTGTTTCGCGCTTTCTCGGAGCAATTCGACAAGGTCTGTGACTTATAAGGTTCCACCTCGAAACAATATTTTAGGTTGCTTCCCATGGATGTTCAAACCATAGGAATTTTTGAAGGAATTGATTGATATCAAAAACTCAATTTGATAAAATTGTGACTTTTAGTGTTTTTGAAAAAAGGGAAGTTTTAGTGTGTGAAAAAAATTATTGATTTGCGCCTTACTGCTTATTTCGGGTAAAGTTTAATAAAAAAAATGGGGCATAATATTGCTAAAATACATTAAATAAATAATTTTAATCTTAAGTATATCAGTTAGGACAAGATAAAATAAATAAGATATCTTTGAAATACGAATCGCTAATTTTGTCATTGCATACCGAACTTGCTTTTGAAATTTTCAAAACCTTTCCCTGTAAAAAATAAACACAAAATGAGATTATTTTATTAAGACAAAAGAAATAGTTACTAAGAAAAAAATAGTTTAATTGACTATTTTTTAAAAATATTAAGAAACTAGTTGGGACGCAAATTGACCATTATCCTAATATTGACTCTTAAAATAATGTGCATTAAGGGATTTTAATGCAATATTACGAGGTTGCAAGACAAAATAAGGGATTTGTTTAGATTTTTTAAAATTAATTATAATATGGTTAATATAAGAATTGAATTTTATGTGCGGTTTAGGCAAATTAAGACGAATTGAAGAGGTTTTTTGGAGTTTCTTTTCATTGTTAAAGGATTAGATATGTACGTATTTAGGGACAATTGATGTGCGCAACAAATTATATTTAGGTGTATTTTACGGGCTAATGTAATTTCTCATAAAGGCAACTCTAAATGAGTTTAAGCAATGTATATAAATTATTGTAGGCTAATCTAAATATGTATTTGGCCCTTTAAATGGATATATTTAGGTGCGTATTAGGGACTTTAAGTGCGACTAATTACGATGTATTTGCAACTTATTTTGTAAGATGTATTTTAACTTATTTAAGAGTATGTAAAGCTTATTTCTAGTTGGCAATATAGGCTTATTTTAGTGTTTTTTAGGTTCATATTGAGGTATCTCCCTACCTTGAAAACGGCAAATTTTGACAATTTTCACGTTTTGTTTTACTGTTTTAAAGAGAAGGCCTATTATGTATGTTTAAAAAAACTGCAAGAATCTTTACTTTACGATAATTCAATCAAAAGTTATGGCTATTTCAGTGAAGCATTAGCCCATTGTGTATATCTGAAAGCTTAAATTTAAACGTGTTTTCTGAAGAACGGTAATTTTCAACAACAATGTACTTTTAAAAACTGATTTCTCAAAAACTACTTAATATAATGTAATAAAATTTTCATATTGTTTATTATAAGTTCATGTGTGTTTTGAAATGATATTTAAGTAAAATAACTGATAGAATTTATTTTATGGACTTTTTAATATAAAATTTCCTATTTTTTTTTAAAAATTTCTATAAACATGGCTTTGATACTATGTAATTCCTAAAATATTAGAAGTATTGCTTAAATCTCATTTCAAAACATGTAAGAAGATCTAATGAATGACTGCCTAATATTTAAGGAAAAAAAAATATTTTTTACTTCTCGTGTTTTGCGTAACTCTTATATTTAAAGCAAGTTTCTTCAAAATTTGCATTAAAAAAATAATAATAATTTCAGTTTTTTTGGTCAAATATTCCATTTAACATTATTATTCATCATTACCAGTAAAAAATTAGTTAATATTAAAGTAATAAAAAATTAGACCTAGAGGTCCCCTAGGTGCATAGTTGAGGGATTACTTATGTACCGCATTAAGTGTTAGGCTTACATTTCAGTACGCATTAAGGGCTAATGTATAACCTTATTTCGGTATGTATATTTTGAAAGGGATATTTCTGTGCATATACTAAGAGAATAATATAGAACATATTCATGGCTTATTTAAGGGGGAATGGGCGCGCTGGACCGGGGGTCTCCAAAGCAAAGTGCATCAGCGTTAATCCTATAAAGAAAAAAAATATTTTCTCTGCCACATTTCTCCGGCTGTATTGAATATTTTTTTACAAGTGGATTTTTTGTGTGATAAAATGTAAACTGACTTACAGGTCCCGACCTTCCCAGTTTTTGAAATGGGTTCGAATATATTTTTTTAATTTTCAATAAATTTTACATAAAATATAAATTACATAAATACACTATATTTACATAAAATAAATTACATAAATACACTATATTTACATAAAATATAAACTATTCGAAGGAATTTCAAAAAGTGGGAAGATAGAGAGAGACCTGTAAGTAATCTACATTTATTATTTAAAAAAAAAACCCTTTGTAAAAAATTTTCAATACAGCCTGAGAAATGTGGCCGAGAAAATAGTTTTTTCCCCCATTGGATTAACACTGAGGCACTTGAGTTTGGAGACCCGCGATCCAGCGCGCCCATTCCCCCTTAAGTTAACAAAAGAAATAAGTGTTTTAAGGGTAGTATATTGAATACAGTCAAGGCATTTTATAGAGTTTATACAAGTACGTATTAGTAATGGTTACTATGCCATGTTTTACTTAATTTAGGAGAGTTATACCTGCGTGCGTATTATGGTTTATTTAATGCCGTATTTAGGCCATTTAAGGGGTCTTCGTGGTATTCAAGGATCTTATATTGCGTTTTCAAGGGTTTATTTTATGTGCGGATAGAGTACAAGTGCGTGCTAAAGAATTATTTAGCAGAGTTTATATAAAAGGCTAATGTAGGTGCGTTGGTGGGGTGTATTAAATTGCGTATTTAGGATTTAAGTGAGTATTAAGGTTTATAAAACCATTATAAGGGCAAATTTAAGTTTATCAATATATAATTTAGTTTTGTAGTACTGTTTAACTTATTAGTATATTATAAGGTAACTTTTTAAGGGGTTTGAGTAGTAATTCATATTTATAATGCGCACTCATTTGGGGAATATTTGTCATATTTAGTTTGATTGTTCAATTAAAAGCCTATAGACGAATATTAGTTTTTAAATAAGTATTATGGTTTTTTAAAGTACGTATGAATTGCTTATTTAGATTCGGATAATTTCTCTAATATGTATTAAGCTTATTTGGGTGCCGATTATTGATAATTTAAGTCATTTTTTTAGGACTTCATACGGGTCTATTTGAGTATATTTTAAGTGTCTAGTAAGGTGCATAACATGATCCTATTTATCTAACTTATGTTTTATTTCAGCTGTCATGTTTTCAACCACTTCCATAATGGCTCACTATCACATTGGTAAGTAATACATGTCCTAATGTTTCTAATATTGTCCTATAAAATATTAGAAACAACCGATAATAATATTGCTTTTTAAGTCTTGTGTATTTTATTTTGTAGAGATTGGAAGCTTTTGTTGGGGTTAATAAATGTGCTTATTGAAGGCTTAATAATGCGTATTAAGGTTTTCTTTCTAATAAAAATTAATTGTAAATGTGTATAAAAGAATTTTTTAGATAAAGTTTAAAGGCATTAGGTGAATATAAGAACGGATTTTTTATGTGCGGATTAAGGGGTAACTTAGGTGCGTATTGCGGTCTTTTTTAATGGAGTGCATTTTCATTTTTAAGTTATTAACTGTGTGCGTATTTGGGACTTCTTGAAGTGCGCACTAAGTTGTATTTATGTGTCTTGCGATCTAATTAATTTTTCTCATTGCATTTAATTTAATTTCTCATCATCACATCAGTTAACTTTAGATGCGTTTAAAGAAACAATATTTTTATCGGCTAATATTACGGTTTTTAGGTTCACTATAAATTTACATTAGGTGCGTAAAAAAGGGCTAATTTGACTGCTAATTTTGTAAGGGCAAATTTTGTGCGTTAAGGTGTGTAAGTGTGCTTAAAATGCGTTAAGGGCTATTTATGTTAAGGGATTGTTTAAGGTCCGTATAAAGTGGTTTATTTCATTGTGACTAATGTCCTTATTGGCTAATTTAAGTGCATAATAAAAGAATAATTTTGGATGTTTTCATTGCTTGTTTGAGTGCATATAAGAATATTATTTATCTGCGCCAAAGCTTTTGTTTAGGGTTTATTCATAAACATACTACTAAGGTTTATTGAGCCTTGTTTTATCTATTTTAGTTTTAGGTAATTTAGGAGCGTTATAAATGTGGGAGCACATTAATAGAACATTAAAGGCGTGTTTAGATCGTATTGAAGGAATTTTCCTTATGATCTTTAAAGGGCGTGCTCGGGGATGCTTACGTTGCGTATTCATAGTTTATTTCAGTACGTGTTAAGGTTTATCAAGAAGAGTTAGAGGCCCGTCGCCAATAGCCCTCGTGTAGCTCTAGTGCGACGATAATTCAAAACTAAAACTAAAATCAAGAAGAGTTAATGGGAATGGGCGCGCTGGACTGGGGTCTCCAAAGCAAAGTGCATCACTGTTAATCCTAAGGAGAAAAAAAAATATTTTCTCTGCCACAATTCTCCGTCTGTATTGAATATTTTTACAAGCGGATTTTTTTGTGATTAATGTAGCTGACTAACACGTCCCGACCTTCCCCTTTTTTTTCAAATGGGTTCGAATATTTTTTTTTAAATTTTCAATAAATAATTTTACATAAAATATTCGAAGCATTTTCAAAAAGTGGGAAGATAGAGACCTGCAAGTTATCTACATTTATTATTAAAAAACCAGTTTGTAAAAATATTTAATACAGACAGAGAAATGTGGCCGAGAAAATAGTTTTTTTCGCCATTGGATTAACACTGAGGCACTTGAGTTTGAGACCCGCGATCCTGCGAGCCCATTCCCTCTTAAGGCTTTAGAATACATAAGTGAGGCATACTAAAATGCGTAGTTTCGTTGTTATTCAACTGTTTATTAAGGTTTAGAAAGATGTTTTAAGGGCTTATTTAAGTCAGTATTAAAATCAATTTTTTTATTTGTATTGGGAACTTATTAGCATAAGGCTTTTACAAGTATTGTGGGTTTGTACTTGTGTGAATTCAGGGTTTATAAAACGCACTCATTGTAGGATTGTTATACGTGGTTTGATTATTTAAGATAATTAAGGGTTTATTGAAACACCTTTTTAGATGCATATAGTTTTAAGTCCGTATTAGAGTTTTATATAGGTGGTATTACGTTCGTTTTATTTCTCAAATACGTATTGAAGGTATAATTAAGGGATAATTTGTTGAATGACCTGTCTTTTTGGTAAACGTTTAAAAGTTGCGTTTTAAGAGCATTTTAAAGGTTTATTAAGTTGCTTAATCTGTGACTGTGCGTTTTTATGTTATTTAATTTTCTAAAAAGCCCGGGAAATGGACAAACATGTAGGGTTTTTTTTTCGCTGCATAATTTTAAATTTTTTATTTTTTCGAATAAAAAATTAAAAAAAAAATAAAACGGGGTTATTTTTAAAAATGATTTTTAAAAAACCATTTCCCGATGAAAATGTACGTTTGAATATAAATTGTAAATTAGAGGATTTTTACAAATTAATATAACAAAATTTAAAAAACACACTTAATGTGTTTTTGAATGCTTAATAAGATGAAGCATTTAAATAAAAAACAAACCGCACAAAAAAATACCATACTCAAAAAAAATTTTTAAACGGACCAAAAACTATATGTACTAAAGGGTGTTTCAATAAAACCCTTAATTTTATTAAATAATCAAAACGTATAAAACCCCACCCCCTACAATGGTGCGTTTTTTTAAAAACCCCGAATTCGCACTCACAAACCCCGTTTTCTTGCAAAAGCTTTTCGCTATGGGGGGTTGTGAAAATGTAGAGGTGGGAAATTTAAAAGGGAAAGGAAGGGGAACATAAGTTGGTAAAAGTGAAACATGTTTGGTTCACAGGGAGGACACTTAGGGATATTAGGCATAGAGATGGGGCCCATTTTTAAGGGGAGAAACGGACATACATTTGAGGGTAGCAACTAGAATTTTGGGGGACCGGTTTATTTTAACAGAATTTGTTTAATAAAGTTTGGTAATAGCCTTAAGAGATTCGAATTACTGGTTTTAAAAAAAAATCCGAAAAAATAGGATAACAAGCATCAAAAAGGGGGTTTTAGCTGCGTATAAGGGACAATGAATTGCCTCATAGGGCTATTTTTTGTATGAAAAAAATTTTTTTGCGTAGAGTTTGTTTTCGCTATTTTAATTTAGTTAAAAATAAAAAATTTTTTTCAAGAATAGATTTTATTTTATTTAATAGCCATAGAAACATTAAAGAGAAATTTTTTTTTTAAAAAAAAAAAAAAAAAAAAAATTTTTTTAAAATTAAAAAAACCTTTTAAAAGGAAAAATTTTTTTTTTAAAAAATTTTTTTTTAAAAATTTTTTTTTAAAAAAAAAAAAAAAATTTTTTTTTTTTTTTTTTTTTTTTTTTTTTTTTTTTTTTTTTTTTTGTTTTTTAAAAAAATTTTTTTTTTTTGGGAAAAAAATTTTTCCCCCTTTTTTTCCCTTTTTTCCCCCCTTTTTTTTTAAAACCCCGGGAAAAACCCCCCTTTTTTTTTTAAAATTTTTTTAAAAAAAAAAAAAAAACCCAAAAATTAAAAGGGGGGTTTTAAAAAGCTTTTTTAAAAAAAGGAAAAGGGGCCGGGGTTTTTTTTTTTTTTTCCTTTTTGGGAAAAAGGGGGTTTTTTTGCGGGGGAAAAAATTTTTTTTTTTTTAAATTTTTTTTTTTTTAAAAAAAAGGGGGGGGGATTTTTAAAAAGGGGTTTTGGGTTTTAAAAAATTTTTGGGGGGGGGGTTTTGGGTTTTAAAAAAAAAATTTTAAAAAAAGAAAAATTTTTTTTCAATTGGGTTTTTTGGGCCTTTTTTTTGGGGGTTTTTTTTTTGTTTTTTTTTTGGGGGGTTTTTTTTTTTAAAAAAAAAATTTTTTTTTGGGGTTTAAAATTTTTTTTTTTTTCTTAAAAAAAAAAATTTTTTTAAATTTTTTTTAAAAATTTTAAATTTTAAAAAAAATTTTTTAAAAAAAAAAAATTTCCCCAAAACCCCAAAAACCCGGGGGGGGTTTTTTAAAAAAAATTTTGGTTTTTTTTTTAAAAAAATTTTAAAAAGGGGGGTTTTTAAAAAAATATTTTGAAAATTTTAAAATTTTTTTAATAAAAAAAAATTTTTTTTTCCCCTTTTTTTTTTTTTTTCCCTTTTTTTAAAAAAAAAGGGAAAAAAAAAAAATAAAAAATTTTTTTTTTTTTAAAATTTTTTTGGTTTGGGGGAAAAAAGGGAAAAAAAAATTTTTTTTTTTTAAAAAAATTTTTTTTAAAAAAAAGGTTTTTGGGAAAAAAAAATTTAAAAAATTTTTTTTGAAAAACCCAAAAAAAAATTTTTTTTTTTTTTAAATTTTAAAAAAAAAATTTTTTTTTTTAAAAAAATAAAATTTTTTTTTTTTTTTTAAAAAATTTAAAAAAAAAAAAACTTAAAAAAAAAAAAGATTTAAAAAAAAAAAAAAAAAGAAAAAGGGTTTTTTAAAAAAAAAATTTTTTTTTTTTTTTAAAAAAAATTTTTTTTTTTTTGCCTTTTGGGGTTTTTTCAAAAAATTTTTAAAAGGGAAAAAAATTTTTTTTTTTTAAATTTTTCCAAAAAAAAAAAATTTTTAAAAAAATTTGGGGTTTTTTTCCCCCCCCAAAAAAAAATTTTTTGGTTTTTTTTAAAAAAATTTTTCCTATTTGCAGTTTATTCTACAAAATTGTTGAAGGAAAATTTTGGTTTCGAAATTCTAAATGAGATTCAATAGTGGTTGATTAAATACGGTAAAAAGGGGTTTAAAGGCGATTATCAAGTGAGGTTTCTGGATTTGTTTGGGACTTTAAAAACCAATTATCATGTAAAAGGGCCCTGTAAGGCAGTACGCGGACATAATTAAAATTTTTTAAATTTTAAAATAATTGCGTGGATTAATTGCTTTAGGATTTGATTGCCTGTAAAAAACACTATAAAAACTTTTCGCAAGGTAGTATTTAGTACTGATTTTAAATCATAGAAGGCAGCAGCAACATTCAATTTCCGTTAACATTAAACGTAGAAAACTGAGTTGAGACGACAATTGCAAACTGCTGATTCATAATGAAAACATGTGAATACCTAAAAAAAAATTTTATTTATTGTTTATTAAAATGTTTTTTTTTACAAAAAACATCTTGTCACTAGCCCATGGGTTCAGCCTTACATTTTTTTGTCAAAAAACATTTAAATATATGCATGTATAGAATAACTTTTACACAGCGAAATTTTAACCAGAGCAATTAAAAAAAAAATTTCTTCTGAAAACCATTATGGATGTCGTTTCTCTTCCTATCTTCAGGCATAAAAATATTTTTCGCGCTTTCTCGGAGCAATTCGACAAGGTCTGACTTATAAGGTTCCACCTCGAAACAAATATTTTAGGTTGTTTCCCATGGATATTCAAACCATTGGAATTTTAAAAGTAATTATTGATATCAAAACACTCGATTTTGATAAAATTGTGATTTAGTGTTTTTGAAAAAAGGGAAGTTTTAGAGTGTGAAAAAAATTATTGATTTTGGTCCGAAATGGGTACCAACTTCTGTTAGATCGCACATAGGTAACGCAATGCTGGAACTTTCGACTTCTGAAGGTACTGTTAGACGTCACGTAGATCAATTTTGCCCGGGGGTTTTGCACCCAGAGCCATCTGTGGAACCAGGCCTTCCGGGAAGCCTCTGTCTATCTCTCTCCAACTAGAGATTGCATTGGGCACACCTTCTGTCCCGCATGAGACTTTCGTCTGTTCCTGAGGTTCCCTCGGTACCTGTTGCGGATCCCTTGTGGAAACCTCTTCGTTATTTAGATTGGATAATTTCTGTAATATGTATTAAGCTTATTGGGTGCCGATTAATGATAATTTAAGTCCTTTTTTAGGACTCATACGGGTCTATTTGAGTATATTTTAAGTGTCTAGTAATATAGATCCTATTTATCTAACTTATGTTTTATTTCAGATGTCATGTTTTCAACCACTTCCATAATGGCTCACTATCACATTGGTAAGTAATACATTTCCTAATGTTTCTAATATTGTCCTGATAAAATATTAGAAACAACCGATAATAATATGCTTTTTGAGTCTTGTTATTTTATTTTGTAGAGATTGGAAGTTTTTGTTGGGGTTAATAAATGTGCTTATTGAAGGCTTAATAATGCGTATTAAGGTTTTCTTTCTAATACAAATTAATTGTAAATGTGTATAAAAGATTTTTTAGGTAAAGTTTAAAGACATTAGGTGAATATAAGAACGGATTTTTTATGTGCGGATTAAGGGGTAACTTAGGTGCGTATTGCGGTCTTTTTTAATGAGTGCATTTTCATTTTTAAGTTATTAACTGTGTACGTATTTGGGACTGTCTTGAAGTGCGCACTAAGTTGTATTTATGTCGTTTTGCGATCTAATTTAATTTTCTCATTGCATTAATTTAATTTTCATCATCACATTCAGTTAACTTTAGATGCGTTTAAAGAAACAATCTTTTTATCGGCTAATATTACGGTTTTTAGGTTCACTATAAGTTTACATTAGGTGCGTAAAAAAGGGCTAATTTGACTGCGTTAAGCTAATTTTGTAAGGACAAATTTTGTGCGTTAAGGTGTGTAAGTGTGCTTAAAATGCGTTAAGGGCTATTTATGTTAAGGGATTGTTTAAGGTCCGTATAAAGTGGTTTATTTCATTGTGACTAATGTCCTTATTGGCTAATTTAAGTGCATAATAAAAAATAATTTTGGATGTTTTCATTGCTTGTTTGAGTGCATATAAGAATATTATTTATCTGCGCCAAAGCTTTTGTTTAGGGTTTATTCATAAACATACTACTAAGGTTTATTGAGCCTTGTTTTATCTATTTTAGTTTTAGGTAATTTAGGAGCGTTATAAATTGGGAGCACATTAATAGAACATTAAAGGCGTGTTTAGATCGTATTGAAGGAATTTTCTTTATGATCTTTAAAGGGCGTGCTCGGGGATGCTTACGTTGCGTATTCATAGTTTATTTCAGTACGTGTTAAGGTTTATCATGAAGAGTTAGAGGCCCGTCGCCAATAGCCCTCGTGTAGCTCTAGTGCAGACGATAATTCACAAAACTAAAATCAAGAAGAGTTAATGGGAATGGGTGCGCTGGACTGGGGTCTCCAAACCAAAGTGCATCAGTGTTAATCCTAAGGAGAAAAAAAATATTTTCTCTGCCACAATTCTCCGGCTGTATTGAATATTTTACAAGCGGATTATTTTGTGATTAATGTAGCTGACAACACGTCCCGACCTTCCCACTTTTTCAAATGGGTTCGAATATTTTTTTTAATTTTCAATAAATAATTTTACATAAAATATTCGAAGCATTTTCAAAAAGTGGGAAGATAGAGACCTGTAAGTTATCTACATTTATTATTAAAAAACCAGTTTGTAAAAATATTTAATACAGACAGAGAAATGTGGCCGAGAAAATAGTTGTTTTCGCCATTGGATTAACACTGAGGCACTTAAATTTGAGACCGCGATCCTGCGAGCCCATTCCCTCTTAAGGTTTAGAATACATAAGTGAGGCATACTAAAATGCGTAGTTTCGTTTTTATTCAACTGTTTATTAAGGTTTAGAAAGATGTTTTAAGGGCTTATTTAAGTCAGTATTAAAATCAATTTTTTATTTGTATTGGGAACTTATTAGCTTAAGGCTTTTGCAAGTATTGTGGGTTTGTACGAGTGCGAATTCAGGGTTTATAAAACACAGTCATTGTAGGATTTTTATACGTGGTTTGATTATTTAAGAAAATTAAGGGTTTATTGAAACACCTTTTATATGCCTTATTCATATAGTTTTAGTCCGATAGTTAAAGGTGTATAGGTTCGTTTATTCTCAATACGATTGAAGTATATTTAAGGATAATTGTTGATTATCGCTTTTGTTAACGCGTAAGTGCGTTCTGGGAGCATTTTAGTTATTTAGTGCTAATGCTGATGACTTGTCGTTATTATTGTTTTTTAAACTTCACAACGGCCAGGAATGCAAACATTATGGTTTTTCACTGAAATTAAATTTATTTCGAGTAACATTTATTTAAAATTAAATCGGGTTATATTTGATGATTGATTTAAAACCATTTCCAGATGAAGATGTACATTATGATTATAAACTTGTAAATTATATAATTTTAGATTATTATAAGAAAAACTGATGCACAAAATACGGAAAAAGCCGTATCTAACGATAGGAGGGTTTTAATGTTTTCTTTTAGGTTGTAATAAAGCGAGTATTCAGGGCCTGTTTAAGGTTTTCTGTAAATCATTGGCTAATTTTAGTGGGCATTAACGGCAAATGTAGGTGCGTACTAAGTTGAATTAGTTCTCAAACCGTATTAAGATTTATTTAAGTTCTAAAGATAAGGCTAGTTTAAGTGTGAGAAGAAGTACGGACTGCTCTGGTTTTGATCCAGGAACCTCTTTTGAGCAAGCCCAATACTGAACCGTCTATGACAGCTACAAGTGTATAATACGTATTTAGTGTAACCTTTGGTGAATTTTGAAAGTTAATTTATATGCGTATTACGAGATAATTCGTGCTAACATTAGATTTTTTTATAGAGTATATTTTTATGTACGGTTTGCTTTTTATCTAAATGCGTGCATCTTATTAATGCATATTAAAAAGCACATTTAAGTGTGTAAGTGCGTGTTATTGGAAGGTCGTATTCGGGTAATTTAAGGGAATACTTGGTGTTTATTTTATGTGAGCATGTAAGTTTATTATGGTGCTTTTAAAGGCAAACTTTAGTGTGTACCAAAAAATAAATTAGTTGCGCAATGCTACTTTGAAAATATGGGTGCCCTATAAAGTTCAAACTAAGTATTGATTTAAATTCGGCTAATGGCAGCAAATTTAGGTGCGTTTTAGAGTTTCATTTAGGGTCAAGTGGAGTAAGTGTGATAGGGTTTCTGCATTTTTCCTTTAAAAAATTTGTTCTCTGCTTCAAGTAAATTCCAAATCCTAAAATTGGTAGTGAATTATTATAATAAACATACCTATGTAGGAAAAAATTTATATGTTTGAATTCCAAATTTAAGTGAATAAAATTTGCATTTTAAAATCCATTGCTGTTTTATCACACTTACCCCACATAGGGGTAAGTGTGATTTTGATGTGGGTAAGTGTGATTTCAGTTGCAATAAGTGTTTTCAAGCCATATAAATAACCTAGCATACATTTTTCTTAACAATTTAGTATAAACATAAGTTTATAAGCATTTGACATCTTATTAGAAATATACGGATAAGAAAAATAAAAAAAATTAGAATTTACGTTTTTGGTTCATGTTGTGATATAATAAACTTAAGTCAGGATGTAAAAGAAACAAACAATTTTAAAGTCAAAATACCTATGGTGCTATTCAAATTTTATTATTAATTAGACTACTTTTTTTTACAGATTGTAATTTAAATTTTCAAAATCTTGCAAAAAATACAGACGTTCTCTTCGGTCCATATTTGGACATGGGAGGTTCAAAACAAAATCGTCCTCATCAATTATACACACGTCATCTATATTTGGCCATGAAAATGTCTTTGTTATGCTATCATATTTAAGAAATTTTACAGTAATCCCTTCTCGATTCCCCTCATTTTCAGACTGAACTTGTCCCAAAAAGTGCTTTATCGTGCGTTTTTTTAAAGGCAACAAGAATGTAGCATCAAGCAGAAAGTTCAGTTTTTGGTATTTCTAATTCAAAATCCTCTGGCATATTAGGAAATGAAATACCATTTTCTTTTATTCATTTTTTAAAAATAATTTATAATTTAACAATAATATAATAATTTTTTTATATTTAAGTATGTTTTGCACAAGGTAAATGGGGTGTTTTGGATTATCACACTTACCCCATGTCACTTATCAGAGTTACCCACAACTGATATTTTGAGTGGTAACTGTGATTGTACTTCCATACTTCACAACATGTGAAATAATAAACCAAAACAGTTTTATATCTTTACCTTTATTCTTTTTACTAACAGAGAAAGAAAAAACAACATGATTTTTATAAAAATATGACACGGAATTTAGAAGAAAAACTTTCGAAATTTGAAAAAAACTAGAAAGTTGAACTTAAATTCAAAAGCTCAAAACTATCTTTAAACTATTACTTAAAGCCAATATTTCTTTTTAGTTTAATTATAAGTGGTCTAATGTTATATATTGCAAACTTTCAGATTTTTAGAATGATTCCTAAAGTTACAAGAGCTGCTTATCACACTTACCCCCTATCACACTTACCCCACTTGACCATATGTGCTTATTTCAGAGAATTTTTAAAAGCATATATTGAGGGATTATTTTAGTGCTTATATAAGATCAATTTAGTAATTAAGCATATAAATAATACCCTGAGTCTTAGATAAGTTATTTAATTGCTTAGTGATAGCTTAAAAGCTGGTTTTAAGTTGTAAACGAAGATGCTTATTATAGGAATATTTAGGTGCGTATTAGGACTTAAATATGTTTTAAGGGATATATTAGGTTCGTATTAGGGGATTTCGTTGATTATGAAGATAAGTTTTAAGTGCGGATTAAGGTCTAATTTTGTTGCGTAATAATGGTCCATTTAGCAGTACATTATGGATGTGTTTAGGTGCCAATTAGGGCCAATTTTCACTTTCGCTTTCAGGACTTTATGAGGGCTTCAGGCTTTCATTAAGTACTCAATAAAGGCTTATAATTGTGCGTATTGACGGTTCTTAATACGTAATGGTACATATTTGGGGCTTAAAAAAAGTATTTGTTTTAGTATATAATAGTAAGTATTAGGATATAATTTAGAATAAAGAGGTAATTATGGTGCGCATTAAGGACTAATAAAAGTGCAAAGTTAAAATGATAAATTCCGAACTTCCAGTTATTGTTAGCTGACCTGCCACCTCTGGTTCTAATGCGACCTTAATTTAATCAAATAACCTGACAACTCTCCGGATTTAACTCAGTATAATAACCATTTATTTGATTCCGGATGCCATGAGAAAGTTGAAGTTTTCCCTCTTAGATAATTCGAGAATTAGTACATGTGACACAAAACCTCAGTAAGCATTTGAAAATCCCGGATTGCCGGGGTTAAATCCGGAGAGTTAGTGGGTCTATGTTAGGTATTTTCTCAAGATATACGGCTGTAGTGCAAACATTCATTAATCCAACCATAATTTTGGTTATGGATTTCATTGCGCTATCCATCAACAGTATCAAACTTTTGGCGAGTTAGGGTTTAGTACTGATTTCAAATCCTAGATGGCAGCAGCAACATTCAATGTCTTTCCGTTAACATTAAATCTAGAAAACTAGAATTGAGACGAACAATTGTTAAAACAAACTGCTGGTTTATAGTGAAATATGCGAACACATGAAGAAAATTCCGTTTTATTTATTAAAATGCGTTTTTTTTTAATTAAAATCCTCTTGTCACTTGCCCATGGGATCAGTCCAACATTGTTTCTTGTCAAAAACATTTCAATTATATGTATATATAGAACAACTTTCACACAACGTAATTTAACCAAAGCAATCATTTTTAAGGGATTAATTATTTATTAATATGAGTATTTAGGGACAGTTGATGTGAGCAACAAATTATATTTAGATTCTTTTTACGAGCCAATGTAATTTCTCATTAAGGAAACTTTAGATATTAGATGAGTTTAAAGAAATAATTTATCTTATTGTGGACTAATCTAAAGATGTATCTGGTCTTTAAAGGGGTATAGAATTTTTAACTGTGATTCAAGTAAGATGTATTTTAACTTATTTAAGAGCATGTATTAAAAGCTTATTTCTAGTTGGCAATATATGCTTATTTTAGTGTTTTTTAGGTTCATATTAAGTTTCCATTAGGTGCGTAGTTGAGGGATTACTTAAAGACCGCATTAAGTGTTAGGCTTACATTTCAGTGCGTATTAAGTGCTAATGTATGACCTAATTTCGGTATATGTATCGGGAGAGAGATATTTCTGTGCATACAAAGAGAATAATTTAGGACATCTCCATGGCTTATTTAAGTGCGTAAAAGAGTTAAGTGTTTTAAGGGTAGTATATTATGTATGTCGAGGAATTTTTCTGGAGTTTATTCAAGCATGTAGTAATGTGTACCATGAATTGATTTACCTGATTTAGTTTAACTTAATTTAGGAGAGTTATAACTGCGTGCGCATTGATGGTTTATTTAATGCCGTATTTAGGTCATTTAAGGGAGTCCTCGTGGCATTCAGGGATCTTATATTGCGTTTTCATGGGTTTATTTTATGTGCGGATAGAGTATAAATGCGTGTTAAATAAATTTAAGCAGAGTTTAAAAGGCTAATTTAGGTGCGTTTGTGGGGTTTATTAAAATACGTATTTGGGATTTATTTAAGCGAGTATTAAGGTTTTTAATGGTATTTGTAAGGGCAAATTTAGGTATCAAAATCTAATTTAGTTTTGTATTACGGTTTAACTTATTAGTATATTATAAAATAATTTTTTTTAAAGGAATTACGGGTTTGAGTGCGAATTCATATTTATAATACGCACTCATTGTGGGAATATTTGTCATATTTAGTTTGTTCAACTAAATGCCTATTAAAAATTATTTAAGGTAGCTCCCTACCTTGAAGGGTCTAATTTTTTAATACTTTAAAATTAACTAAATTTTTTAGTGGTAATGATGAATAATAATGTTAAATGGAATAATTGACCAAAAAATTAAATTAAAATTTATTTTTTTTAAATAAATGGAAATTTTGAGGAAATTTGCCTTAAATATAAGCCTTACGCAAAAAGTCAAAAGTAAAAAAAAAACTGTTCCTTAAATATTAGGCAGGGTTATTCATTAGACCTTCTTACATGTTTTGAAATGAGATTTAAGCAAAACTTTTAATATTTTAGGAATTACATAGTATCAAAGCCATGTTTATTGAAATTTTTCAAAAATCAAGGAAATTTTAATATTAAAAAGTCCATTAAATAAATTATATCAGTTATTTTACTTCGATCTCATTTCAAAACACACATGAACATTTCAAAACACACATTATATCAAGTAGATTTTGAGATATTAGGTTTAAAAAAAACATTGTTGTTGAAAAATAACGTTCTTCAGAAAACGCATTTAAAGTATAAAGTACTATCTTCCACTTCCGGTATGGTTAGGGCAAAATTTGACGTACTATGCTTCACTGAAATAGCCAGAACTTTTAAACTATCGTAGAATTAAAATCTCAACAGTTTTAAACGTAAATAATAAAGCTTATTTTTAAAACAATAAACAAATTTGTGAAAATTGTTAAAAATTGCCGTTTTCAAGGTAGGGAGATACCTTAAAGGCCTATTTAGACGAATATTAGTTTTTTAATTCATATTATAGGGTTTATTTAAGTGCGTAATTAAGTTTTTATTTATGTTTAGTTTATTTCTCAAATATGTATTAAGCTTATTTGGGTGCCGATTAGTGACAATTTAAGTCCTTTTTTCATGACTTCATTAGATTCTAATTGAGTATATTTTAAGGGTCTAGTAAGGTGCATATTAAGAACATATTTACCTAACTTTTGACGTTTTTATTTCAGTTGGCATGCTTTGAACCACTTTCATAATGGCTCGTTATCATATTGGTAAGTAAAACATGTTCTATAGTTTCTAGTATTGTCCTATAAAAATATTTAGAAACAACTGATAATAAAATTGCTTTTTGTGACTTGTGTACTTCATTTTGTAGAGATTATAAGTATTTGTTAGGGCTTGTAAATGTGTGTATTGGTTGAGTATTCAGGGTTTAATTCTGCGTATTGACCGTTCGTAATATTTAATGGTACTTACTCTGAGCTTATAAAAGTATATTTTTTAGCTTGTAATCTTAAGCGATAGAATGACGAGGTAAATTATGGTGCATATTAGGAGCTAGTAAAGTGTGTACAGAAGTGTTATAGGACGAACTTCATGTTATTTTTAGGTATTGTTTCAAGATACGGCTATAATTAAATAACTAGATAACATTTTCGTTTCAAATTTGTTTCATTTCGTTGTTATGTTCATTCCCATACCTGGTAAAATGGGATACCATGGCAAAGCAATTCTTTTGCAAAAGTTGTGATTTCAAAACTAATCCATTAGCTCTATTGGACTGATAGTCCCTCTTAAATACGGTAATAAGGTTAAACTTCGTATAAGTGGAAGTTTTTCTGCTTCTAAAGGAGAAATAAAGCGCTTAATAAAGGCTTCTTTTTATAGTAAAAGTAATTTTGGTGCAGATTTACTTTATGTTACGTTTATTCTAATTAAGTAAAAAAAAATATAAATGAACTATGATTTGATTTTACTTTAATAACCATAGATCACGTAAGAGTCATGGTGAGGCAGAACGCGGACATGATTAACCATAGTGTGTAAATTCTCTTCAACCTTAAAATATTAATTGCGCGTATTTAATTGTTTTATGGATCTCATGGCGCTGTCCATCAACAATATCAAACTTTTCGCTAGTAGTGTTTAGTAGCGATTTAAAATACTAGATGGCAGCACCAACATTCCATGTATTTCCGTTAAAATTAAATCTAGAAACTAGAATTTAGACGAACAATTATTATAAACAAACTGCTGATTTATAATGAAATCGTAATAAAATATTGCGTTTTCAAGGATTTATTTTGTGTGCGGATAGATAAGTGCGTGTTAAAAAATTATCAAGCAGAGTTTAAAAGGCTAATTTAGGTGCGTTGGTGTGGGGTTTATTAAAATGCGTATTCAGGATTTAAGTGAGTACTAAGGTTTAGAATAGTATTTGAAAGGGCAAATTTAAGTGTATCAAAATGCAATTTAGTTTTGTATTATGGTTTAACTTATTATATATTACAAGGTAACTTTTTAAGGGAATTACGGGTTTGAGTGCGAATTCATATTTATAATACGCACTCATTATGGAATATTTGTCACATTTACTTTGATTCTTTAATTAAATGAATATTAGGAAATTTTTCAAAGACCCAATTAGACGAATATTAATTTTTAAATCAGTATTATGGGGTTTATTTAAGTGCGTATTAAGGGCTTATTTAGGTTCGTTTTATTTCTCAAATTTGTATTATGCTTGTTTGGGTGCCGATTAGTGATAATTTAAGTAATTTTTCCAGGACTTCACGAAGGTCTATTTGAGTATATTTTAAGTGTCTAGTAGGTGCAGATCAAGATACTATTTACCTAACTTTTGATGTTTTATTTCAGTTGGTATGCTTTCAACCCTTTCCAATAATTCCATAATGGCTCGTTATCATATTTGTAAGTAAAACATTTTCTGAAGTTTCTAATATTGTCCTATAAAATATTAGAAACAACTGATAATAAAATTGCTTTTTTGTGATTTGTGTATTTTATTTTGTAGAGATTAGAAGTATTTGTTAGGGCTTGTAAATGTGCGTATTGGTTATATTGAGGGTTTAATTCTGCGTATTGACCGTTCGTAATATTTAATGGTACTTACTCTGGGCTTATAAAGGTATATTTTTCAGCTTGTAATCTTAAGCAATAAAATTACGAGGTCAATTATGGTGCATATTAGGAGGTAGTAAAGTGTGTGAAAGAGCTAATGAATATGCGTATTGAAGGCTTATAATAATGAGTATTAAGGGCTTTTTACGTATTGTAAAGAAGTTGTAAGAATGTATAAACGATATTTTTGGTGTATTCTAAGGGAATTAGATTGATATAAAAATAGATTTTTATATGCGGATAAAGGGGCAACTTAGGTGCGTATTAAGGTATTTTTTTAGCTGGACATTTTTAAGTTATATGCGGATTTGGGTTATATGCGGAATAGGTTGTATTATGAATGCCTATTACGGTTCTAATTTAATTTTCCATTGGGTTAATTTTAGATGCTTTTAAAAAATAACCTTTATATTAACCTATAATAAGATATAAATTAAATCTGTTCACATTAAGTTTACATTAAGTGCGTAAAAAATGCGAATATAGATTAGTTAAGGGTTAAGTTTGGTGCTAATTAAGTGTTAATTCTAATGGCATTGAGTTTATTGATGTTCGCGATTGTTCAAAGACAGTGTTAAGTGTTAGGAGCATATTTCAGTGTGTATTAAGGATAATGTACGTTCTTATGGGCTAATTTAGGTGTATATTGGAGAGGAGGTATTTCTGTGTATACTAAGGGAATAATCTAGGACATTTTCATGGCTTATTTAAGTGCATATAAAGATATCATTTATGTGCGTCAAAGATTTTTTAGGGTTTATTCAAAAACATAGCAGGATTTATTAGGGCTCGTTTTATTTAATTTAGTTTGAGTTAGTTTAGGAGCGTTATAAGTGTTCGCGTATTATAAGGTTATGTGAGCTTGTTTAGATCATATTTAAGGTAGTCTCCTTGTGACCTTTTTAAGGGCGTACTCAGGGATGTTTACCTAGCGTATTTATAGTTTATTTCAGTACGTGCTATGGGTATATTAAGCAGAGTTTAAAGGCTAGTTAGAATATGTAAGTGTGTGAGGCCTACTAAAATGCGTATCTTTGGTTTATTTAACTGTTTATTAAGGTTTAGTAGGGTGTTTATTTGAGTGCGTATAGAAATACAATTTAGTTTTGTATTTCGGTATTACTTATTAGCATATATTTTGAAGCCTTTACACGTATGGGTTTATCTGAGTGGGAATTCGGGGTTTATAATACGCATTCATTGTGAGATTACTTCTCATATGTGGTTTGATTGTTTAGTTATATGCTTATTAATGGTTTATTTATAGGCATTTTTAGATGAATATTAGTTTTTAAGTAATTTAGTGTGCATTTCAGGGCTTATTTAAAAGCATAATGAGATATTAATTTAGTGCTTATATAAAGACTAACTAGTTAAGATTGAAAGAGAGCATTATGTATATGCTTATTAAGAAGCTATTTAAGCACTTTGCTTATGAAAGTTTTTAATGCGGATATAGGTTCAAAGATTGAGTTGATTAAGGTAAAGTAATTAATGTTAGATGGAAATAATGGTCTAATTAGGAATCCATTTTGGATGTGTTTAGGTTCTAAGTAAGGTATTTTCTATTCGCCGATTAGGGCCAATTAAAGTCCGTTTTCATGAGGACCTATTTAAGTACATTAAAGTGTTCGGCAATGTGTATATTAAGATAGGTATTATTTAGGTGCGTAGTTGCTTGTTTCATCAAGTTGCTTGATTGGACTTTTTAAATGCAGCTCTTTTATTGTAAGAAGGAAATCTGATTAAGGGCTATTGAGGTGCGTATCGAATGCTTAGATGCTTAAATATAATTTAGAATTATAAATTTAATATGAAACGAAATAAGGATTAATAAAGTCCAAAATTCCTGTTACACAGATGGCGGGTCTGCTAATAGTATCTAATGCGACGTAAACTAAACAAACCAACCTGTCAACTATCCTGATTTTATTGAGTAGTAACAATTTTCCGAGTGACAAGAGAAAGGTTTCCCTCTTCAAAAGTTCGTCAATAGGTACATATAACGCGGAACTTAAATCCCGGATTGCCAGGCTTTAATCCGGAGAGTTGGTGGGTCTGCGTCTGTGTTAGGTACTTTCAAGATTATTCTCAAGATACGGCTGTAGTGTAAACTTTCTGCCATCCAACTATATTATTATTTTTTTTAAATTGCTGTAGCAACCCGTAATTATATTTAGATTTTTGTCAAAACTGTTCAACAGAACTCACCGAACTTACCATACTTGGTAACTAGAATTTCTGCGAACGGTTCTATTCTAACAGAGTGTTAGTTGACTGGAACTTTGGGTAATAGAGTGAGAGTACTTTGGGTAAATTAGATTCAAATCAGTTCATCAAAATGCGTTAATTATGTTAAATCGCGTATCAAGGGCTGTTTCAGCTGCATATAAGGGACACATTAAGTGCTTAATAAGAGCCATTTTTCATTGTATGAAAAATATTTTTGGTTCATATTAAGTTTAGTTCATGTAATGTTATTTCTAATTTAGTTTAAAATAAACATTTTTATAAATAAAAACGATTTGATTTGGATTTCATAACGAAAGATCACGTTAAAGAGCTACAGTCTGGAATCACGCGGACATATTAACCTTAGTGAGTCAACTCTGTTTAATCTTAAAAGATTCGCGGATTTAATTGCCTTATGGATTTCATTGCGCTGTTCATCAACCATATCAAACTTTTAGCTAGGTATTGTTTAGTACTGATTCTAATGTCGGTATGTGTATCGGGAAAGGGATATTTCTGTGCAATACCAAGATAATAACATAGAACATCTTCATGGCTTATTTAAGTGCGTAAAAGAGTTAGTAGGTAAAAGGTAGTATATTATATACGTCAAGGCATTCTTAAGAGTTTATTCAAGTATGTAATAAGGTTTACTTTGTATTGTTTTACCTAATTTAGTTTGACCTAATTTAGAATCCTTATAACTGCGTGCGTATTGATGGTTTATTTAATGCCGTATTTAGATCATTTAAGGGATTCCTCGTGAGATTCAGGGATCTTATATTGCGTTTATAAGGGTTTATTTTATGTATGAATCGAGTATAAGTGCGTGTAAAAAATTATCAAGCAGTGTCTAAAATGCTAATTTAGGTACGTGTAATGTATCCTATACTGATGTAACTAAACCAAACTAATATTATAACCCATGTCATTCTAAGCAGCAGTGTTACAGCTCAACTCAACCATAATTCTTAATGTTTACTTTCTGCTGATCAACATGTTACAATAATAAATGCTCATGTCTTCAATCTTTAATAATCATTATTAATAGATATACAAACATTATTAAATGGTGTCAGAATAGCTGATACGAACCATATTCAGCCTATAAAACTACTATTTTCGAAGAAAATCAACGAAAATATAAAAAATGGCGAGCAATTTGGATATGCCTTCTTTCGTCGCTGGCAGAAACCCTGCGGAATCTTGGAGATTCTGGAAGCAGGATTTCCAGGACTTTATGGAAGCATCAGGAAACGTCGAACTATCTGAAGCCAAGAAATGCGCGATTTTTCGCCACGTCTGTGGGCCGGAGCTCAAAAGCATCTACAGAACGATGACCATGAATCCCATAGCCCCAGCCACAGAGATAACATTGGAGCAGATCTTAAAGGCATTCGACGACCAGTACAGCGAGCTACAGCATGAAATTTTCGCCTCATTTGTGTTCCTAGAAATAAAACAAAAACCGAATGAAAAATTTCAAGAATTTTTAGCAAGGCTAAAACTTGCAGTCACCGACTGTAAATACGCAGACCCTGATCGTATGCTTCGGGACAAGATCGTTCAAGGTCTTAACGACAAGCCCCTCCAAGAAAGGCTGCTACGAGAAACCAGCAAGAACTCCAAATCTCTGGATGATGTGATCAGTGCTTGTCAGACAGCGGAGCAGTCAAGATCACAAGCTGCCGCAATGAATGATCGACCAGAAGTCAACGCTGTCTTCCAGTCCAAACAGGAGCCATACTCAAAAAAGAATCATTCTCCATCCTGTAGAAACTGCGGTCGCCAGCATGAACCCAGGAAATGTCCAGCATTTGGAACTACCTGTAAAAATTGTGGCAAGAAGAACCACTGGGCCGACCAATGCAGATCAAAAGAAGGTAAGCAGTCTAAAGGACAGTTCAACAACAAGCGAAGAAATAACAAGGTACATTCTATTGAACCAACCGAAAACATGTTCCTTGGCGAACTAATAGTGAACAGTGTCAGCAGCCCAGGTGACAAGGAATGGACACAAGAAGTCGTTGTCAACAAAACAAGTGTCAACTTCAAGCTTGACACAGGTGCACAGGTTAACGTCCTGCCCAACAACATATTTAGACGACTAAATGTTCAGCTCCAACTCCAAAAGTGCAATGTTCCAGTATTGGATTACAACAAAAATCCAATCCCCATCATTGGGACTTGTATTTTAAACTGTGCAACTGAAAAAACCCAGCAGAAATTGAAATTTGTCGTCTGTGACCTCAACTCGAGTCCAATCCTGGGACTCCAAGCCTGTCAGAGTTTGGGTCTCATCCAAAGATTGTGCCAGTTGGAGAAAACCTCACCAGCAGATCAGCTTTGTACAGTGGAACAAGTGTTGGAAGAATTCCAGGACGTGTTTTCTGGAATGGGTCGACTAAACAGAACTGTCAAAATCAACCTAAAACCTGACTCTATCCCACATGTAGCTGCACCAAGAAAGATTCCACTCGCACTACATGACAGAGTAAAGAAATAACTGGAAAATATGGAAGAGCAAGGAATTATTGTACGAATTGAAGAACCTACTGAATGGGTAAGCAACATGGTTGTTGTGGATAGCCCAAAGAAGCTGAGGATTTGTATTGATCCGAGACCACTCAACGAAGCCATCCGAAGACCCCACTATCCTATATCAGCTTCTGAGAGACTTTTCACCAATCTTCAAGGATGCACTGTCTTCAGTTTCCTAGATGCCAAAAATGGATTTTGGCAACTGCCCCTTGAAGACGCAAGTTCTTACCTCACTACCTTCACAACTCCATGGGGCCGGTACAGATTCCTGGTTCTACCCTTTGGCTTAAACAATGCACCCGAGGAATTTCAACGTGCAATGGAAGAAATATTTGAAGCTGAACCACAGATTCAACCTTACTTCGACGACATTGCGTTAAGCAGCAAAAACTTGCAAGAACATTGTGATCTACTTCGAAAAGCTTTGACAATAGCAAGAAAAGAAAACCTGAAATTCAACCCATCTAAAATGCAAATCGCCAAATCTTCCATTACCTACCTTGGACACATAATTTCTGAAGAAGAAATTAAACCAGATCCTGTGAAAGTTCAAGGTATACAAGAGTTCCCTACACCAGATTGCAAGGAAGCCCTACAAAGATTTATAGGAATGATCACATACCAAGCTAAGTTTATAAACCACCTATCTGATCTTACACATTCCCTCAGTCAACTTCTTAAAAAAGACTGTGCTTTCATCTGGGATGCTAACATGCTAAGAGATTTTGATAATATCAAGAAAACACTCATCGAAGCTCCTTGTCTGAGTTTCTTTGACAGCTCCAAGCCAGTACTCCTCTCTGTTGATGCTAGCCAGTATGGCCTTGGTGCTGTGCTCATTCAAGAAAACAGACCAGTTGCATATGCCTCTGCAACATTGACGGATACTCAGAAGAGGTACGCTCAGATAGAAAAAGAGCTCCTAGCCATTGCATTCGGACTTGAGAAATTTCACTACTTTACTTATGGAAGACCGATAGATGTACAAACAGACCACAAGCCCTTACTAGGACTCAGCAAGCGACACTACGAAGAAATCTCGCCAAGACTTCAAAGAATGCTTCTCAGACTCAATAGATATGATGTCAAACTCCACTATGTGCCAGGTAAACAACTGATTGTTGCAGACACACTTTCCAGAGCAACTTGTCCATATGTGTTTGACGAGGAGAGTCAAAGTCCGCCTTCAGTGCACGCCAGCGTCCTAGCAATCGCAACATCTCCAAGATGGAAACAACTCACAGAGATGACTTTGCAAGACAGGGTACTGCAAGTGGTGTCCAGGTATGTCACGACCGGCTGGCCTTCTGAGAGATCAAAAGTAGACCCCGTGGCTAAACCCTTTTGGCATTGCCGAGATGAGCTGTACCTGTCAGAAGAAAGGGTTCTATGCCGAGGTAACCGCCTAGTTATCCCTGAAGAGGCAAAGAAGGAAACGCTTGAGCAGCTACACACAGCTCATAGAGGAATAGTCGCCTGCAAAACAAAGGCTCGTGAATACGTGTACTGGCCATCAATGAACCAGGACATTGAAGCCTATGTTGAAAGATGCTCCATCTGCCAAAAACATCAAAGATCAAACACACAAGAACCTCTTGTTGAACGAGATCTGCCACAAAGACCATGGCAGGTGGTTGCAGGGGATTTTCTGACTTTGAAAGGAACCACATATCTTCTGTTGATCGACTACTTTTCCAAGTACATAGAAGTTCAACATATGCATGGAGGATCCGCCTCCTGCCCAGACCTGCGGTCATAAATGCAATGAAATCTGCATTTGCGCGTCATGGCATTCCTGAAGAGTTTGTTGGCGATGGTGGTCCTCCTTTCAACGGTGACGGGTTCTCTAATTTTCTGCAAAGCTGGAACATACTACACAATAAGACGTCCCCTCACTTCCATCGATCAAATGGTCAAGTTGAGAGGGCTATCCAGACGTTTAAGTGTGGAATGCGAAAGGCCATGGAAGAAGGAAAGGATCTGCATACAGTACTGCTGGATTACCGTGTCACTCCATCCAACGGCTTGAAATCACCGGCAGAATTGCTCATGGGAAGGCGCTTAAGATCCTTCATCCCATGTCACACAAAGACCCTTCAACCTCATTTTGACATACAGAAGGAGAAAATCCAACTTAAAGAGAACCAGAGACGCCAAAAGAAATATGCTGACCGAGGCAAGAAGACTCTGCCAGATCTACATCTTCAGCAACCTGTGTTGTTCCGCCTGAAACCAGAGGATCCTTGGTTGAGAGCCAAAGTCATAAAAGTAGGACCTCAACCTAGAACCTACACAGTGAAAGCCGATAACGGAGGAACATATGTTCGAAATAGATTCTTCCTCCGTCCCTACAATGGACCTGCTCAGGTTGTTGCCGAAGATGTGTCTTCGACTGTGGAAGACTACTACGAGGATGTACTCCCAGTACCGCCTCCTGCCCAGGTTGTACCTCCAGCACCGCCTCCTGCACCCTCAACCTCTACCACTCGTAGTGGAAGAACTGTAACTGTGCCAACTAGATATAGGACTTCTTAACATTTAAAGCATTAATTCTTAATCAGTTATTAAAGAAAAAAAAGGGCATGTAATGTATCCTATACTGATGTAACTAAACCAAACTAATATTATAACCCATGTCATTCTAAGCAGCAGTGTTACAGCTCAACTCAACCATAATTCTTAATGTTTACTTTCTGCTGATCAACATGTTACAATAATAAATGCTCATGTCTTCAATCTTTAATAATCATTATTAATAGATATACAAACATTATTAAAGTACGTTTTGAGGTTTATATTAAAATGCGTATTCATGATTTATCTAAGTGAGAATTAAGGTTTAGATTGTTATTTGTAAGGCAAATTTAAGTATCAAATCTTATTTAGTTTTGCGTTACGGTTTAACATTAGTATATTATAAGGTAACGTTTTAAGGGAATTACGGGTTTGAGTGCGAATTCATATTTATAGTACGCACTCATTGTGGGAATACTTGTCATTTTAGGTTGATTGTTTAATTAAATACCTAGTACTAAGAATTTATTTAAAGGTTTATTTAGACGAATAGTAGTTTTTAAATCCGTGGGGGGTTTATTAAAGTGCGTAATATTAAGGGATTATTTAGGTTCGGTTTATTTCTCAAATATGTATTAAGCTTATTTGGGTGCTGATTAGTGATAATTTTTTAAGTCCTTTTTCAGGACTTCATTAGGGTCTAATTGAGTATATTTTAAGTATCTAGTAAGGTGCATACACTGCGATGCAAAAGTTTAGACAATGACATTTTTTAGCTGTAAAATTTAGAATTGTGATAGTAGAATTACAAAACACCCCTAAACATATTAAATAAATATTCTGAAATGCTATAATTGAAACATAATTGTTTGATTTGCTATAACATTTTTTTTTCATAAAATAAAAATTTGTATGATGCAAAAGTTTAGACACAAATACGAGATTATGCTAATTTAAAGTAGATAATGGCCTAATTTCGCATTTTTAATAATGAATTGTATTTTTTTATATGATAAATTAAAAAAAAACACGATATCCGGTGAACTAAACAGATTTAATAATGATATAGGTTCAATTTTACACCAAAAAGACAATATAGCCACTTTATATCTTTATTCAAATCATATTTGCTTCAAATGTACAATTTAACATCTAACTACGAACCGAATGCCTACCAGTCTATCACCTTAAAGTTTTGGCATGAATTCGTGGATTTAGAGACATGCATTGACCGATTTTCTAGATGAAAAGTGCAGTCTTTCCCATATAAAATCACAAAGTAGCGGCTTATTATTCTTTTTTGCACTTTAGTACAATGCAGAGATAGTCACCTCTTCAAAAATGACAAAAAAGTCGGTCTCGCCGACGTAATTCCCTCCACAGTCCACACCATTATACCTTGATTCCACCTTGATGCTAGAGTTTTTGAGGAGAAAAACCGGTCTTTTCAAAAGGTTATTTTTCAATATTCGATTAAACTGAACGTGTTTAAATACCACTAAAGAGACCGGTTAAATTGTACCCGGTTTAAAGAAACCAGTTTTTCTGAAGAAATTTCAAACTTCAGTATAAAGAAGAAACTTTCGTAATGGTGTGGAGTGAATTTACGTTAAAACGAACGACTTCTTTGTTGGTTTTGAAGAGGTGACTCTCTCTGCATTGTACTAAAGTGCAAAAAAGAATAATATGTCGCTTTTTTGTGATTTATATGGGAAAGACTGCACTTTTCATCAAGAAAATCGGTCAATGTATGTCTCTAAATCCACGAATTCGTGCCAAAACTTTAAGGTGGTGGACTGGTAGGCATACGGTTCGTATTTAGAGATGTTAAATTGTACATTTGAAGCAAATATGATTTGAATAAAGATTTAAAGTGGCTATGTTGTCTTTTTGGTGTAAATTTGAGCCAATATCGTTATTAAATCTGTTTAGTTCACCGGATATCGTGTTTTTTTTAATTTATCACATAAAAAAATACAATTTATCAATAAAAATGCGAAATTAGGCCATTATCTACTTTATATTAGCATAATCTCGTATTTGTGTCTTAACTTTTGCATCATACAATTTTTTATTTTATGAAAAAAAAATGTTATAGCAAATCAAACAATTATGTTTCAATTATAGCATTTCAAAATATTTAAACTGTTTAGGGGTGTTTTGTAATTCTACTATCACAATTCTAAATTTTACAGCTAAAAAACGTCATTGTCTAAACTTTTGCATCGCAGTGTATTAAGATCCTATTTACCTAACTTTTGACGTTTTTATTTCAGTTGGCATGAGCATGCTTTCAACCACTTTCGTAATGGCTCGGAATCATATTGGTAAGTAAAACATTTTATACGGTTTCTAATATTGTCCTATAAAATATTAGAAACCACTGATAACAAAATTGCCTTTTGAAACTTGTGTGTATTTTATTTAGTAGAAATTGGAAGTATTGCTTTGGGCTAATGTGTTTTAGGGGCGTTTTATGTAATGTAAAGAGGTTGTAAGAGTGTATAAAAGGATTCGATTGGGCCATTTTAAGGGAATTAGATGAATATAAAAATTTATTGTTATATGCGGATAGAGGGGCAAATTAGGTGCGTATTAAGGTTTTTCTTAGTTGGTCATTTTCAAATTATATGCGGATTTGGGGTTAATTTAAATGAATTAGTTGTATTTTGATGCTTATTACGTTCAAATTTAATTTTCCATTATGTTAAATTTAGATGCGTTTAAAGAAATAACCGTTATATTAGCCTATAATAAGATACAAGTTAAATATATCCCCTTTAAGTTTACATGAGGTGCGTAAAATATGCAAATTTAGATGCGTTAAGTGTGGTCCTAATTAAGGGTTAAATCAAATGGGCTTGAGTTTATTGACGTTAGGTATTGCTTTGGACCGTTTTAAGAGTTAGGGATACATTTCTTTGCGTATTAAGGACAATGTATGTTCTTATGGGCTAATTTAGGTGCAGATTGGAAAGGAGGTATTTCTGTGTATGCTAAGGGAATAATTTGAGACATTTTCATGGCTTACTAAAGTGCATATAAAGATATCATTTATGTGCGTCAAAGCATTTTTTAGGGTTTATTCATGAACGTAAGGTTTATTTGGGCTCGTTTTATCCAATTTTGTTTGAGTTTAGGAGCGTGAAAAGTGTGCGCGCGTTACTAGATTATTTAAGTGCGTGTTTAGATCGTATTTCAGAAAGTCTCATTGTGGCCTGTTTAAGGGCGTACTCGGAGATGTCCCGTTTTCATGGTTTATTTCTGTGCGTTTTAACGTTTATCAGAGTTCAAAGGTTAGGTTAAATGCATTAGTGAGACGCACTAAAATGCGTATTTTGGATTTCACTACTCATTAGGGCCATTCCATGGGTAACTGATTGACATTCGGAGGACGAAATTACAATGTTTTACGAAATTGCGGGACAATTATATAGTTTTACAAATTAGGTTTTATATATTTTAAAAGAGAATTTTCCGCTGCGTAAGATGTCGCCCTTAACGGTTGCGTTGGGTGCCTATTCAGGTGTCGGCTCGTCACTTGACTGTGGTTCTAAAATACGACGCCCGTCGCCAATAGCCCTCGTGTAGCTCTAGTGCGACGATAATTCAAACCTAACCTAACCTAACCTAAAAGAGAATTTTCAGCTGAATTCAAATATGGTTTACAATTTTAGATAGCCCTTATAGAAATTGTTAGAAAAATTATTGAAGTTGTGGTAACTGACTGACATATCTGCAACCTTCCTTGACACTTCAGGTTATTCAATATCATTTTCTTCTGAATATAAAAGAGGTGGCTTTTAAAAGTCAGGCCTATATTAAAGTCCTAGCTATATTACAAGAAATAAATATATTCTTAAAGAACCTTTTTTCTCTAAAAACTATCTTAAAATCAGCCGTATATACAATTTATTAACTGGTTAACAAACTCCCAGTAAACAGTGATTTATTTTTTGACAACTTTACGAAATTAAAAGAGATATTTTATCGTTGGCCTTATAAATACTTTTTTTTCTATTCTTGTTCTTCATTATAAACTCTTTGTTGGTGTGTGTTTTATTCAATTTTAATGCATTTATTATTATTATTTAAATTCTAATGCATTTATTATATTATTTTAAATTCTAATGCTTGTATTTTATTCATTTTTAATGATTGTATTTTATTCTAATTCAATGTTTGTTGTTTATATTTTATTCGATTTAGTGTCTTGCCTCTGCTATGTAATTGGAATTTTCTTTCTGTATAGCAGTCTTATAATAAATAAATAAATAAAGTGGAAAAATGAACTATCCAGCACATCAATTTTATATCAAAATATTGAACCCAGAAAAAATACCAGCTATTAGAACGCCTTGGTAACTGACTGACATAATGGTAATTCTGACTGACATCTCTTAAATACTTAACATATCTGATGAGTTTAGTTTGAATTATCATCACACTAGAGCTACATAAGGGCTATTGGTGATGCACGCTGTAATTTAGAACCACAGTCAGGTGACGAGTCGACACCTGAGTAGGCACCCAACGCAACCATTAAGGGCGACATCTTACGCAGCGTTGGGACTTTGGAGGATATTTAACGTGCACTCCCTCTACATGGGGTATTATTAATCAGACATTTTCGGCAGCACGGGCCTTTTATAGGTCAGCAGTTATTTTAAAGATGCCCGGAACCGAACCTGGAACCATCCGCTTGCAAGGCGAACGCCTTAACAAACTAGGATCCCCAGCCGCCCATGTCTGATGAGAGAAAACACAAAATTTAGTTGCACATTCATAATATATGAGAATTAATAAACAACACGGGTCGACACGGAACATACACGGGTCAGTGAGACAAAAAGCGGGATTGTCCTGCTTAAAACTGATCGTCTGTTCACATTAATAAAAAGACCAACATGTGATTGAATCAAACATGAAAGTTGAGTTGTATTATAAAAATAATTTATGCATAGGGTCAATACTGGGGTAATAATAAGTAAATTAATAGCCAGCTACACCTATGTCAGTCAGTTACCAAGTCAGAATGTCAGTCAGTTACCAAGCAATTTTTACCTGTACAAGTTTATTTTTTCAGTTTTGTCCCTTTTAGTATTATTTAGTACTTATTGAAAACAGAGAATATCTTTTATAAAGATCCTGCATTCCAAATTTCTATTCTGAAATTAAAAAATTAAAACAAATTTGGTAACTGACTGACATTTTATGAAAGGGTGTAATAAATGTATCCCATTACAAGTAATTTTGCAACTTTTGATTTGGGTAAGAGCGTAGAATGTTACTTTACAATGTAGGGAACAATTTAATTAAATTATTTTTTAAAAAATATGGAAAGTTTAGGAAAAAGTTTCGAAAGGGTAAGAATCTAACACTTAAAATTATGGATTTTTTTACAGTGTTCGTTAAAAGGCAATTTTTCTTCGATAAAAAAATATATATTTCAAACAATGACATTCAGTGTGTTAAAACAGAGATTCCAATCTTTAAAATGGTATGTGACACGAAGTATGAACTTAATTTTGAAATTTTGGTACCGAGGTTGACATTTTCGTGGAATAGCCCATTAAGGTTTAGTAAACGTGTTTTTAATGAATTAAGTGTGAATATACAAATCCAATTTAGTTTTATATTTCGGTTTAACTTATTAGCATATATTCCGAGGCCTATATCAAGCAGAGTTTAAAGGCTAGTTAGAATATATGAGGCATACTGAAATGCGTACTTTGGGTTTATTTAACTGCTTATTAAGGTTTAGAAAGTTCTCTTTAAGGGCTTATTTAGGTGCGTATACAAATAAAATTTATTTTTGTATTCGGTTTATCTTATTAGCATATATTCTGAGGCCTTTACAAGTAGTATGAGCGCGAATTCAGGGTTTATAATACGCACTCTCATTGTGGGATTTTCATATGTGGGTTGATTGTTTAGTTAAATGCGTATTAAGGGTTAATTTATAAGCCTTTTTAGATGCATATTAGTTTTAAGTCCGCATTAGGGGTTTATTTAAATGCGCTTTAAAGCTATTTAGGTGGGTATTAAGTTGATATTTAAGGTTCGATTTATATCTTAAATAAACACGTATTAAAGGTTTATTAAATTGATAATTGGTTGAATTACTCATATTTTTTAAAAGCTTAGCGGCATATTAAAAAGTTTTATTTAGTTGATCAATGGCTGATTTGCGCGTGTTTGGGTTTATTTATTGTTTTCTTTTTATGCTTTCTTTAAGTTCTTATTAAAGGAAGTATTCAGGGCTTGTTTCAGGCCTTTTGTGAATCATTGGCTAATGTTCGCAAATTTAGGTGCGCATCAGGTTAGATTTATTTAAGTTCGTTTTGAGAACTAATTTAAATTTAAAGTTTAGCCTAGATTAAGTGCATAATACGTAATTAGGGTAAACTTTGGTGAATTTTGAAAGTTTATTTATATGCGTATTACGTGATAATTCTTGCTAACATTCAGGAATTCTTTTGAGTATGGCATTTTTTAAATGCTTACAAAGGACTAAGTGTGGTATCTTTTATTATTTGAATGCGCGCATCTTATTAATGCATATTAAAAATTTAATTTAAGTGTGTTATTTGTTTAGGTGCGTGTTATTGGAAGGGAGTTATCAGGTAATGTAAGGGAGTACTTTGGGTTTATTTTATCTGGGATTTTGAGTTTTTGTAGGTTCTTTTAAGGCAAACTTTAGTTTGTATCAAAAAAACTAAATTAGTTCTTCATTATGTCCCAATTTGAATTCGGTTTGTTGGCTCTTGTAAGCTTTTAAAATTCATTTGCGTACGCATTTCAGGGCTTATTTAAAAGCATATTGAGAGATTAATTTAGTGCTTATATAAAGACTAAATAGCTAAGATTGAGGGTATTATTTATATGCTTATTAAGAAGTTATTTGGGCCCTTTACATATAAAACTTTGAGGTGCGAAGATTGAGTTAATTAAGGCAAAGTAATTCTAGTTAGACGTGTAGTAATGGTATATTAAAGAATGCATTATGGACATGTTTAGGTGCTTAATAAGGGTTTATTTATTTGCCGATTAGGGGCAATTTAAATCCGTTTTCATGAGGACCTACTTAAGTACATTTAAGTGTCTGGTAAGGTGCGTCTCAAGATATTATTTAGGTGCGTAATGAGTGTTCATTAGTTGCTTAATTGGACTTTTTAAATGCAGTTATTTTATCGTAAGAAGGGAATCTGATTAAGAGCTATTGAGGTGCGTATCGAATGCTTATATGCTTGATTGTTCATTGTTTTATTAAGTGTGCATTAATGGCTTGTAAATGTGTGTATTGACTAGGGACTTATAAAAGTATTTGTTTCGGCTTAATTTAGTCAGTATTAATATATAATTTAGAATTACAAGTTTATTATGATGTGCATTAAGGACTACTAAAGTCCAAAGTTCCAGTTGTAACAAGAAGACCCGCTATCTATGGATCTAATGCGACGTTAATTCAACCACCCAGCCTGCCGACTATCCTTATTTTATTCAGTAGTAACCATTTTCTGGATTCTATGTGCCAAGAGAAAGTTGAAGGTTTCCCTCTTCAAAAATTCTGAAATAGTTTGTCAATTCGTTTGACCAAAAAAAAATTATTGGCTTAAAATATTCTTATGCCAAAAATATTAGACCCGTATTTTTACATTAAATTTGATTGGTATTTATCTATAAATACCCTATAAAAAGATAGTAGTATATAAATTAGACCCTATAAATATGTGAGAAAATGATTAAATTAGGACGAAACATTACGCCCGAAAACGCTTTGTGGCCGTCACGTGGTATTTATGACGTCACTAGTAACTACAAACAAACTTTAAAACACCATTTTGGAATCTACTTTAAGCAAATTTGAACTATCCGCTTCTGCAAAACAGCAAGCAAAAAAACATCACACCGGTTTATGTACTAGTGACGTTAGCCAAATCGACGTCTTTGTGATCACGTGACGTACCGATGAAAAAAAGCCATTTGAAAATGATTTTTATGAATTATTTAAAGACTTATTTTGCAAAAAATATATACGTTTGTTATTTTTGGGTTCAAACTGTAATTAATTTAATATTGGAAGGTATTTTAGCGATACAGTCAAGTACCATATTGGTACATGCGACACGGAACTTAAGTAGTATTTGAAAATCCCGGATTGCCGAGGCTTAATCCGGAAAGTTGTTGGTTCTGCTTCTGTGATAGGTATTTTCTCAGATACGGCTGTAGTGCAAACTTTCCGCGATCCAACGATATATTTTTTTTTAATTGCTGTTGCAACCCTTAATTATATTTTGATTTTCGTGAAAACTCATCGAACTTACGAGATCAGGTAACTCGAATTTTTGAACGCGGTTCTATTTTAACAGAATTAGTTGAATGAAACTTTGGGTTAAAGTCTAAATGAGATTCGAATTAGCGGTTTATCTAAATACGGTAGGTAATAAGGGTTAAAGCACGTTTTTAGTGAGGTTTCTGCTGCGTATAAGGGACACATTAAGTGCTCAATAAACATTAATTTTTTTTTGTAGTAAAAATAATTTTGGTGCAGGTTTAGTTTATGATACGTTTATTCGATATAATTTAGTAGAAAATAGTATTATAAAAATGTATTATGATTTGATTTAACTTTAATAACCAAAGATCATGTAAAAGAGCTCTGGTGAGGCAGTACGTGGACGTGATTAGCTATAGTGTGTAAAATATTTTTAACCTCTAAGATTAATGCAAGGATTTAGTTGCCTTATGGAATTCATTGCGCTGTCCAATGTCCATCAATATCAAACTTTTCGCAAGGTAGTGTTTAGTACTGATTTCAAATCCTAGATGGCAACAGCAAAATTGAATGCCTTTCAATTAACATTACATTTAGAAAACTAGAATTGAGACGAATGATTGTTATAACAAACGGCTGATTTATAATAAAATACAGGCGAACCTCGTTAACGTGAACTCGCTGAACACGAAATTTCGCTTAAGATGGACTAAAAGCATTTCCCCGTCCTATAAAGCTTTGAGCTAATGCTAAAAATATTTCTTTACGCGAACAAGAAGTTAATTTCAGAATTTTACTACTTTTTTTAGTTACTTCAAAATTTCGATGAACATTTGAACCAAACAATTAAAAAAACGTCAACGAACATTATAAAAACAAATTGTATTCTATTTCTGAAAAAATAACGAAATATATAATGATTTGTCAGTTTTAATTGCATTGTTCTTAATTGTTCCTTAAAAAAATTTCATATTTTTTCTATAATATGTACTACTCCAAATGAACTTTATTAATTTAATTAGTAATTACGGTAGTAATTGACGGTTAACACGAAATGTTTCGGTTCTCCCTCTCTTGTCAAAAACATTTAAACTTCATGTATAGAACCATCAGATGTCTTTGATAATACGTTTAGCTAGTTTTGACACTATACCGATCCAATTTTTGAAATTTTTAAAACCTCTCCCAGTAATAAATATGAGATTATTTTATTAGAATTTTAAAGCAAAAAAAAACTGTTACTAAGGAAAAAAAATAGCTTAAGAGAATTTTTTAGAAAATAACGTTAAGGAATCGGATGCTAATTGATCATCTTCCTAAATTTGATTTTTTTTTAAAATAATGCTAGGGCTTTTTTTATATATAGGTGTTTGTAAGAGTACATAAACGATTTATATTGGCCTTTATATTTGTCAATAATAATATATAAATTATTTCTTTAAAGTCATCAAAAGTTGCCTTAATGCGAAACTACATTAACCCATAATAGGCATCTGAACAGAACTTGCTACGAACCTCAATTAGCCAAAATACGCACAGAACTTTCCTAAGTTGCCCAATCCACACATAAAATTCAATTCTTATATTAGAATTTTCGTTAGGTTTAATTAGGGAATATTATTCTGTGTGTGCATGGAAGTAACTTTATGATGTCTAATTTTAAATTTTTCATTTTGTGTTATAGATACAAATACAATTTCAGGTTAGCGACACTATAGATTATAGGTAGCTGTGTACAAAGAATGTTCACCCTCTATAGATTTCTTGAATTTTTCAGGGCAATAGGTGATATACGAATTGAATTTTATGTTCGGATTAGGCAACTTGGGATGAATTAAGGTGTTTTTGCAATTTCATCTGTAAGGGATTATACAGGGTGTCCCAAAATAAACTATCTGTTTTTAAAAATTAATAAAAAAGAAATTGATAGAGATATTAACACAATTCTTGCAGAAAACTAATGAGTAAGGTCTGGAATTTGATATGGAACACTTTATCATGTTAGTTATGTTTATTACGTTATTATATGTTATTAAACTTTATTATGTTCAATTTAACCGACAGATTGCGCTGCAATACCATGTGTTCGATTCCACGCAATAACTATTGCTGCTTTCCCTGAACTGACCTTTGAACTGAGCTACTGAATATTTCTGACCACGTGTCCTTCTTTTCGGTATATACTAGAGAGCCTAAATAAAAGAACGAACATGTACTTCGTACAAGTATATAAGAGTGGCGACACTGAGGAGTGACTGGCAACCGGCTCTCCCCGCTCTTGACCGGTTCGTGCCAACCTAGAATAGTTATCGCTTTTAACGGCGCCAAATCTAAACCTAAACTGAAGTTATTTTCGCTCGGGATCCTGACGGGGGAAATTTGTATCGAATTCTTTTGGATAGTACTCGATTTCAACTTAAAGAAAAAGCTTAGCGCTTTGGTTTTTTTTTTGTTTTAGAAAATTTTGTTATGTATAACATTGATTTTTTTTTCTCTTGTTTCTAACAAAACAGTTTGAAAAAATTTGGATTTTCAATAATTTGTATTTATACATTTCCTTTTATTTTAAAACTTCACTTTACATCCATATACGATTTTTGGAGATATCAGATTTTAACAATAAAAAAAACGCCTCCATCTGAAACAAATTAGGATAGTTTTAAAGGTTTATTTTAATATATTTGAAAACTGTATGAGTAGAATAATCGCTATAAAGTAAATAATTCATTCAATTTTAAAAAGGTTTTGCATGGAATTTATGAAGTAGAAAAATAGGTATTCATTCTAGGCTATATAAATAATTTATTTTTTAGGACTTCCTTATATAATTGTGAATTTCATTATGAAGTCAAGTGCATTTTAAATTACTTTAGAACAATATACCATATCCAAACTTATATGATTTTAAAATTAATAAGGGCTACTGTAATGGCTATGAAGCACTTAATAATAAACTCACCTTTAAAAAAAACGTATTGCATGTTACTTTTTATGTTGTATCTTAAAGTGAAAAAAGACACATGGATATAATTATTAAACACTTAAAGTATCTTTAATAATTAAGAAAAAGTCTTAAGTTACATTATAATAACCATGAAAATACTCCAACATTGCTATTCAAGAATAATAAATTTATTGAAAATAACAAAAAATTATATTTATTGTAATCAGTTAAGATACTTGTAGAGCCCACAGGTTTGATTTAAAAAATAAAAAAAACAATAAAGATTTGACTTTGCCATCTTTATATTATACGTTTAAGGTTTACTCATAAATGTAATTTATTTGCTTTCTTTCTTAAAAATATTAGTATCTTTATAATAATTTTTGCCGAATACCACTAATTGGTCGTAAAATTTGCCGCTCCCGAAAATTCGCCGCTCTAGGCTACAGCCTACTTAGCCTATTTAGAAATCCGGCCCTGCAACCAGGCAGGTCCGTCACAAGCTTCTATTTATTTAAGTAGTTAGGATAACATATAGTTCTAATAAATTATGTAATGTAAACACTTAAAATCACAAAATAGATTTTAGGTACAACCTTAACTTTTCTTTCAACCTTTACTTACACTAAAATGCGCGTTTAATAAGTTTTAAAATACAAAAAATAGTACATTCCGGAATAACACTCAATGCCGTAACAGACTTTCATTTGTTTACAATTCAGAAGAGCGCCAACACTTGGAGCCAACTCGCGCTAAAACGTGGCCAAAATCGTCTGCACGCAAATTCCAAAAATTGCCTATTTCACTTAAAATAACAACTATTTTTAGCTTTTACGAATTCATAGTCATTTATTGAATATAATACTATAATAAACAGTACTTAAAATTACAATTATTAGGATTATTATTGACGAAAACTCGATAAAATATACAATGCAAGTTGGAACAATTCTAAAAAAAACCTAAATTACACACCTTAAAACTTGCTAAATACAAAAAATACTTAGTGCAAAATGTAGCTCAGACAATTCCTTATTCATAATATACAATATAAAAGTTAAACATAACTAAAATTTTGCAGATGAAGCAGATTAACATAGAACACTCATAATTTCAAACTACGCGCTATGGAGAAAAAATACAGTGGTCGAAAAAGTGGAAAACGGAAATGGAGCACAGCCGATCGGCCAATGAGATTGTAGATGCTTGCCTGCGTGCAATCGGCAGGGAAGCTCGGTGTCGCCACTCTGTATAGTACTTACTATTTATACAGGCACCCTAGTATATACGCATGCCTAGTTCTTTCATACAGCCAACACACGGCATTGCCGCGTCATCTGTTGGTTAAATTGAACATAAAGTGGAATAACATAATAACGTAATAAACATAACTAACATAATAAAGTGTTCCATATCAAATTCCAGACATGACTCATTCGTTTTCTGCAAGAATTGTGTTAATATCTCTATCCATTTCTTTTTTATTAATTTTTAAAAACAGGTAGTTTATTTTGGGACACCCTGTATTATGTGCATATGTGAACCAATCGAGGTACGTAGCAAGTTTATATTTCTGTAAAAGCATCTAAACATTAGGGTGGCTCGAAAAAGACTAATTTTCGAAAATTGAAAACGGCTTGTTTGGAAAAGTTGCCTTATGGCAAGTCCATTAATGGGGTAAAATCTTAACTAAATCAAAGAAATATCTTTAGCTGCCCAAATGACCTTGACATTTAGCCATTTTCTGAAAAATCGGATAAAATTTGTCCGAAATCCATATAGCTGCAAGATTATAACGGATAAAAATTATTTAATGAAGAAAAATAGTAGTTTGACACAAAATAACGTAAAAAAAGAGCCATTGTGATGCTGTGTGATGTACGCAGACATGATTAGCCAAAATTTATAAAATCTTTTTAACTTTGAAAGATTAATGCGCGGATTTAATTGCGTTATGGATTTCCTTACGCTGTCCATGAACAATATCAAACTTTTCGCAAAAGAGTAGTGTTTAGTACTGACTTCAAATCCTAGATGGCAGCAGCAACATTCAATGTATTTCCGAAGAATGGGTTAAATAGATAAATGCCTATTAAAGGTTTAGTTAAGGCCTATTTTAGATGCTTTTTATTTTTTTAGTCCTTTACATGAAGTGCGTACTTTTTTTCGGGACAAATACAAATACAAAAATTGTCGACCAACAACAGGCCAGAGGCCCAGCAAGGTTGGTCCAAAAAATTTTTTATACATTACCAGTTTCCAATGATCGTCAAGTTTCTTCTTATGAGGGTTATTTAAATGCATTCTAAGTGTCTAGTTTAGTGCATATCAACGTCTTATTTATCTAACTTCTGATATTTTATTTAAGTTTTGTCATGTTTTCAAACACTTCCATAATGGCTCTCTATCACATTGGTAAGCGAAACATTTCCTAATGTTTCTAATATTGTCCTATAAAATATTAGAAACAACTCATAATAAAATTGCTTTTTGAGACTTGTGTATTTTATTTTGTAGAGCTAATAAAAATGCGTATTGAAGGCATATAATGATGAGTAGTAAGGACTTTTTATGTAATGTAAAGAGGTTGTAAGAGTGTATAAAGGATTTGTTCGGTGTATTTTGAGGGAATTAGATGAATATAAAAATTGATTTTTATATGCGGATAAAGGGGTAACTTAGATGCGTATTAAGGTCTTTTTTAGCTAGGCATTTTAGAGTTATCATTTGCGGATTTGGGGGCTAATTGAGGTGCGTAATGAATTATAACTAAAGTTAATAACGAATTGTGTTATTTCGCATTAGGGCAACTTTAGATGTGATTAAAGAAATGGTTTGTCTTATGATAGGCTACCGTAAGGGTGCATTTAGGCCTTTAAAATGGGTGTAATATGTATATTTTAGGGGTTTTAAATAAGACGTATTTACATGTCAAAATTGGGCATTTGTACTGCAACCTTTTTTAATGAAAAAATCATAAATAATCTTATGCATTATTAATGAATGTAAAGTTACAAATCAGTTTTTATAACTAAATTTAATGGGTAAATTGGATCTTTGATACTTATAACATATTTGTCAAAACTTTATTTATTAAAAGTTAAATTAATTTTTAAACTTAAGTATGCCAAGGTGAGATTTAGGGTCAATTTCATAACAATTTGGGAGTGAAATTTATTTTACCATGTTTTCAATTTTATTTCATTACAACTTTTTAATTAAAATGTTCTAATCTAAGTATAAGTGCGAGCTCAACTTATAACATGTTATGATTCAATGAATCATGTAAATTTCAGATTCACTAATTTTTGAGCTTTAATCTGAATGAGAAAACATTGTAAAAAGGACAATTATGCAAATTTAAGTGATTATTAAGTTAAGCTCGTATTAAGTCTACATTAGGTGCGTAATATAAGCAAATTTAGATGCGTGTTATGGATTTGTTTGGTACTTATTGACAACTAATTCTAGTGGACTTAAGTTTACTATTGTTAAGGGACATAAGTACCGTATGGTGTGTTATAGGTATACACTGTTCACAACAATTAGGGGAGGGCCCTTTCACCCCCAATGATTCCATTTTGAGTCATCGGCTTTCGCATTATTTCTGACTAAGTTAAACTCGCACTTATATATCGTTAGATGGAAGAATCATGTGTTTCGAAGAATTAAATAATGTTTTGTTTTAATTGAATGAAAATACATGGTAAAATAAAATTCACTCTGAAACAATTTTAGCAAATAAATAGACCTTAAATTCTTCATACTTGTATTTTTAGACGTCTAAAAATTGATTTTAACTACTTTTAACAGATAAAGTTTTGAAAAAAATTATTGTTATAATTTATTCAAAAGTTAAGATTTCAATTTTCCCTTAAATTTTAGTTTAAAAAATTAGGATTTTTTCCTCTGATTTTTACCATTTAATTATGGATGCATAATGAATCTGTTACACAACATTTAGATTTTTAGAATAAAAAAATAAAAAGTGGAAACTGAAAGGGTACAAAAGTACGCAAAGTGCTCCCCTAATTGGTTCGAGCAGTGTATTTCGGGCTAATGTAAGGCTAATGATTAAAGGTTATCTTAGGAGGTATTTCTATGCATACTAATAGAATAATTTAGAACATTTTCAGGAGTTATTTTTGAATTCAAGATTTACAATACGCATTCCTTGTAGGATTACTTGTCATTTGTTGTTTAAAGTTGTATTAAAATGGGAAGTCAAAGGCTTCTTTAAGTACATTCAGATAACTAATTTATGGTTGAAGTTTAGGCTAATTTTAGGCTAAGTTAATAGTGTATAATACGTATTTAGGGCAACCTTTCGTGCATTTTAAAAGTTAAATTATATACGTATTGCAGGATAATTCATGTTTACATTGGGAATGTTTGTGTTCACGCGTAAGGCGTTTTTTAGCAGGTATAATTAAGGGCTTTTTTCAATTGTAATATGATTTGTTAAATAAATGCGTGCATCTTATAAGTGTAGTTTAATTTGAATTATCGTCGCACTAGAGCTATACGAAGGCTATTGGCGACGGGCGTCGTATTTTAGAGCCACAGTCAAGTGACGAGCCGACACCTGAGTGCAACCGTTAAGGTCGACATCGTACGCAGCGTTAGTACTTTGAAGGATATTTAACGTGCACTCCCGCCACACGGGGTATTATTCGTCGGACATTTTTGGCTGCACGGGCCATTTATAGGTCGGCACTTATTTTGGCGATGCTCGGACCCGAACCTGGGATCTTCCGCATGCTAGGCGAATGCCTAACCGACTGGGCTCCCCAGCCCTCTTATAGGTGTAATTTTGGTTTGCATCAAGTGCTAATTAAGTAGGATATGTATGCTAATTTGATCGCGCTGAATAGGCATAAAAGTGCATCCTGTCTTTGTTTTTAAAATCCGGCCTGATGGTTACATTATGTGCGAAGTAAAGGATAGTTAAGAGAGACTGACAGTCCTGTAGAGCTAATGGCTTAGTTTTGAAATCACAACTTTTGCAGAAGAATTGTTTCGCCATGTTATCCCATTTTCACCAGGTATGAGAATCATCATAAAACCAATTTTTAAATCAAATTGAAAAGAAAATAACACCCGGTTATTTAATTATTGATTGATAAAGTTTTAAAATAGGGTCGCCATCGGCTGTATATTTTGGCATTTTAAAACTTCAAAAATATAAGTAATTAGATAACATTTTCGTTTCAAATTTGTCTCATTTTTAGGTTATGTTGATTCCCCCATACCTGGGGGAAAAGAACTAACATGGCAAAGTAGTACTTCTGCGGAAGTTATGATTCCAAAACTAATGCATTAGCTCTATGAAACTGACAATCCCTCATAAAAGAACATTTTAGAGATTTATTTACGGTATGTATTTTAGGGCTTTTTTAAAAAGGGTATTTATAGCTTTAATGCCCCTTAACTAATTAGTTGAGAATTAAGGTATTATTTGTGTGCCTCTTAAGAATATATTTAAGAGCTTCGTGACATTTTTAGTGCATTTAAAGAACGAAATATTATTATATGTGAATATTAACTAAGCTACACTCTTAAAACAAACGAGCGGTTTTAACTCAGTCTGAGTTAATTTCCACTCCTTTCCGGTGCCGAAAATGCACTTCTCCTATAGGAGTGAATTTCACTCTTTTGTTTTAAGAGTGACCCTGGCTAAGTTTAGGGTCTTTTTAAGGACATATTGAGGGGTTTTACTTGTTATTAAAGTATATTTTAAGTGCGGATTCTAGTTTAAATTGGTTCCTTAATAATGTTTTCTTTGCGAGTGTATTATGGACGTGTTTAGCTGCGCATTAAAGAACTTATTTAGATGCCGATAAATGACAATTTAATTTTTTTTCAGGTCTTAATGAAAGTATTAAGTTTGTTTGAGTATCTAGTTGCATATTAAGATCTTATTTATCTAACTTTTGATTCTTCTATTTCAGTTGGCATGCTTTCAGCCACTTCCATATTTGCTCCTTATCACACTAGTAAGTAAAACATTTCCTAACGTTTCTAATATTGTCCTATAAAATATTAGAAACAACCGAAATAATAAAATTGCTTTTTGTGACTTGTGTACTTTATTTTGTAGATAGAAAGTTTTTGTTAGGTCTAATAAAATGAGTATTAAAGGCGAAAAATAAGGTGCATTAAAGGCGAAAAATAAGGTGCATTAAAGGCGAAAAATAAGGTGCATTAAAGGCGTTTTAAATAAGAGGTTGTAAGAGTGTATAAAGGATTTGTTTGTGCGCATTTTAATGTCATTAGGTAATTATAAGAACACATTTATTCGGTTAAGTTAGTTTTAATTTTCGTTATACTAGAGCTACAACAGGGCTATTGGCGACCAATTTAGAACCACAGTCAAGTGACGACCCGACACCTGAGTAGGCACCCAACGCAACTGTTAAGAGCGACATCGTACGCAGCGTCGGAACTTTGGACCATATTTAACGTGCACTTCCTCTGCGCGGATTTTCGGATTCAGGGTAGTTTAGTTGATTATTGAGGTTTTAGGTGTGCTTTTCATTTTTAAAGGATTAGTTATGCGAGTATTTGGTGCCAATTGAGTTGCGTAACAAGTTATATTTAGATGAGAAGCCTATTATGGGCTAATGAAGTTTTGCATTAATTTAACTTCAGATGGGGCGTTTAAAGAAATAATTTCTATCTTATTATTGGGCTAGCATAAAGGTGCATTTGGGCCTTTAAAAAGGGTTTAATATGTATATTTAGGTGCGTAGTAGGTGTTATAAGTGCGGTTTAAATAAGACGTGTTTACAGCCTGTGGATGTATGAATAACTCTTTTAAATGGATATTGTATGCAAATTTAAGTGGTTACTAAGTTAAGCTCGTATTAAGTCTACATTAGGTGCGTAATATAAGCAAATTTAGATGCGTGTTAAGGGTTAGTTTGGTGCTTATTATCGACTAATTCTAGTGGATTTTAGTTTGCTAATTTTAAGGGAATTCTTGGGACCGTAAGTTGTGTTAAAGGTATATACTTCGGTGTGCGTATTAAGGGTTAATATATGTCCTTAATGGCTATTTTAGGAGGTGTTTCTGTGCATAACTGAATAATTTAGAACATTTTCAGTGTAGGGGTACATACATCATCGCGTATTAGGGGCTGAAATATGTCCTTATTGACTAATTTAGGTGCGTAAATCGGCGAGGGGTATTTCTGCGAATTTTATGCGAATACTTTAGGATTTATTTAAGTGCGTCAAAGGGTATTAAGGGCTTTATGAGTGTTTTATATGCGTCAAAGCATTTGTTGGGGTTTATTTAAGTACGTAGTAAGGTTTAGTATGCCTCGGTTTAACTAATTTAGGAATTTTTTAAGTGCATGTACAGGGTGGTTATAAAATAACGCTCGCTTTTCGGAGTGGTTTGTAGCTTGAATGAATAATCCGAATGCAACAAGCATTGAGACACTTACTAATCAAGAAGGGGGTAAAATAATGGAATCATAAAAAAGAAGGCCCTGGGTGGGGCTCCGGGAACTCGTCTCTTGACCAGGGTTCTAAATTACGAGGCGTGGCCAATTACGGCCAACACAGCCAATTACGCCTCGTAATTTAGAACCCTGGTCAAGAGACGAGTTTCTTTTTTATGATTCCATTCTCTTTCATGATTAGTAAGTGTCTCGATGTTTGTTGCATTCGGATTATCCATTCAAGCTACAGACCTCTCCGAATAGCGAGCGTTATTTTATAACCACCCGGTATTAATTATTTTACGACGTATTTAGGTCATAGTTAAGTGAGTATTTATGGCTTTCGTGAGGAGATTATTCACGGATTTATACGTTGCGTACTCAAGCTTTATTTTGTGTGAGAATTGAGAGTTTAAGTAAGTATTAAAAGGTTTATTAAGCTGAGTTTAAAGGCTAATTTTAGATGCGTTATTGGGTTTTAGTAAAATGCGTGTTCAGGATTAATTTAAGCGCTTATTATTGTTGAGACGGGTCTATTTTAGGTGCGTATCAAATTCAAATTTAGTTTTGTATTGCGGTTTAACTTATTAGTATATTTTAAGGTTTCTTTTGCGAGTAGTATTTAGTGTTAATTTTGAGTGTGAATTCAGGATTTACAATACGCACTCTTTGTAAGATTACTTGTCATTTGTTGTTTAGAGTAGTATTAAAATGAGAAGTCAAAGGCTTATTTAAGTACGTTCAGAGAACTAATTTATGTGCGAAGTTTAGGCTAATTATTAGGGCAACCTTTCGTGCATTTTAAATGTTAAATTATATGCGTATTACGGGGTAATTCAAGTTTACATTGGGAATTTTTGTGTTTATGCGTAAGGCGTTTTTTAACAAGCACAATTAAGGTCTTTTTTTTAAAAAAGTGTATAGGATTTGTTAAATAAATGCGTGCATCTTATTATTTTTTTTTGTCGTGTCCATGAGAGTCGAACTCTATATGTGTCCGTGAATTTTGATAATTTCTTCTACGACTTGCTTGATGTTGTCTCCATACGGATCTAGCATAGTCGGCAGTACTCCAATCTTTCTCAGGCTGGGGCGCTCATAGCCGGACACTCATAGATGTGAGTAGGCGTAAGCTGTGTATCAGGACAATGTTCACAGCTTCTATAGATCTTCTTGCCATCTCCATCTATCTTCATACCCCTGTGGTGTCCGGTTCTCAGCCTAGTTATGGTTTTAAGAGTAGATCTGTTCGCAGTTATTTCAGAGAGAAGATGTTTGGTCTGAATGGATTTTTCTCTAAGCTTATATCTGGCCACTGCATTCGCATCCTGAAGAGAAACATCACTGCAGCTAGTGCAGTGATGTTTGCATCTTATAAATGCTTATTAAAAGCTTATTTAAATGAGTATTATTTGTTTAATGCATGTTATTGGAAAGGCGCATTGAGGCAATGAGGAAACACTTGCGGCTTATTTTATGAGTTGATTTAAGTTTATTGCGGTGCTTTTTAGTATACATTTTGGTGTGCAGCAAATTCTAATTAAGTAGTGTTACTTACTTACTTATCCTCTTCGTGCCAAGTGGCACATAAGGCCCGAGACCTAGTTTGCCAACTCCGCCGATCGGCTGCGGTAGCTCTTGCTTCTGACCATGACGTCCACCCCGCCTGATTCCTCTCTTCTTCCACCATCCTTCTCCATGTTAGTTTGGGTAAGTAGTGTAATATGTGCTAATTTGATTGCGCTCAATAGGTATAAAAGTGCAACCTGTTTTTGTTTTTTAAATCCGGCTTGAGGATTACATATTAGGTGCGAAGTAAAGGATAATTAAAATAACATTTTAGAGATTTAGTTACATACTTATTTGAGGGCTTTTTAAAAAAAAAGCGTATTTAAACCTTAAGTGCCCATTAAGAGCTTGGTGACATTTTTAGCGTATTTTAGGAACTAAATATGCTTGTTATACAGGGTGGTCCAAAAGTAGGCTAACAGTTAGTTAGATATGCAGTTATTTATACAGCAACAGTTATTTTTAGAAGGCATGTCTGGTTGTTTAGTCAGTTGATTGTGCATTATTTCAAAGAAATGTAATTTGCGGTCAGGATCGTCCTCAAGAAAGCCTCGTAACAGTCTGGCTGTATGGTTTAATGTTCAGCCTGTCCACCAGGCGTTGTAACGTTACATTAGCTCCCGATATGCTGGTCGTGTGAACTTCTTTTTATGTTTATGAATGTAAGGGCTACATTCGTCTCATTTTCCTGGGGGGCTGGGGAGCCCCGTCGGTTAGGCATTCGCCTAGCAAGCGGAAGGTCCCAGGTTCGGATCCAAGCATCGCCAAAATAACTGCCGACCTTATAAACGGCCCGTGCAGCCAAAAATGTCCGACGAATAATACCCCGTGGGGAGGGAGGGCCCGTTAAATATCCTTCAAAGACCTAACGCTGCGTACAATGTCGCCCTTAACGGTTGCGCTGGGTGCCTACTCAGGTGTCGGCTCGTTACTTGACTGTGGTTCTAAAAATACGACGCCCGTCGCCAATAGCCCTCTAGTGCGACGATAATTCAAACTAAACTAAACTCATTTTCCCGTGTCAAGTTTGCCTGTGGTCATCCAGAATTCGGTGTAGTGGCGACGGAACTCGTGGTCTCAAACTTGCCCTGATAAGGTAAATCGTTCGACAGGACGGCAAAGACAAAATTAAACTTAATTCCCCATATCTTACGCACTGTCTCGGCATTTTCATGCTTTCAGTTTGTCTTAAGGATCCACCGTCGTCGGTGCTCCTCGCTCAGATTCCCAGCAGTGGTTTGCACTTATAAATCAAAGCAAAAATTTTCCACCAGCACAAATCCTTTGATAAGATAACTGGCAGATGGCGGGATTCGGAGTTACGTACTATGGAGATATTATTTGCTATTCCTAAAGCATCAAATAAATAAACCGAAGCTATATCGAAGCTAAACCAAACAGTCCACAAATCGCTACTCTTTGGATCCGATACGCTGTAGTACGACTTAATTTTAGCCAACCAACAAAACTCTGCATACTCATTTAGGTGAATATTAACTAAGCTACCTTTAGCTAAAGTTAGTTTTATTAGGGCCTTTGAGGGTTTCACTTATTAAGTATTTTAGGTGGGTTCAAGGCTAATTTGGTTACGTTTAATGTTTGTTTAGGAGTGCATAGGACGTGTAATGGTGGCCGTAGTGAGCCTAGTGGTTCGGTTCGGATGGAATGTCCTGCGATCGTCTGGAAACCACTGAAGACCTACGAGTATATGCGGAGTACCGTCTCGTAAATCTGTTGGAGTCCGATAAGTCCCAGCTCCCTACAAATCAATACTCTGGGATGACAAGCCAATTCTGGATCTCAGTTGGCCTCTGCCCTAAAAATTAGAGGATCCACTTAAGGTGTGTGTGTCTGTTGTGCTTCTTACATACGATTTATAGCGGGTCTCTAGACCAAGCACAATAACTTTGTTGATCATTATGGACGTGTTTAAATGCGCATTAAGGAATTTATTTAGTTGCCAATAACGAACAATTTGTCTTTTTTAAGATCTTTATGAAGGTCTATTAAGTTTATTTAAGTGTTTAGTAAGGTGCATATTAAGATCTTATTTACCTAATTTTTAGATGTTTTATTTCAGTTGGCATGCTTTCACCCACTTCCATATTTGCTCTTTATCATATGTACTAGTAAGTAAAACATTTCCTAACGTTTCTAATATTGTCCTATAAAATATTAGAAACAACTGATAATAAAATTGCTTTTTGTGACTTGTGTACTTCATTTTGTAGAGATTGGAAGTATTTGTTAGGGCTAATAAATGAGCTTTTTGTAGGCTTAATAATGCCCATTAAGGTTTTTTTTATAATAAAATTTAGTTGATAAAAATGTGTGTATAAAGGATTTGTTTGGGTGCATTTATGTCATTGGGGCGTATGACTAGGTCAGTCTGGGTGAGTCTGCGATCATCCGTACCATGAAGACACCGAGTATATGGATACGTGCTTTAATCGTTGGGTCGAAGTCTCTAGTTCATACAATCATCTCTGGGTGACAAGCATTCTGGCTCTAGTGCCTCTGTCTCTAAAATGAGGATCTTTTTGTGTTTGACGTGTTCGTTACTTGACGAGGTTTATAAGCGGTCGTGACCAGACACAAACCTGATTTCAGTCAATCATCAGTTGGGTTATTATAGACCGATTATCGGTTGGTAGTGATTATCGTTGCACTAGACACACGGGCTATGGCAACAAGGTCGTATTAGAACACGTCAGTGACGAGTCGACGCCGAGTAGTCACCAACGCGAGACTGTAGTCGGACTTGGAGCATATTTAACGTGCACTTCCTCTGCGCGGATTTATTTTCGGATTCAGGGTAGTTTAGATAATTATTGAGGTTTTAGGTTTGCATTTCATTCTTAAAGGATTAGTTACATGTGAGTGTTTGGTGCCAAGTGTGGTGCGTAACAAGTTAGATTTAGATGCCATGCTAATTCAACTTTAGATGCGTTTAAAGAAATTATATTTTTATATTGATTATAAAGGTGCATTTGGGTCTTTAAGCATTTAACCCTTTATGCCCCGAATTAAGATTTATTTTGAATTATTTGTCTTTAAATATTTTAATGAAAGCTCTTGCAAATAATTATAGTATAAGAAGGTAAAAAGTAGTTGGGACATGAAATGCACCTTATGTCCCGAATTTATTTGGTTTTTTCCTCCTATATACTTATAATTACTAAATTACACTGATTAACAATGATATTTTGTTAAATGAATCTGTTTTACATTTTTAGTCTTTAATGTGTTGAAAATACATACTGCAATAATAAAAGCCTACTACCATCTATTTTCCCTCAAACGAACAATGAAAAGAAAAACAACGGCCTTTTAAGTGGTAGGGTTAAGTGGGCAATGTATGCAATTTTTTACCTATTAAGTTCCTATTAAGTCTATATATTTGGTGCGCAATATATGATAATTTAGATGTATGTTAAGATCTAAATTCGTTGCTTATTAAGGGCTAATTCTGGCATATTTAAGTTTCGTGTTAAGAATTATTTACGAGATGCATTAAGTGTTAGGGGTATATATATCAGTGCATATTAAAGGCTAAAGTATGTTCTTATTGATTAATTTAGGTGCATTCTATGAGAATAATTTGGGGTTTTTTGAAGTTTGTAAAAGGGTATTAAGTGCTTTGCTGGTATTTAAATGCATCAAAGCATTTTTTTAGGGTTTATTTAAGTACATAAGGTTTATTATGCCTCGTTTTATCTAATTTAGTTTGAGCTAATTTAGAAACGTTATAAGGTGGATGTTAATGGATTATAAAAGGTCTTATTTAAGGGAATGCTTGTGGCTTTCTTAACACACTCGCTACGTAAGCACTTTGTTGCCGCGTAACTTGTTATAGGAATATCATTATCGAATCCTTACTAGTACTGCCATCCGGGCCGTTTTAGAAGTTAAAAGGTTAATACTATATTCACGGATGTTTAGGTTGCGTATTGAAGTTTCATTTTTTGTGCGAATTAAGTTTCTGTAGTTGCGTGTTAAGGTTTAGTTAGCAGAGTTTAAAGGCCTATTTAGGTGCGTAGTAGCTCTAGTAGTAAGGTTAGGTTAAATTATAGTCAACCTAACCTTAGTGTCAGTTTATAATGCGTGTCGGGGTCTATTTAGCTTTGTATTCAAATTTAGAAAGGATTTTTAGGGTCAAATTTAGTTTTGTATTACGATTTATTTTCTTAGAATATTATACGGTTTCTTTTGAGTGTATTATGAATGCGAATTCAGGATTTATAATACGTTATCATTGTGGGATTACTTGTCATACGTGGCTTAATTAAACACCTTTTAAGGGTTTATTTAAATGCATATTAATTTAAGTTCATAGTAGGGTTTATATAATTTCACACGAAAGATTTGTTAAAATTCGGATAAGAAAATTAAATGGATTAATTAAACGGATAAAAATTAAACGGATCTAAATAATTTTTATTTAAGGGTTAATTAGTTGGATTACTGGTCCTTTTTTTATACATGGCTTGTATAAGGCTTTTTTTTGTAAAACTTTAATGCATATAAATGGCAAATTTAGGTGCGCATTAAGTTCTAAATGAGAAAAGTTAAAAATATAATTTTTAAATGAAATAAACCTTTTATTTAGTTACGTTTTGAGAACTACGAAATTTAAGCTAATTTAAGTGCATAATACGTGTATACGTATTAAGTGCAAACACCTTTAGATATTCATAAACGATTTTTGTGCAGGTAATTTAAAATAGCTTTTAAATTATCATAAGTGTTCGGCACCAGGATGAATTAACGACTAGTTAATCTTTTAAGATTCAGTGTTTTTTATTCTTTCCACGGGAGAATTTTTAAAATAGCATTCCACGAAGATGGAAATACTAGTGTTTAAAAGCTTGATTATTAGATTGGTTTTAAAGCCTTGAGGTGCCAAGTGGGACAAACCCAGGGGTGAAAATTAACCACATTTGTCGCCTTCAGTTTTAACAGTGTATTCAGGTAATTTAAGGGAATACTTAGTGTTAATTTTATGTGTGTATTTATCGTTCAGAGGATTTTAAAGGCTGACTTTAGTGCGCAACAAAAACTCAATTAGTTGCGTATTATGGGTGTTTATAAAGTGTAAACTGAATGTTAATTTAAATTCGGCTTAACGTCTCTAATTTAGATAATTTTTAGAACTTTATTTACGTACGTATTTCAGAGTTTTTTTAAGAGCATATTGAGTCATTCCACGTCAAATCGCACAGCTCAAAATCTTCATGTCACAGAATTCAATCTTGATTTTTTTTCCAAGTACTAGAGACAAATTTATTATGCCAGTATTTTTCAAAATTTCAAGTATTAAGGGAGTTAGGCTTAACTTTTCCGCGCTTTCAAAAAATCATAACTTTTTCTCATTTAGCATTACGGTCTATGGAAAAATTGTGTTTTTTTGAATGGGTATAACTAAAAAGGGCAACCTTGGAGCAATTAGCCAATTTTTTTTTATGGAATATTATTAATTATAGTAACATTTTGGCATGAGCGCTCAGTTGTTGCCAAACCTTCTAACGAAATTATGTTTTTAAAGTTAGAGGAGGCAACCCGTAAATAACACTAGCTCCAGTGGAAGAATGGGTGCGATAGAAATGCTTATATATTTTTTTTAAGGAATGTGTGTTAGCGTGTAAGTAATATGTGTAAATTTGTCTCCAGTACTTGGGGAAAAAAATCTAGATCGAATTCTGTGACATGAAGCTTTGGACCTGGGCGATTTAACGAGGAATGACTTCCTTGAGGAATTATTTTAATGTGCATATAAAGGCTAATTAATTAAGGTTTGGGTATCTATAATAATAAAAGAAAGAGTCTGTGTGTGTGTGTGTCTGTTTTCGGATCGTAAAAGACCTACTTATACTGCCCTCAGAAAATCGAAATTTTTAAGATAGATTCCCTTTAATACCAACGTGTACACCTGAGGCTTAGATTGTTCATATTTGTTCCATTTTAGAGAAAATTCGAATTTTCTGAAAAAAATACACCACTCGCTCAAATCCGTTCATTTTTTCTCTTTCCTGATGCCATCGGCTGAAAAAATAAATAAAACTTTTAACGAAAACATTTAAAATTCAAAATGTTTTTTTATTCTTTTGCCATTACTTTCAGAAACTAAATTCATTATTTGAAAAATAATTGACATGTTTCAAGTGACGTAATTCCGGCAGTCTTCATTCCCGGATTTTATTGTGGGTTTATTTGATGATTCTTTCATTGATTTTTCTGTTAACTGCATGTATGCATATTTAAGCAATAAATGTATAGTTAAGCTATTACTGAACCATGATGGTTAATAAAGGCCATCACACTAGAGCTATTAGTGTTTTTTTTCTTTATTATTTCGCCAAATACGTTGCCAAGTTCGCCAAATTATTAACTAAAATTCGCCAAATAGGCAATTTCTTTTATAAATAATTTATAAGCTGGTCGGTTGTTCGAAGGCCAATGTGTTAGAGCTGTATAATGGGTGTGGGTAGCTATATCTATTTTCTCGCCAAATTATCTCCCAAAACGCGCCAAATGAGCTAAAAGGTTTTATGTATTTGAGGGAATTGTGATGACATTTATGAGTGCATTTTATAGCGTATTTTTCATTTTGGAATTTTAAGGCAATGAAACGGGATTTTATAATTTATAACGAGCGGAAACAATAATAAGTTTATGATCCTATAACAGGTTATATGGTACACACATTTGGAATCTATTTGATATTTTTTTATTCCGTGCGAAGAACGGGTATAAATTTGCTAGTTGTTTATATGCTTCGGTGCTTGGTTTGTTTGGGGGCTAGAAGACAGTGCTTGTCGTAAGTCTGGCGACACTGTAGGTGTGTCCGCTCCAGTTTAAACGAATTAGTTGCCATGTGGTTTGTAGGATTTAAGACGACGTTTGACGTACCTATGACGTAACAGTAGGCGTGGCCGTTTTAGTCGTCTACAATAATTAGAATTTAGTCAAAGGTGACTGGACTTTTGGATTAACGGCAAATGACACCAAACGACCGCGGGTGTCCCAATCAAAGTGCCTCTGTGTTAATTCAATCGAAAAAATTTATTTTATAAGCCACATTTCCCGGAGTATTAAATATTTTTACAAATGGTTTTTTTTATATGATAAATATAGTTGTTTTACAGGTCCCTATAATCCCACTTTTTGAAATGGGTTCTAATATACGTTTTTAATTTAAAATAAATTTTACGAAAAATATTCAACCAATTTCAAAAAGTTGGATTAAAGCGACCCGTAAGTCAGCACATTTATAATATTAAAAACCGTTTGTACAGTCGAACCTCGTTAACGCGAACTCGTTTAACACGAAATTTCGCTTAAGATGAACTTAAAAAATTTCCCCTGCCTAAAAAGTTTTGAGCTAATGCTAAAAAATCTCTAAACTCAAAATCGTTTTCGACGAAATCCCGATTAACCCGAACAAAGAATTCAGAATTTGACTTTTGTTTCCTTACTTAGTACTTCGAAGGACAAATTTTAAAAATTTTTTTAAAAATGCGGCAAACGAACATATTATAAGTCTTCTACTTCTGATAAATTCTCGAGATCTCCCATGATTCGTCAGTTTAAATTCAACTGTGGGATAAAAAAAAATCCTTAAATTGTTCCTAAATTTTCTGCAGTATGTGCTAGTCCAAATGAACTCTATTAATTGAATTACTAATTATACAGGTAAAATTGGGGCATTACATTATAAAATTAGAATAATTTTTAGACGTTATTTACAAACTACTCAAAAGTTCAATGTAAAAAAAAATTCCTGACAGTTAACATGAAATTCTGTTAATACGAAATGTTTCGGTGCTCCATTCGAGTTAGCGTTAACGTGGTTCGACTGTTTAAATATTTGATACAGCCGGAGAAATGTGGCTTAGAATTATTTTTTTTTCAATTGGATTATAGTCTAAGAGCCCAGGCACCCAGATCTATGTTATTTTCTCACTAATGAAGTGTATCGGATTAGGTTTGGTATTCATATACTTGTATGTTACCAGAAAGAGTGGATCGACGGCCAATTCACAGGTACCGGGTGCAAAAGGTAGGTGTTTTAGTTAACTTGTCATTTTTTCAGTACTGATTTCTGCTTATGTTTTAAAAATATTGTTAAAAGTTAATAATAAATGCCAAACACTTTCCGCCGGCCGAAACTTTTGCCAGGCGCTTTATACGTCCCTGTGAATTTCATACTTTGTTCCAAGCGTCTGGGGGCGCGAGATGGCGCTACGATCGTCAACGGACGACAAGGAGAGGTAAAGCAAAAAAAAGAACAATGTGTGTATTGGAGATGAGAAAATGCTGTAAGCTAAAGATATCTTTGATAACTTAGCAATAAAAACGAAGATTATTATTTCAATTTAATTAAATTTTTTAGTTAGAAAATAAATTAATATACAAGTTGCCATAACGCTGTCTTTAGCTTACAACATTTTCACATCTCCAATGCACACGTAGTTTTTTTGTGTGCTTAATTTTCCCTCGAAATAGCGATAATAATATATATACTCGAAATAAGATTCGAATTAGCGGTTTATCTGAATGCGGGTTAAACGCATATGAAGGGGGGGGGGGGGGGGGGTCAGCTGCTAATAAGAGCCATATTAAGTGCTAAATAAGGGCTATTTTTTGCATTAAAATAATGTTGGTGCAGATTAAATTTGTTATCTAAATTCAACCTTAGTAAAAAAAAAAATATTTTTATGAAGAAATATAATTTTGAATGAGAAATATAATGATTGAGAGATTGATCATATAATGATTGAATTATCAGATTTTTATATTGAGAAATATAATATAATTTAATAACTGAATAGTTATGGTAAGGACACGTACATGATTAGTCAGTGTGTAAACTCGATTTAACCTAAAATGAATAATCGCGTGATAATACCGTTTTCAAGACCAGTATCAAATTTTTCACAAGTAATTGCTTCATAGTTAAAGTATTATATTGGCAGATCACGTGACCTCCAATGCTAACGACGGGACGCGCATGGAGGGCAAAATGGCCAGTGTTTGCTGCCGCCTTAAGGAGAAAAATACTACGAAAAAATACATTTATTTCTAAATTACAACAAAAAAATACTAGAAAAGGATTTAAAGTCACTAAAAAGATTCCAAAATGCAGCTAGTATTTTTCCGATATTTTTTGTAATTTTAGAATTAAATGGTATTTTTTCGTAGTATTTTTCTCCTTAAGGCGGCAGCAACACTGGCCATTATGCCCTCCATGGCGCGTCCCGTCGTTAACATTGGAGGTCACGTGATCTGCCAATTTAATACTTTAACTATGATATACTAGCTGTTATACCCAACGTTGCACGGGTAGAGGTGGAAAAATAATTTAACAGTCAATTTAACTATTTTTTTCTTTCATTTTAGTTACATGAATATGAAGATTACCCAGTAATTTTCCATTTAATTACACAACTTGGATATAGTAATGATTAATATTAATTTCAAAAATACCTTTGATAAGAAGCTTAAATTAAAAATAATACATATTTAAGTAAAAAATAATCAGTAAAATTAAAAATGGAAAAAATGTAAATCTTAAAAGGGTCTCAAACATTTATTTCAAAAAATGCGCTCATAAATGTCATCACAATTCCCTCATAAATACATAAAACCTTTTAGCTCATTTGGCGCGTTTTGGGACATAATTTGGCGAGAAAATAGATATAGCTACAAACACACCCATTACAGCTCCAACACAATGACCTTCGAACAACCAACCAGCTTATAAATTATTTATAAAAGAAATTGCCCATTTGGCGAGTTTTAATAAATGATTTGGCGAGTTTGGCAACGTATTTGGCGAAAAAATAAATACATAAAACACTAATATGCAGCTCTAGTGCGATGGCCTTTATTAACCATCAAATTCAGTAATAGCTTAACTATAACATTTATCTTAAATATGCATACATGCAGTCAACAAAAAAATCAATCAAAAAATCATCAAATAAACCCACAATAAAATCCGGGAATGGGGACTGGTGGAATTACGTCACTTGAAACGTGTCAATTATTTTTCAAATAATGAAATTAGTTTCTGAAGGTAATGGCAACAGAATAAAATAAACATTTTCAATTTTAAATGCTTTCGTTAAAAGTTTTATTTAATTTTTTCTGCCGATGGCATCAGGAAAGACAAAAAAAATGATCGGATTTGAGCGAAAGTGGTGTATTTTTTCAGAAAATTCAAATAAAAACGTTCGAAAACGATAGAAGGAATGGTCTGATTCGAAAAATTCTTAGCCTATGTTTGTTCCGGAGATGAGATGAATTTTTGTGCCAAATTTCGTGACGATCTGTTGCGGGGTTTTAGATCTCGTGTCTTATACAAACAAACAAACGGAAGTTGCCTTTTATGTATATAGATATGTTAGTACTGATTTTAAATCCTAGATGGCAGTAGCATTATAAAGTTAACATTGAAACTAGAATCGATAGGAAAAATTGTTACGATATACTGAGGATTTGTAATGAAAAAGGTTAACGTCTAACAAAAATTCTCGTTTTTAAAATTTACTCTCTAATCTTAAATAAAAACTGCGCGGATTTAGTTTAGCTGTTAATAAACAATATCAAACTTTTTACAAGGAACTGTTTAGTTCTGATTTAAAATTATAGATGGCAGCAGTATAATGATTCGCATCAGCATTGGGAGTCGGGTGGGTGTTTGGGTCAAAATTGTCGGTTTTCGGTTTCTTTTATGTTTAATCTGCAAATCTATAGCTTTAATTTAAGACCATTATGATCGATTTCTGTTTAATAGTTTTCTTTTTATAAGCATTTTTCAGGAACTCTGTATATCAGTTCTTACCTATACCTTACTTTTCTTTTGCGTTTCCTGAAATATAAGTTTTTTTAAAGTTCGGAACATTTTTCTCAGGAACTATAAAAGATATCAACATGTTTTGTTTTATTATTTCTTCCCCATTAATAGCTCTTTGATTGAAACTGAAGAATTTCAAACTTCTCTGCTAAAAAAAAAGTTATATAACTTTAATCGGAATTTTTGGGTTTTTTTTTTAATACATCACTGCAAAAAATCACTGCAAAAGTATTTTTTATGCTGCAAAATATCTTCAGTTTAAATCAAAGAGCTATAGATAAGGAACAAACTATACAAAATTCACAATGATATCTCGTATAGTTCCTGAGAAAAATCTTCCTAAAGTTACTAAAATTAACACGGGCGAGATCGAACCATCCGACTCCGCTTAATGCTCCTTATTATAAGCCTTCAAGGCACACTTTTATTAGAACTTCCAATCTCTATAAAATAATATACACGAGTCACAAAAAGCAATTTCATTATTAGTTGTTTCTAATATTTTATGGACAATATTAGGAACATTAGAAAATGTTTTACTTACTAGTATGATAACAAGCCAACTGAAATAAAACATCAAAAGTTAGATAAATAAGACCTTAATATGCACTTTATTAAACACTTAAATAAACATAATAGACCTTCATAAAGACCTCAAAAAAGACTTAAATTGTCTTAAGATTTTAACTTTTTGTCTTATGATTAAATTGTATGATTTAAATTGTCTTATAATTTTAAACCAGGCCCATATAATTTTATATTTAATTTGGGATTTGATTTGGTTTATTTTGTAATTACAGTGGAACTCCAATCATCCGAAGCAATTTTGACCTAACCACAATAGGTTAATTGGAAATTCGGATAATTGGAGTTGATCGGAAAAAAGTATATTTTTATCAATTACTCAAAGTATTGTTTGGCTGTGGGGGAGATAATGTAGTTCTAGTTTCGATCATCTTAACCCAACCAAATCCAAATTGTATGTAAGCCGAAATAAAAAGAAATGCCTAAAATGTTTTAAAAGTAATTTATTTTAACGTTCAAGCTGTTCTTGTGATCACAAGGTCACGACTCAAGAATGCTAGATGAGAAGAAAATATTCTGGTTGGTCAGGCTAGGCCTGAACCTGAACTACTAAAGTAACGAGCCACTCTTCTGAACACGCAGCGTAGAGACAGAACTGTCAATCACTTTGAGGCAAACGACGTCATCGGTATATTTCTGGAAAATTACTAGGCAGCAAATTTAGCAAATCAGGAAGCATTATTGGACTACATGATGTTCCTCTTCTAATGGGGGATTGCACTGGCCGTTGTCCGATATTTGAAGACATCTTAGTGTAATCTAAACTTAATTCATCCTCAAAATTTAATTACAAATTTTATCTTGATTAAATAATGGGTTTTAATAATAGTTAGTTATCAAAATTTAAGTTTAGTTTTCATCGATATAGATCGAGAATGAAGGAAACAATTGAAGAGTACAGGGGAAAAAACCGCTTAATTTCGTTGAAAACTTTCCTCATTAGGCATCTTTGGCGATGATAGCGAGTAATCGCCTAAACTGGTGTAAGGAAACCAGTTTCTCAATTTTGTTGTGCATCTTCTCTCACTGCAACCCTGAAATTCAGTTCCGCGTTTTATTCAAAAGACTGTGTTCATCATCATGTTAAGCTTTAAAAATAAAGTACGATTGATTGAAAATCACGAATTTTTCTAAAACAAGAGAAATTTTAAGGTTCGCAAATTAATTGAAAAGTCCTAAACCACGACTTTTCTATCTACCGAGATTAACCAAGGAGACGGCCTTGGATTAACGCGATGCACGATTCCGACGCTTGGACCAAGCGAAGAAGAAAGAGAAAAACCGGTTTCCTGTCGCCAATGTCCGCCAAGCAGATACAATTACGGAACTACTCCTAATAAATCAAGCGGTTCTTCCCCTGTACTCTTCAATTTTGTCCGGTGGGTTAATGTTCTGAAAAATTTGAGGTCTTGGTTTTAAAGCCGACCCCATTGTTCAAGGAGCGATTTTGGCTCGATTTATCTATTTATACCCTAATATAGTATATATCTAAATAGGGTACTTCACTGCATCTTCAAAATACCTTCCAATATTATTTAAATTATAGTTGAAAGTCAAAAATAACTAATGCATATATTTTTTGCGAAATAAATCTTTAAATCATTAAAAAAATCATTTTAAAAAGGCATTTTTTCACGCGATCATCACGTGATCACAAACACGTCGGTTTGGCTGACGTCACTAGTAACTATAAACAAACCGGCGTGAGATGTTTTTTGTTTTCTGATTAAACTTGATTTAATCTAATTTACTATTGAAATAATAAATATTTAGAGAATGTAAGGTTTTTTTACTGAAGCGGATATTTCAAATTTGCGTAAAATCGATTCCAATGTGGTGTTTCAAAGTTTGTTTATAGTCACTAATGACATCACAGATACCACGTGACAGCCAGGAACGTTTTCGGGAGTGATTTTTCGTCCTAATTTTAAAATTCATTTTTCCCCCCTTTTTATGGGGTATTTGAAAAAAAGAAAAAATACGGGTATAATATTTTTGGCATATGAATATTTTAAGCCAATAATTTTTTTTTTAGTCAAGTACCCTATTTAAGGAGTTGGCAGGTGTAAGAAGCAGACTATGACGATGTCGCGAACCAAACATTGTCCTAAGAAATAAAATACCTAAACGTGGGGTCCGAACGGCCGAGTGGTTTGATCGAGACCATTACGCTAGCAGTCTGCGCGCTGTAAACGGTGCGGTTCGATTCCCGCCTTCGCCCTGGGGTGTACTTCGTCCTTTCTCTGTGCAAAAAACATTCTTTCTGGGGTCTGTTGTCTGTCTACTTGACGAAGGCTTATAAGCGGGTCTCTGATCAAGCACACAACCGGAATATATATGTTCCTATTTCATGTTATACCTAAACGTTTGATATTGAAAGATTTGTTTTGAACCGAGAAAAGGGGGACTTCACTACGATAACGGCGCGAACTTGAAAATATTACGATGCATTGAGGTTTGGTTGACCAATCGGTCTTAAACTATAAAAATAACTAGACACCTGCGCTTTCACCGCAAACTAGCATATATTACGAAGCATTGAAGTTTGGTTCAATAAAGTTCGGTCCTGACATAAAACGTTTGGAACAAGTAAGCCAAAAAAAATTAGCATCTGTTAAAATTCAAGGATTCTCAAGGCTAAAATTCGCTTTTTCAAGGCCTTGCCTTGTGTGAAAACGAAATCTTAAAATTCAAGGACTTTCATGGCCGCGTACAAACTCTGCCTTAAGTGTAATTCAGATAAATAACAAGAATTGGCGAACCGGCCCCCCACCAAGAAAGTCATAAGTCATAAATAACAAGAATAAGAATTCGCAATATTATTATTTTTTTATGTCTGTTCTGAATGAAAGCCCAATTTTCTCCTGTTTTCGTGAAAAATTTATAGAAATACATTTATTCTAACAAGATAATTTGTGTAACCTAGAGGAGTTATATTTTTTGTTTCTTCTTTTACGTCTCAGTAGTTTTAATTGTATTATGTAACGAAATCAATTTAATTATTTTTTATCATTTGAAATAGGTTAAAGAAATTTTTCTAATTAGTTCTACATGAAGATATTGTACTATTTTGTGTTTGAAGAACTGCTCTTAGGACGAGACATTTTTTATTTATGACAAACATAAACGTACAAGTCAAAACGGTAGAATTCTGTAAGATCCAGCACAAACGATGTTAAACAGTCACAATCTTAGCAAGTTCCTTCTGACCATAGATATCATAATTAAAGTATTAGATTGGCTGATCACGTGACCTCCAATGCTAACGACGCGGGACGCGCATGGAGGCTTTTTTGGAGGGCCTTATGGCCAGTGTTGCTGCGACTTTAAGGAGAAAAATACTACGAAAAAACAATTTAATTCTAAAATTACAAAAAAAAAACAAGAAAGGGATTTAAAGTCACTAAAAAGATTCCAAAATGAAGCTAGTATTTTTACGATATTTTTTGTTGTAATTTTAGAATTAAATAGTATTTTTTTCGTAGTATTTTTCTCCTTAAAGTGGCAGCAACACTGGCCATTATGCCCCCTTAAAAAGCCTCCATGCGCGTCCCGTCGTTAGCATTGGAGGTCACGTGATCAGCCAATCTAATACTTTAATTATATCTATGCTTCTGACCAATCTGTCGCCAAGGCAACCACGAATTTTATACATTCTTCAATTCACTACAGTTCAATTATGAAAGTCACTTCACTACAATATGCTTAGTTTCCCGTGCTACATTCTTACAGGATCCTACAGAAACTGATAAATTTACTTTATACGTTCTAAATAAGTTTGTATGCAATCTAACATGTTTTTGCCATCTAGCAAAATTGAAATGAATAATTAACCTAGATTTAATTATTTTTTTGTTTAAAAAAAATCAAATTTAAGTATCTGAAAAATACTTGTCTTTTAGATCCATTATAAATAAAAACGACATGGAAGATAGAAATAAATTTTAGTTGATAAATCAAATTAATATATCTGTTTAATTTTGCCTCATTTGTAAATCTGCAATGCATAACCTATTAAGACAAATTATATTTAAAAAATATATTTGTTGATAAATTAATAACTTAGGTTTACTGATTATGCATAAAATATGTACTTTTACATCGAATGTTTATTTCTCAGTTTGAAATGAATGAGATACATAATTTTATTTATTTAAAAATTGTTTGATGAAGCTGTTTCATTTTATTAAACATTCTTCTGTATTCATACGCTGCCCTCAATATGTAAACGTGTTGTTGCTGTTTTATTTAATTAAAAAGCTCTTCTTTGAACTTGAATGGTGTGCTCTTTTCTTTTTAACAAAATACAGTAACTAAAAAATTACATATATACAGTCGAATGTTGATAACAAGAACTCCAAGGGACCACCGAAACATTTCAGGTTAACCGTCAGGAATTTTTTTAACGTTAAACCAGTGAATAGCCTGTTTATAATGTAATACACTAATAATACATCAACGAATTCATGGGAGTATCTCGTAGAAATTATTTCTATTTCTCAGAAATAGAAAATTTATTTTCATAATGTTCCTTGCCGGTTTTTTTCAATGATTTGTTTCATTTGTTCTTTGAAATACTAAAATAAAAAAAGTACTGAGTTTCTTTAAAAAATATTCAAATTCTGAAAGTTTTGTTAGGGTTAAGCGGGATGGGTATATTATTTGAGTATTTTTTTATCAAAAATGTAAAAAAAATAGCAAATTTAAAAAAAAATCTAAATTAACCTAGCATTGAAAATTAAATTTGTTACCGACCCATAAATTATTTTCAATATCAAAATGTCCAAGTAGGCATCAAAAAACCAAGAAGCATCATATCCATGGCACTTATCAAAATATAAATTACATCCTGAAAACTTTAATTAGTTAGCTCAGTAACTAAAGCACTAAGTCATTTTACTTCTACGGTTAAGTCAGATTTTCGCAAAACTGATTTACCCGTTCCATTTAAGCTTTTTTTAAGAGGACATCCTTAAAATGATATAATTGGACATTTTTAGATATTAAAATAAATTTTCTGTTACAACTTAGGAATATTGAACATTGGGTTTCATTGTATATATTTTAATTGAATTTTTTTTTTAAATCATAGAAATAGCTTAATGTTTTATAGCGAAAAATAAACCCTGGTTAGCTATGAATCATATGACAGTTTTATTATCTTTTTGATTATCACTACAGTGTAGGTTCGTGGGCAGGTAAACGCGCACATACATGAATTAGACCATTTAGCCTGAAATCAGGGATTGGAAAGTTACTTTTAAAAGTAACTGTTACAGTTACTAATAAAAATGTAACTGTTATCGTTACAGTACTTAATATGAAAATAACGCGTTACAGTTATAGTACGAAAGTACGATTTTACAGTTACTTTTGGAAATTTCAGTTATGAGAAAAATTTTAATTTGTCATCTTACCATTTTCAAAGAAAACCACGATTAACGATACAAATACCAAACAAATGCTGAAATAATAATATAATTTTTGTATTTGATTCAATTCTGGTTCAATCCGAAATAGGTGTGAACGTGCCCTCTCTTCCCCCCCCCCCCCCCCTTCAGGGGAAATCTCTTTGTTGTTAGTCATTGCTGTAGACCATTCGGTCGGCAACACAAGGGGTTTGCACTGGTTAACTTGCGAACGACAACCTGCTTGACAATCACGTGATTATTTCAAACGTTCTATCGTAGAAGCCTGTAATTACGGGTCTTATAATGTGATACTTGGAAAGGTAACAGACAAGAAGAAACTTCGTACGTTCACAATTCTGGCTGAAACAGCGGTCACGCCTTTAGCAGCCAAGTGGACAATGCTATTTGCTTTTTCCTCCCAAGAAAAGCTCATATTTCGGGAATGCGAAATGTTCCTTCTCTTAGAGTGGAATTTATAATAGCATCGACAGCTGCGGAAAGTAACGAAAGTAACGCAATTTTTCGTTACTTCGTTACGCTAAAGTAACTAAGTTACAGTTACTTCTGAAATGTAACGCATACCGCGTTACTTAAAACAGATGTACAAGTAACGCGTTACAATGAACGCGTTACCCAATCCCTGCCTGAAATAATCAGTCTTTCAGTTCTGTTGTGGTAGGTAAGATATATTTGAGTGCATACAACAAAGGTCTAAGTTATTAGTCTAGTTACTGCAGTTTACCTATACTCACGGCAGTAGGACAATATCATTTAAAATAAACATTCCTTGCACAATGGACAATTACAGCGTTTTCCACAAACATATTTATTCGATTAAGCATATTAAAAAACCTCTAAAACTCAAGTATTTCTGGTTTTAAAGATGTATTTTTTAAATTATTTTTAAAGTTAATGATACGTCACTCTTGTTAAACCTCTCTTAGCATAACAGATGACGTCACGGTTGGCTTTTTTTTTGTTCTTGGCGTGTTATTTCGTATCACGTTTCAGTGTATCGCTTTTGAAACTGTGAAACGTGCTTTCATCCTTATCAAACTTTAAAAAAGTTATGCTATTTTACAGAAACATGTCATGTTCATTCCAGTTAATTTCTTCAAACGATGAACGATTTCACCCGACTATTCCGATCAGATCCAACAGTCAATAGTTCTGCAATAGCTCATACGCGTTTTAGTGTGTGTATTTTAAATAACAACCAAACTTGGAACAAGCTGTTTAACTTCCTTGATATGAACTGGTTACAAATAATATTGTCTTTTAATGAGGTTTCGCAGAAATTGTAAGGTTTACTATTTTATAAAGTGTATTACAGCATAGATCGAAACATCGCCAAAAACATAACAGTTGACGTCAGAGCTGTTTTTAGTGACGTACATTTTCGGCAAATTTCAAATGCATTTTTTGTTGAAATTAAACATATTTGTGAATATTTAACCTTACATTCGGAATCTGCAGCTTCTAATGTACCAGAAAAACACATATTATGAATTTCGCGTTTCATGCAACTTGTCCATTACAATCATAAAGGATTACTGTGGAATTTAATCGCAACATCATTAGTTGTGCGTTGCCAAATTATTGAAAAACATTCCAAAGCTGAAGTTCCTAATTACTAAAAATAGAATATTTACAATGACAGGAAACTTTTATTAGGAGAATTACAAGGCTTCTAGAATCCCATCTTAGTTCACAAAAAAAACTCCCAAAACATTTAAGAGTTTCAGAACTTTATTTAACTTTTTGTTTTATGAAATTACAAAATATTAGTTTAAATGCACATCATGTGTTCTTTTGAATACAACAAAACTTAAATGGTAGACGTCGATTTCAGTTTTTTTTAGTCGCTAAAAGTAAGAACAAGGTAATAATAGAAGACTAGAATTTTATCAACAAGTTTTTTAAAAAAATTAAATATTAATTTTAAAGATAAATATGGTGCTAAATTGATTATATCAAAATTTATATTCAAAGGGGGAAAAAAAGTTACAGTAGTACTCCAATTATCTTAAGTAATACCTAACGACATTCGGATAAACAGAAATTTGTATGATTTAAGTGAATCAGGAAAAAAGGTAATTTTTAATCAGTAACAAAATGCATTGTTGGGCAGCGAGATCATGCATTTCTAGTTTCGGTCGTTATCAACCAAGATCAAAGTGAGAGTGCAGTTTGCAGGGCCGGATTTCTAAATAGGCTAAGTAGGCTGTAGCCTAGAGCGGCGAATTTTTTGGGGCAGCAAATTTTAAGACCAATTAAAGCGGCATTTGGCATAAAAAATATCCTTAAAAATGTTAGTAGCTTTATAATAAAGAAAACAAATAATTTACATTAATGCGTAAACCGCAATGAGCCGTAAATTATTAATGAATTCAAGAGAAAAAAAAACGTTGCGTACAATGAGTACCAAGGGAGGTTGTACTTCTTAAAAAAATTACTCAATAGTCTTATAATTACTGAGGATTTAATAAGAAACAAGGCCACTAGTTAGACATCTATTCAAATTATCTAGATTCCAATTTAATTGAAGAATGCATATATTTTAAAAATCACTGCATCACAGGAATATAAAAACCCCTAATTAAAGGGGGAGAATATTTAGACAGGGGCGGCAAATCGATCGTGGCCTACGGGCGGCAAATCTTTAAATCCGGCCCTGGCAGTTTGAGATCTTTTTGTAATAATTTTTTTTATTCAACATATGTTGGAAACGTTGGTTTCTCTTAGAAGCCATGGTGAATGATTGATATTGAAAGTTTACTGCATCCTATTCAAAAGATAATTTACATAAATAACAGACGAGTACATAATATAAAAGTAGTTCTAGTTACGGTTCACCTCTGGTGGATGTCATTCCTAGTAATTTTTTAGACATCCCAAAAGAAATAACTAGGCATTCAACAAAGACAAAGAGTAACAGATAGGCAAAACAGGGATTTTTTTTTTGTTGAAATTCTGATAATTAGCAATGCTTGGGATAAATGGAGTTCTGCTGTAATTACTTAAACTCTATAAATAAGTTATTTAGCTGCGATACTCTTTAAACAAGCACCCTCAACACGAAGGAAGGCACCAACCGTATAATCCTATAGCAATAATGAAAATTATATATTACTACACACAATATAGAAAATCATACATTGAAAAATATCCTTTGATTACAAATCAGTATTTTTTCGATAGATTAGGAATTTCAACACTAAGAAGGCAACATCGACTGTTCCGATTCTGTTTGGTTTGCTCAGAACAGCGTCATAGTTCTAAATAACGTCTAAAATGTCCAAATATTGAAAATAAACTGATTGTAATAGTTACATAAAGCACAGGTGACATCATCTGTTTATATAAATCGGAAATACCCCAGAGTTCAAAACATTTTTCAGCAAAATATCTTCTTGTTTTTATTATATAAAGCTTTCAAGTGAAAATTTGCAATTGGTATTTTGGTAGTGAATACTTGGATTAATCCATTTAAATAACTTAATAAGTTATAACTCAGCGGTAAAATACACTTGTGATCCAGAAATGCATAGTACCCAAAGCAATGAATTAGTAATTTGAATGTTTACAGCCCCCAATTTTCAGACTCCAAAAGGAGCTCACAACACAGTAAGTATACCTTGTAATTCAAATGAAGGAATGATTGACTGTACGGTCCCCCTCGGCGCGATTATTTCGGATTTGGCGATAAATATGTTTTTCTGGCAACCTGTCTGACTTCGACTGATGATTCGAATTCTATGACTTCGCACCGATGACGTTTTCCGACAACCCTATCGGACCGTTGGTTGAGTTTTCACAAGAAATATTCCCATACAGCCATCTTTTCTTTGAGGTGGTTTTAAAAAAAAAAGTCGCCAAAAGACAAGACTTTTGGCGCGATTTAGGAAAGTTCGCCAAGGGGGACCGTACAGTAAATCTCTTCCGATTACAACACAAGCAACAAAAACTTTCTTTTACCGCTTTGTGTGGTTTTCCAGAAAACAGCGTAAGCGCCACTGTTCTAAGCCTTTCTTGTTTGAGTCTCCGAACCCAGCCAAAACTCAAATTGGGTGAGGAAAAACAAAAACAGAGACGCTCAAGCCATTTCCTAGGAAAATACACAAAATGGGTAGGGGAGGGGAGAAAAGAGTTATTGAAGCCTGCAATGTGATAGGAAGGACAATAGAAGTTATTTTTAAGACAGTTCGATTTTAGAATGAGAAACCCTACATGTTAAAAATCATAACTTAAAACACACACCTTTAATACAAGTTTTTTTTTAAAATATTCATTCATTTTTAATTATTCATTGGGTTCACCTAACTTATGAAAAAAAAATCAGGCTATAGTTAAACTCATAGTTTCCTTGCACAGAAGCCACGACCATGGGTGAAGCTATAAAACGTGCGGAGCAATCGGATAAAGACAAAATAAAACAGATGAAACTTTCTCTTCATCTGATTGCTCCGCGCGTTTTATAGCTCTGCCCATGGTTGTGGCTTTTGTGCAAGGAAACTATGAGTTTAACGATAGTTTAAACTTTAAAATGCGACGTGTTTATACAACTAAAAGTTATTTTGCAAACTGTTTGATCTCTTGGGATATTTCCCGAAACAGAATCATAGTTTTGCACTTTATTATCGAGTGACTACACTTCCAAAAAGTTATTTCAGTAATGGGAGTTGCAGTGATAAAGAAGTTTTAAACGTCAGGTATTCATCCGCTACAACAGGTACTCTGTATGGCACTGTGCGATGAAAAGAGACCTATCGTCCGGTAGGTCTCTTTTCATGACTTTTCGAGTTACGAATGCTAAAAGTTTTACATTCTAGCAATTAAAGCAAAGTTTAGATCAATTGTTAGAATACAGTTAGTGAATATTAGGTTAATTCCTAGTTTTGGTACACGGCGACTTTATTTCTCGCCAAATTTAACATCGCATACCGACGCATGATTAGACGATGCTACTCGGAAACCGCGAAGTCAAACAACTGGGTTGCCAGATTGGAATTATTTATCACTTCTTTTTTTTGTCGCCAACGTTCCAAAAAAGTCGCCGTATATACCGAAACTAGGATTTCACCGAATCTTATTTTATCTATATAGAAATGCAATGGGAAAAAGAAACTTCAGACTATTTCTATCTTTAAAACACTAGCTTTTTGCCGATCGTCTTTACTTTCAAGTGATATCCGAGTTCAATCCTACTTTGTGGTCGGGTGATAAATTACAAAATTATAATACAAATAATTATTTATGGTAACCTAGCACAGTAACCGAAAAATAGAAGAGAATGTTCTTTACAATCCAATTAGTTTTAGTAGAACAAAAAATAAAGTATGAAGAGGTGTTATATTTACATACCACACAATTTTTGAAACAACCAAATTTGCCTTTAAAGTAGGATTTAACCAAAATATGCTTTACTCACATGTGACATAACATTCCTCTCAATTGATGTAAAATGGGGAGAGAGGGGGTCTTGCGCAGAAAATTTTGAAAATAAGACCATAAATTACAGAAATTGGATCCTGAATGTTTACAAAGCAAAGTAAAAGAGAAACACAATTTGAAAATGGGGAAAAGCTACAATATGATAGCCAGTCTTGACTTGCATTACGTTGCCAAGCAATTAAAGTGCCCTAATGTGGTAAACATTACATTTCATGCAGCTACGTTAAATTGTCAAGTTTACCAATGAACAGACTGGCCAATATATCATAGCTGTAGCAAAAATAATTTTTGTTATTAATATTTTTCTTGTTAAGCATGCAGAATAAAAAGATACACAGAATGCATTGTCACAGAGAAAATGTATTAAAAAAATTATGGATGTATTATTTAGCTATAAGTGAATTTGTAGGTATTTACTTGAACTATTGCCAATTGGGAAATTCAAAATATTGTCTTTTTTTAACGCACACTTACTTGCACTTGTAATTCTAAAAACCTCTCAAATTCTTTTTTAAGCAGTGATAAAATTCCAGTCACTGGCCTAGAAAAATACAAATAACAAAATTCGGCGAGTCTTTAAAGAGCAATAACTAAGCAACCATGGACATAAACCACACAAAATTCTTTCACATAATTCTAAAAACCTGTTCAAAATCCTTCTAGCCAGATTCAACCATATTTAAAACTTCCATACCTGCAACTCACATTACAGAAACAGCAATGAAATCAACCAACTACAGCGGAATGTCACCGACTTCAATCTCATCTACTCAAGGGAAAACTACCAAAGCTCGCCATCTTTATCCTTCGCCGGCACCTCGATCACCCTCGGCCTGTCAATAATCCTTGCGGTGCGATCGCCCTTCTCAACGATTCCGATGATCCAGGCCTGGAAACCTTCTTGCTTTTCAATATCTTTACAGTAGGCCGCTGCTTGTTCTCTAGGTAGGCAGATCAGCAGGCCACCGGACGTCTCCACCGACCGGCCCTGCAGCAACTGGAAGGTGCTCCCGCAGGCCTTGGCGACCGCAGCCATCTTGGCGATCACCGGTAAGTTGTGGATGACGAAAGAGACTTCGTTCTTCTGTACCTTGGCGAGGTTTTCCGCGTGTCCAAGCAGGCCGAACCCTGTGACGTCGGTCGCGCCGTGGGCGTTGTACTTGTGCATGAGGCGCGCCCCCACCCGGTTGAGGCGGGACATGGTGTCGACGGCCCGCTGGTACGCTTTCTGGACGTCCGGTTGCGTGATGACTAATTTGATTCGGTTCCACCGCTCCGGGACGTCGAGCCACTGGTAGGCGCTGACGGCGACCTGGGTCCCGAGGGGCTTAGTGAGGACGAGCACGTCCCCCACCACCGCGTTGTCCGGCACGAGGAACTCGTTCTGCTGGCACACGGCGGAGGCGACGCCACCGATCGTCAGCCACGGGTTGAGGATCGTCTGCCCACCGGTGACCCTCGTGCCCGCCTCGTAGGCGCAGTCCTTGAACCCCCGCATGAGGATGGGGATGACGGCGTCCCTCTCCTCGGCCGTCATTTTGCTGCTGACGGCGAGCAGCATGAGCATGTTGTCGCACTCGGTGACCCCCATGGCGTAGAGGTCGCTGAGCACGTTGCAGCAGGTGATGCGGCCCATCAGGTAGGGGTCGTCGCACAGCGGGTAGAAGAAGTCGGTGGTCTGCACCAGAGACAGACCGGCGTGACGCAAGGGGGTCACGCTGCAGTCCATGCCGATGCCGATCCTCGTGAGCGGCACCTGCAGGAAATGCGCCTGCTCGTCCACGTCGTGGATGAAGCCGTCCGTGTCAAGCCCCTCCAAGAGCTTCGTTAGAGTCTCTTGGGGGACTTTACACCCTCATCCGCGCATCTCGGAGAACTTGGTGAGGCGGAAGCCGGGGTCCAGGCCGAGTGACTCCGGCTCGAACTGGCTGCGGAAGGTCCACGGGGTGTTGCTCACCTCCAGCTGCACGGCGGCCGTTAGTGTCGGGTCTTCCATCTCGAATATTAGGACGAAATGCAGGTAAATAAAGCGGTGTCGTCGTAAGAGATGTAGGCTTAATTATAAATTGATTTCGCGCGTGATAATCTGAGGCGGATAAAGTTAAGGAAGGGGAAAAATCAAGAAATAATAAATAAAAGATGATTTGGTTGCCATACCACTGTTGCAAAACCTTTGTGTATTGGTTTTCCTATATGTTTGAGTGTCTGACGTCAAATTGCGTTTGATTTGTTTGGATAAAAATTTCAGTAAAAATTACGTTGGATGCTTGGGGTTGTTTCATGTCGTGAAAGGCAACTGCTCCAAGGCTCAAGGGTCTTGTTTTCACTTTTCTCCGGAATTATTTTTGCATTCGAAAATGATTTTTCGAAGGCTGTGTTCTGACTATGCCCCAAATGCAACAAAACTTGGCAACTTGGCAGAGTCAGCCCCCAAGCTATTGCATCGCTTGGCGGTCGCCAAATTTCGTTGCATTTGTTGCCTTTGTGGCATTCGATGTCGTAGTGAGGACATAGCCTAAGATGTTTTATTTATTAAATGTCTAAAATTCCCACTTCTTGCTGTGCTTTTAGTTGTTGAAATCATTTGTTAAAGAATTCTTGCAAAGAAAGAAATGTTTCCTTTCATCTATGACTATCATTTTGAGAGTGAAACCGAAATTGGGTAGAATTGGGAACGGGCCTGAGTGCGGAAAAGATTGTGCAATCTTAGTGGGTCTAAAAGAGAGCCTTTTCTCCCGTGAAGGAAAGTGCCGTTTTTCCTTCGTTACTTCTACCAAAAGTTTTGTATACATCGTGAAATGATCTTTCAAATTTATCCAAATAAAATATATACTAAATATTTATTTCAATTCATTTTTTTGGAGGTTAAATATTAGTGTATTTAAACTGAAAGATTAGGTAATCTACAGCTTTTTTTAATAACTTACGAACTTTAAATAAAGAAGTATTTAAAAGAAAGCTGCATATTAAATTAGCGTACTAATTTTTAAATAATCTATTTTACTAGAGATACATGAAAAATTATTAACATAATTTTTAAAAATAAAACATTTCTTATTTTTAACAGAAAATTAGAAATAAAGCTTCAATTTTAATAAACACTAACCTCATTACTTTACTTATTGATCTTTACAATTTGACAATCTTTTTCTTTTTTATTATTTACATATTTTTTTTACTTGAAATAGTTGACAATTTATGGTTTTGTCTCTTTACTTTTTGTAAAAGGACTTTCTTTGCTTTACAATAGTTAGCAAGTCAGCTTACTATTTTTTTCATCTAGTTTACTATAGTCACATGAAAAGATATTTAAAAAAAAATCAAACTTTTATCATTTTTAGCAGTACTTTAATGAAAATTAGAAATAAAACAACCCCAATTTTAAGAAACAAATGTTTTATTCATAAATATTTACATTTAAAATTTGAGATCTTTTTTCGCTATTTGAAACAGCTGACAATTTAAGTTTTTGTTTAGTTCTTTACTTTTTAGTAAAAGGTCATTCTTTGCTTTACAATAATTATTGATATAAATAAATGACAAACATTTTTCAGCCAACACATCTGATGACATACCACAGGTATACATAACTGCAGTTATGCTATTACAAAGAATAATTTTTCCATCTTTATGTACATTAAATTTGTTTTCATATCAAAAAGTACTTCGAAAGACCTTATCTTCATATTTTGAAATTATTACTTCAAATAGTCAAAAAAAGAAATGGGGGTATGATGACCAAATTTAAACGACACCTTTTCTTTTCACAACCTATAATCTGTAACACAAAACCATACAGGTAGGAAGGAGATGTAGAGAGGTCCACCAGTTGAGAGAAATTGAAGCAGGGCTGTCAGGTTTTTCGAGCTACTGCGCTTAACATACTGGCACCGAGGTATCCCAAGATGCACCGCTCTAGCCTGCTTCATTTGTGCGCTACTGCGCATATACAAGGACCTCTCTATTCTCCTTCCTAGCTCTATGCACAAAACAATAATGTAATTTCACTGTGTCAAACAAAAAAAAATTGCGCAAACATTCCTCTCAAATTTATACAACAGTATTTGATATTTATATTTCCTTCTATAACATATGCTTTATGTATTATTTACTCGCAACATGAAAAATGGGAATCCTAAAAACCGAACACCAATGATAGGCCACTATAATATATATAGGGTCAAATCACAGAAGCTCAGTCATTAAGATGTATCCCTTTTTTAATCATAAAAAAAAACATTTTAACATACACATTATTTGAAGCAGTTGTCATACATAAACAATACAAATCAAAATGAAATGATGAATACAGTTAATGAAATCAAGATTTCATCTATATGTCATATTTTGTTATAGAGTGGCGTTAAATAATTTCACAAAATACTTTAGCCCAGCTTTAGTGGTAGCCGCAAAGAAAGTGTGCGTTCAACTACACGCAACTCAATATGCAATCAAACTAGCTGCATGATTACATCTCGTTCCTACACTATTCTTAATTACAAGTCATAGTAGTATTAGCGAGGTAAATCATTCTTTACCTTGAGGACCTTTTGGTAGACTGTGGGGTTACTGAGGCCGCTCAAATGCATTGGAACCTTCTTAAAATTTATGGATTAAAGTTATTTTATATGCTAATTAGCAGTTGTTCAACAACTCTTATCTTAAAATTACGTTATTTCTAATAATCATGCAACTTCTTATACTATGTATAGTGATTAAATTATTCGCCTAGAACTTTAAAGTCGCCAACTTTAGTGGAAGTTCTGGTAGGCTGATTGTCGACCTCTGATTTATGTAACTTCTGATTCTGGGTAAAAATGGTCAGGTTTTTACAAGCATAAAATTGATAATGTTCCGAACGTATTGTCAGCAAGTCTTTAAGGCAACTTGAAACCTAACTGAATCCAAAAGAGCAAACAAAAGCCATGCGGTCATTATTGTTTTAGTGCAACAAAAACTGTAAACATATCAGATACGAATAAAAAGCAGACAAATAGTATTCATGTTCTCCACTTCAATTATTTACTAAGTTATGTATGATAGAAAATGGATATCACAAGTTTCATATTTTAGTTTTGTTTTGCATTTAAATGTGCAAATGTGTTTTGAATCTTGGTCAAAGTTATATCATAAAGCCATACCTTGTAATCACTTGATTTTGTCTGTATTTGAAATTGAAATACGGCTATTTTTATCAATTGAATTTGATTTTTTGACTTTAAATGATAATGAAGCTCGTAAATTTTATAAAACATATTCTAAGAGTGGTTTTAAATATCCCAGTTAAATTTTTAGATTTGTTTTTGCTCAAACTTTTATGTAAAGACATTAAAAAATCGTAAATAAAATTTTAAAACTTTTTGTCAATTTTACAACTTTTAAACTTAAAAGGATATTGTAAAACCCCTTAAGAATTTTATTTCTTCCATTTAAAAAAAAATTAAGACGTCAAAGGAATACGGCTACCTTAAATAAAAAAAATAAAATACAGAAAAAAATATTAAAACAAGAACTTTTCTCTTTCAATCGAAATTTTTTTGGCCTTTTCAAACGCTTCGCCTATTAAAATTATGATTTTTTAAATGACTTAAAAAAAAAGAAAAATATTCATTTAATAACGTTCCACAAAACAGTACCAAGAAATAAAAAATAATAATTATGCAAAAGTTTATGCGTAAAAGTATTACAAAAAAAAGAGGTTTCTTTCACCGAATTTCTTACTTTTTCAAATTGCTATATAAAATATAAAATTATTAAAACACCTTATTTCAAACACACTTTCTGAACCGCGTATGTGACCAGGTAGGATAAGATATTTAAACTCGAGTTTATTTTATAAAAGCCTTAGGGTTTTTTGACGAACCTAGGTTTTAATACGACACCAATCGAGGCTCGAGAAAGAATTCATTTTTATTCATTATTTCATTTGCCACTTAAAATCTGAAACATGCACCTTTGAATTTAGCTAATTTTGTCAAAAAAGAAACTTACCTACTAGCTAAAGAAGAAAACATAACAGATTTTTTACTCCTTAAATGATTATAAAGTACACTCTTAAAACAAACGAGCGGTTTTAACTCAGTCTGAGTTAATTTCCACTCCTTTCCGGTGCCGAAAATGCACTTCCCCTATAGGAGTGGATTTCACTTTTTTTGTTTTAAGAGTGTAATAATTTAAGAAAATGAATGATAACTCACTAACTTTTTATTTTCTTTTTCAGACGATGAACATATTTATCGTTCGTATTTAACAAAATTTTGTTTGCAGTGGCCCAGTGGCCAAGAAGTATTACGTGTCAGCCTCGTAAGCCCAAGTTTGCGGTTTCGAGCCCCGGTTGAGTCATCCGATTTTCTGGATCGTTGGCACGCATGTCATATGATTATGTGGCATGTAAACGATTTCTTGAGTGCCCATTTGGCTTGGGTTCTCTTAAATTTAATCTCGGCATACTTTAACATCCACATTGAGTTCAGATTCATTGTAATCTGAGCGTCAAAATCGGTAGCGAGAGCCGCCTAGATGAAGCCACAAACAAAAGGCTCTCAGTTCTGGAGAATATGCCGAGTCTGCAAAGGCCAATAAAGCAACCACCAATAAAGCAACCCCGTTTTTTTTTTTTTAAATTGCATTTAAATTTATGGTGTTGCAAATGCAAACATTGTTTAATTGGTTAATGGTTTCAATTATAGATAAAAATAGTGATTTCAATTATAGATAAAAAAAATCTATGTACTCTTAGATTCCAACATGTCATTTTAATTAAATATATTTAAAACTTAAATTATTTTCAAATAAATTTATATTTAAAAAAATGTTTCTTGATTTTATTTTTATAATCCCGCGCAAAAAATCTTATTCAAAATAATAATCATGTGTTAAATCACGCTTTTAAGTAACCAGTGTGCAAAGGTGTACAAACTTACTTATTAAAATTATTTTTTTAGGTCTTTAAGGTAAATTTTCAAGAAATAATTTTTCATCTCTTGAAAGTAGAATATTCCATAAAATCTTTTATATCTCACAAGGAATAATACCCCGTGTGGAGGGAGTGCAAGTTAAATATCCTTCAAAGTCCTAACGGTGCGTACGATGTCGCCCTTTACGGTTGCGTTGGGTGCCTAATTAGGTGTCGGCTCGTCACTTGACTGTGGTTCTAAAATACGTCGCCCGTCGCCAATAGCCCTCGTGTAGCTCTAGTGCGACGATAATTCAAACTAAAACTAAAATTAAAATATCTCGCAAGGTTTTTATAATTTTATGGTTTAGAACAGTGGCGGCACCAAGCGGTCAAATATATTAATGAGTTTGTTTCTGTAAAATTAATTGTTCAATTTTTATGCTTTCCATCTGTATGCAATCTTAAAGTACCAAAAATTAAAATAATGCTATAGTTTTATTATACGTTTTTGTGATTTATTTCAATTTTAATTTTTCTTTTGAAAAACTTTAAATTTCTTTAAATTTTTTCCAAATGCCCAATTTTTCATTTTTCCGATCTTTATGACGATAGTAGGTTATGTACATAGATATCATAGTTAAAGTATTAGATTGGCTGATCACGTGACCTCCAATGCTAACGACGGGACGCTCATGGAGAATAAGAGGGCAAATGGGCCAGTGTTGCCACCACATTAAGGAGAAAAATACTACGAAAAAACACCGTTTAATTCTAAATTTAAAAAAATACCATAAAAATACTAAAAAAGCGTTTCACGTTTTTTTAAAGTCACTAAAAAGATTCCAAAATGCAGCTAGTATTTTTATGGTATTTTTTTTGTAATTTTAGAATTAAACGGTATTTTTTCGTAGTATTTTTCTCATTAATGTGGTGGCAACACTTGCCCAATTGCCCTCTTATTCTGGTCTCCAGGCGCGTCCCGCCGTTAGCATTGGGGGTCACGTAATCTGCCAATCTAATACTTTAACTATGATATATATGGTTATGTAGTAAAAGGAATCAAATTTTAGACCAGGATTTCGAAATTTCGACTGAGGGAACTAGACGTCGGCGTCCACCCGAAGTTTTTTTAAAAATAAATCTTTAATGAAATAGACATAGAGTTAAGAATATGGAGATATTTGGCAGGAAAACAAGTAAGGCCTACAGAAAGTCGCCAAGTTAGCCTAGTAATCATAAACAAACCGCTAACGCAATATTAGTTCGTGCTTAAACGTATCATTTTATTCCATAAAAAACGTTAATTAAAAATAAAAAAATTACTGTTAGCGCAGTTGTAGGCTATGGCACGAGATCTTAATTCATATACAAAATTGCAGTAATTTCCTTAGCAGGCAAGAAAAATGCGTTGTAATTATAGCTTATATTAGAAAATCAGAAATCGCCAAATCGTTGTAGTAAGCCTATACAAACTCTAATGCAAAAATAGCCCCAAATACTTCCCCGAAAGCTTTTTTTGGGCTTCCTACAATGCTTCATGGCTCAAACATCAATGGTATTCCAGAAAAGGTCCAGGCACTTTTATAAGCATCAAATGTGACAGAATGTCACAGACCGCTTTGGCCCATTGAGCTAGAAGGGAAACTGGAGTGAGGTGCCAGCGAGCCGAAAACCCACTCACACCCTTTTGAGCGAACAGGGCAGAAAAGGACTATTTTCCCTACACTTGTATGCAATGCTTGTATGAGACCCCTCTATCATATTGACTTGGGCTCCTAAATATATTTTAACATTTTTAGTTCGAAAGAAATTAACTTTCTTTAACTTTAAATTCCAACTTTTTAAAGAAATAACCATGTGGATCACTAACTAAGAACCAGCGAAGACGAACCCAATAGCGAAATAGGCAAGTTTCTAGGTTTTCTGTCCGTTTCGTTTCTGCTGCAGTGCCGTGTATTCCTCCGCGTTTCGTTATTGAACCGGCTCGTTTGCTGCCCTGTTCAGTGAATCACACACCTCACTCCACGGTTTCCTCTAGCTCAATGCTTTGGCCAGGACTGCAAGCGGGCATATAAAGTGCCTTTTCTTTGTGGATGAAGCCAAGACATGCCAAATCTGTAGCAAGTGCACTGCTGCTCAGGCATCCCCAGAGCACATCCTGCAGCGTCTTGGACTCAAGAAGGACTTACAGGGCCGGATTTAAAGATTTGCCGCCTGTAGGCTACGATTGATTTGCCGCCCCTGTCACAATATTCTCCCCCTTCGGGGAAAGGTAGCCAGTTAGCTGCAAAATAGGGTGGTATGTGCTGCTTAAAATAAATACACATATTAGAATCATCTATGTACCTTTACACGCTAAATCGAAAGCGAAATAGGCGATTTTTTAAAAAAAAAAATCTGTTTTTCTTTCAACTTCGAAATCCGGGAGGAGGAGTGCAATTGCCCTCGCAGCTACCATGTTTGCTATAATATATTAGTATTATATATACATTTACGGTTTACGCATTAATGTAAATTATTTGTTTTCTTTCTTAAAAATATTTGTATCTTTATAATAATATTTTTATGCCGAATCCCGCTTTAATGGGTCGTAAAATTTGCCGCCCCCAAAAAATTCGCCGCTCTAGGCTACAGCCTACTTAGCCTACTATTTAGAAATCCGGCCCTGACGGACTTAACATCAGACCCTGTGACTGTCATTGACTATTTAACTGTCAACAACCAAAGAGTTCTATAGTAGCGTAGAGGAACGACTCGTACTGAGCTGCCATCGGCAGCCATGGCTTACTACGGAGCTCGAATAGAGTGGCAAAAGTGCTAGTTAATTTATAATTTTGATACTGAGAAAGGAAGTACACCCAGGGCAAAGGCGGGAATCGAACACGCACTTGTTACAGCGGGCGGACTGCTAGCGTTATGGCCTGCGATCCAAACCACTCGGCCATCGGGCCCCACATGCCACCCTATATTGTCTCCGTGTTGGTCCATTGTGCTGTTGCCCGGTTCTGTGTCTACCCTACTTTTAAACTCTCTGTCAACAATCTTTTGGAGCTCGGACGAGCTGAGGATTAAAAACAACAACAAAGCGATAGATGACTTCACTTGACAGACCATTTTTTGCATGGGTTTTTACGAGGCAGCGTCTCCCTCTTCTTCTTACCTCTATAGCAATGAACGACTCCTGATAGTTGGCTTCCACGTGCTAAAAGTCTGCCCACAGTAAAAATGGTTTTACAGAATCAAGGCTTACAAAAAAAAAGACATCTTTCAGGCGTGCTTCCAAAGAGGAACATTCGCAATATTCTTTCAGAAATTACTTTTCGTCGGCTGAAAATTTTAAATATAACTTCTCTCAAATACAAAAGAAAAAAAACCCCAATAAAACAATTACGAAGAGGTTCGACTGATACATTTTGTGAGTACTTTTTATGCTTTAAAGGTATTGCTTAAAAACAAAAACTTTCTAGTACAAATATTTAAGCGCATTCTAGCGCATCAAATACCTATTATTGAGTTGTAATTGAAAGGCGTGTGGTGTTTCACAATCCAAGGTTTAGTATATTTACCAATGCAAGTATTAAATTAAACTATAAACTTTAGCTTCCACACTACGTTTATAACGTAAAAAGTGGAAGCTATTGTAATCGTTCAGTCCGTCCGTCTGGCCGTCCGTCTTCCACTCTCATAGCACAAACTACAAATGCTACAGGCAAGTGTGTGATACGTCAAAAAATTCAGCGCATCGAAATTAGAAGATATTGAAAATCTCAGAAAAAAATTCGAATTAGAAAAACTTTAATTATTTAAAAAACTGCAAAATTTAATGCTCATTTAAAAAGCATAAGAAGCCATTTTTATTAGAATTAAATCACCATTGCCATTCGCAACAATGACTCGAGAAACTTTAATTCTTTTAAATAATAAGTTAAAAGATTTATTGCGACATCGATCAGTTTGAAATGACGTAAAATATATTTCACTAAGAGATTCTTTGTTTGTATGTTGATATGAAATGTTTTGGTTCTATTTAAAAGAGAGTAATATTACAAATTTATTCTTTGAAATATAAATTAATTTTCGCAAACGATAATAATTATTGAATAAATAATTATTGAATTTTCGAAATAAAAGAAGGAAACTAGCTAAATTTAGAGTGTAAATGTTTATAATAGAATTAATATTGTGTTTGGCGACTTTTTTCCTGCTGAACACAAATGTTGTGTGGAAGCGGGCTGAGTGACAGATTCTGTTACAAACCTACTTGTTTTTTAATGATTTACACACTACGTTCTTAACGTAAATAGTGAAAATATATACACGTATGTCTGTATACCTAGACAGATTTTAATGTTGAAAATACTAATTGCTAACTGATGGATTTATATGATTGAATTCTAAGGAATACATGGATACAAACCTGTCTGAACGTACACACAAGAAACAGATAATTTGTAAAATAATATTTATTTTATAATTTTATTAAATCTTTGAAACAAAGAGTTCTATAGTAGGGTAGAGGAACGACTCGTACTGAGCTGCCATTGACAGCCATGGCTCACTACGGAGCCCGAATAGAGTGGCAAAAGTGCTAGTTAATTTATAATTTTGATACTGAGAAAGGAAGTGCACCCAGGGCAAAGGCGAGAATCGAACCCTCACCCGTTACAGCGCGCGGACTGTTAGCGTTATGGCCTGCGATCCAAATCACTCGGCCATCGGGCCCCACTTGCCACCCTATATTGTCTCCGTGTTGGTCCATGGTGCTGTTGCGAGGTTCAGTCTCTACCCTACTATAGAACTCTTTGTTTTAAACTCCATGTAATGAAGAGTCTTTGAAAAAATTCACTACAAAAAGAAAACTAAATTATATAAAAACTTAGAACTTACGTAGTACTTACTTAGAAACTTAGTTTGCTACGATATTGAGCCACTTTCGTTTTAACAAAAGAAATTCTTTTTAAATTGAGGAGCTTAGTGGAAGAACGTGCTAAATGACAAAAAGGTGAAAACGACAAAATAAGCATTACAGTTTTTCGGTTTCACTTACTATATACGTTAAAATAAGGCACTTACAAAAGGTAAATAATATACTAAACTTAAATTTTATAAAAAAAATTGGAATTTTGTAATATTTAAAGGAAGGAATAACATGTTCATTGACAATTGAAGAGCACGGGGGAAGAACATCTTGATTTATTCGGAGTCGTTCCGTAATTGTGTCTGCTTGGCGGACATTGGTGGCAGGAAACCGGTTTCTCTCTTTCTTCTTCGCTTGGTCTAAGCGTCGGAATCGTGCTTCGTGTGAATCTCGGTAGGTAGAAAAGTCGTGTTTTTTTTTAGGACTTTTCAATTAATTTGCGAATCTTAAAATTTTTTCTAATTGTTTTATAAAAATTCGTGATTTTCAATCAATCGTACTTAATTTTTAAAGCTTAACATGATGATGAACACAGTCTTTTGAATAAAACGCGGAACTGAATTTCAGGGTAGCAGCGAGAGAAGATGCACAAGAAAGTGAGAAACTGGTTTCCTTACACCAGTTTAGGCGATTACTCGCTATCATCGCCAAAGATGCCCGATAAGGAAAGTTTTCTACGAAATTAAGCGGTTTTTCCCCTGTACTCTTAAATTTTTTTCTCCAAAAATGTCACATAGCACGTTCTTCCACTAAGCTCTTCAATTACCAACACCATTTGGCCATTTCATTTCAACGAAATCAACCAATCAACCATACAAAAAAAGTCCGCCAAAAGTCGCAAAAACAGGCGCTGATTCGCGTAATCTTCGCCAATCGATGCATTCTCTCGCCACTGTACCAATTCCTCTTCCACGCTGCTTTCATTCCATCTCCACTTGGCGTCCAAAGAACAACTTAGCGGGAAATTTCTGGACAAACGGAACGAAACGTGGTTTCGTGTTTTCGTGAAAAAGAAGTTTTCGTCACGTAATTCTCACAGTTCGTTGTGCAGTGATTGGAGCTGGATATTTCGTCGTGTTTATAACGAGGGAAATTGTTCCTGATTTGGCGTTCTTTTTTTTGTTTTGTTCTTTTTCTTCTAAAAGAGACATTGTCCAAAAAGTTTTATGGAGCCGTCAAGAAAGAATTCACGGTAAGTACTTTTTTTGTTTTTTAAGTTTTATTCGATTGTTTAATAATTTTTTTTAGTTTTATAAAAGTGTTTGGTCCATTTAAATTTAAACGTTGTTCATTTTATGGAAGATTGGAATCGTTCATTTTGCAAGATATAAGATTATAATTTTAAAATATAAGATTATAATTTTAAAATATAAGATTATAATTTTAAAATATAAGATTATAATTTTAAAATATAAGATTATATTTTAATAAGATTTTTTTAAGAATTAAGATTATAATAAAGATTAATTCTTAAAATAGTGGTTATTTTTGTTTAGATTTTTTGTATTTTAAGTACAAATAAATAATAATAAATAAACTGTTACATATGCTATGATTTCAACTATCTAGTAGAAAAACAAACTGCAGCTCTATTTTTTTAGATAAAAAGTATACATTGCTTCACTTCGTAAATAATATCAGAGTTACCATAAATATTTTAGCGTTTTTATTTTTTTGGAGATTTTAACAATGGGTGGTAAGTTAATTTTTTAAAAACAAAAAATAGTTTTTTTTTGTGTAATGATGAAGCTAGTTTTTTTATGCATCTCCTTTACATCATATACAAGCAAAGTTTTTCAACATTTTATAATGACTAAAACTTAATTTGCATTTTAATTAAAAAAAAATATATCGTAAAAAATCTATCGTAACAGCCATATTAAACGCATATTTTTTTGACCCAAACTAATTTTTTCCCCATACAGCCATTGTCACATTTTTTAAAAGTGATTTATAATTAAATTTCTAAGTTTTTTTTTTGTAAACCAACAATCCTTCAATCATGAGATTATAATAAACTGATCATATTGAAGCTCAGAGGAGTCAAAATTTTAATTAAAAATGAATTGAATTTTGAGTTTGATAAAGGAAATTACATTTCTTATAGATAAAAATAAAGACCGTAAAGGTTTTTATGAAGTACAAAATTAAATTTTAGAAGATAATGGAATTCTCGTAGACAACAGAGAAAATTGCATAAAAAAGTTAGATATTAAGTGAGATTATTAACTTGACTTGTCGAGTTTTAGAACCAATTAATGACACATTTTTCAGAATGGAAAATATTAAATTAAAATTAATTTTTGTTTTTGATTGATACTTTTTTTCTTTTACTTGAAATTAAATTACTATTTTTTTCTAATGGGAATGTTTCAGATGATGTAGCGCTCTTGTTTTCATTTTTCTGCGAACTGCGATTTCATTTCAACCAATTAATGACACATTTTTCAGAATGGAAAATATTATAATAATAGTTATTTAAGCAACTAGTGCCGAAAATAATACTTTATTAAGCGAGTGGCTTTTATTTCACGAGACCGTAGGTCGAGTGAAATAATGACAAGAGCTTAATAAAGTATTATTTGACACGTGCTTGCTTACAATATTTTTTATAATAACGTGCAAAAAAGTATTTCTACCAATGAGTGATTTTCATGACATCATTTAGTTTCCATGGCGATATTTACTTACTTTTGTCTTATTTAATTTCTATTAATAATTTTTGTAGTACTTGTAGTTTCCTTGGAGATATTAGAAAATGTAAAAGTAATGAACCAATAGAAATAAGTGAGTTTTATGACATCATTTTTTTTTCTACCAATCAGATATATTCTTACTTTACCGCACTAGTGCCGAAAGTACTACTTTCGGCACTGTCTGTGACGTAAGCACGTAAAGTGTCATTTTCGCAACGATTTATGAATGAATATAGTATAAAAAAGTGAACTTTTTTGCACGTTGTTATAAAAAATAAATTTTTGTATTAAGTTTTGATACTTTGCTTCTTTCTCTTACTTAAAATTAAATTAAGTTTTTTTTTCTAATGGGAATGTTTCAGATGATGTAACGCTCTTGTTTTCATTTTTCTGCGAACTGCGATTTCGTTAATTGCTTCGGTTTCACTCTCAAAATGACCGATATAGAAGAAAAGAAACTTTTCTTTCTATGTCAGCTTTATTTGACAAATGATTTGAACAACCAACAACGCAGCAAAATGTTGGCAATTTTAATAAGTAAAATATTCTTAGAAAACTCATTTTTCAAATACCAAAACAAAAGTATTTCTATAAAAAAAAGTTTTAAAAAAGTTGGAGCTGTTGCCATCCACGACGTGAAATAACCCCATGGATTTATAACTTTTTTATGTTAAAAAGTATTAAATTAGTAAAAAATGACATGTTAATTTCGAATTTAATCAAATTAAAAGGCTATAATGCTATAAATCAAGGTGAGATAAATAAGGTAAAAACAGAGATAATTGAAGAAAAAAAGTGCGAAACAGTTAATTTAACAGAGAGGAAGAAGCAATATTTTAGCAAAACTACACGAAAAGAAAGAAAATTCTGAAATGGAAAGTGACAGAGAAAAAAATATGATTTAGTAATGTTTTAGATATATTAAGGTCGAAAGAGATAATATAGTTGATTGCAAACTGAACATAAATTAATATGACTTGCAGCGCCTATATTTTATGTAACTTATTTTAATACTTTGTATTTTTAGTGACGAATTGCTTAGATTTCATAAAGATGTATTACAAACGAATGCTTAAAAGAAACCTTATCACTATCAATTACCTCATATGAAATGCATGGTTGCAAACTGAACATAAATTAATATGACTTGCAGCGCCTATATTTTATGTAACTTATTTTAATACTTTGTATTTTTAGTGACGAATTGCTTAGATTTCATAAAGATGTATTACAAACGAATGCTTAAAAGAAACCTTATCACTATCAATTACCTCATATGAAATGCAAGGTTGCAAACTGAACATAAATTAATATGATTGCAGCGCCTATATTTTATGTAACTTATTTTAATACTTTGTATTTTTAGCGACGAATTGCTTAGATTTCATAAAGATGTATTACAAACGAATGCTTAAAAGAAACCTTATCACTATCAATTACCTCATATGAAATGCAAGGTTGCAAACTGAACATAAATTAATATGACTTGCAGCGCCTATATTTTATGTAACTTATTTTAATACTTTGTATTTTTAGTGACGAATTGCTTAGATTTCATAAAGATGTATTACAAACGAATGCTTAAAAGAAACCTTATCACTATCAATTACCTCATATGAAATGCAAGGTTGCAAACTGAACATAAATTAATATGACTTGCAGCGCCTATATTTTATGTAACTTATTTTAATACTTTGTATTTTAGGACGAATTGCTTAGATTTCATAAAGATGTATTACAAACGAATGCTTAAAAGAAACCTTATCACTATCAATTACCTCATATGAAATGCAAGGTTGCAAACTGAACATAAATTAATATGACTTGCAGCGCCTATATTTTATGTAACTTATTTTAATACTTTGTATTTTAGCGACGAATTGCTTAGATTTCATAAAGATGTATTACAAACGAATGCTTAAAAAAACCTTATCACTATCAATTACCTCATATGAAATGCAAGGTTGCAAACTGAACATAAATTAATATGACTTGCAGCGCCTATATTTTATGTAACTTATTTTAATACTTTGTATTTTTAGCGACGAATTGCTTAGATTTCATAAAGATGTATTACAAACGAATGCTTAAAAAAACCATTATCACTATCAATTACCTCATATGAAATGCAAGGTTGCAAACTGAACATAAATTAATATGACTTGCAGCGCCTATATTTTATGTAACTTATTTTAATACTTTGTATTTTTAGTGACGAATTGCTTAGATTTCATAAAGATGTATTACAAACGAATGCTTAAAAGAAACCTTATCACTATCAATTACCTCATATGAAATGCAAGGTTGCAAACTGAACATAAATTAATATGACTTGCAGCGCCTATATTTTATGTAACTTATTTTAATACTTTGTATTTTTAGCGACGAATTGCTTAGATTTCATAAAGATGTATTACAAACGAATGCTTATAAAAGAAACCTTATCACTATCAATTACCTCATATGAAATGTAAGGTAATGAAAGTATTGCGATTTGGTTTAAAATACGAAATGGAAATTTTGTGTTTTCCACACGTTTTGGAGGGTGCGGATTCTAAAAAAGTGGTTTTTGAACAACGTTCCGTCTGTCAGACAGTCTATCATTTTTCCTGTCTGAAACCACTCTACCACTTGAACTAAAACAGATGGGGCCCGGATGGCCGAGTGGTTTGGAAAGCAGACCATTACGCTAGCAGTCTGCGCGCTCTAAAGGGTGCGGGTTCGATTCGCGCCTTCGCCATGGGTGTACTTCCTTTCTCTGTGACAGTAAAAATTCTTTCTGTGTCTGTCTTACTTAACGAAGGCTTATAAGAGGGTCTCTGATCAAGCACACAAGCCGGAATATATATGTACCTACCCTACCCTTTCTAAAATAGATGTGAACTTCAAATTTGGTACACGAATTCCTAGCACTTGTTGGACGTCATAAAAAGATTTTCGAGAAAATCGGTAGCTGCCATAGACCTTTTTAGGTTTTTAAGTTATTGAAATTACATTATAATGTATATAATTACCATTAGACTTACAGGGCTATACAATACCATTTTTTTTGAAATTGGGATCGGATATTTTTGAAAAAGTATTTGAAACAATTTCAAAAAGTGGAACTGTAGAGTCCTGTAAGCCAGCTTACATTTATCACGCAAAAAAAAAAACGTTTGGAAAAATATTCAATACAGCCCCAGCAATTTGGCTTAGAAAAATATTATTTTCCCTTTGGATATACTTGGAGGAGAAAATAATATTTTTCTAAGCCAAATTGCTGGGGCATTTTCCCTTTGGATATACTTGGAGTTAGAGAAAAATCCATTCAGACCAAACATCTTCTCTCTGAAATAACTGCGAACAGATCTACTCTTAAAACCATAACTAGGCTGAGAACCGGACACCACAGGGGTATGAAGTTAGATGGATATGGCAAGAAGATCTATAGAAGCTGTGAACATTGTCCTGATACACAGCTTACGCCTACTCACATCTATGAGTGTCCGGCTATGAGCGCCAGCCTGAGAAAGATTGGAGTACTGCCGACTATGCTAGATCCGTATGGAGACAACATCAAGCAAGTCGTAGAAGAAATTATCAAAATTCACGGACACATATAGAGTTCGACTCTCATGGACACGACAAAAAAAAAAAAGTGTTCAAGATATAACTATTCAACTAAAGACGGTATATTATTATTTTTAATTCAGTGATATGTGAAACTAAAGTATAAGATTATGTCTGTCGTATTTATCCACGTTCTTTTTTTACATTTTATTGTTTTGTCTATTTTATACTAGTAATAATTTATGTATTTATACAAATTCTCACATCTATGAGTGTCCGGCTATGAGCGCCAGCCTGAGAAAGATTGGAGTACTGCCGACTATGCTAGATCCGTATGGAGACAACATCAAGCAAGTCGTAGAAGAAATTATCAAAATTCACGGACACATATAGAGTTCGACTCTCATGGACACGACAAAAAAATATATATATACTTGGAGGAAAGACTTCCGTTTGGAGACCTGGCTACCGCGCCTAAATCCCCTTAAGGGGGTCCGGTACCTTGCGCAACTGCGACCTTTATTTTTACACTTACGTAGAAAAAAAAATTAGGATTCCGTAAGCAACGTATATAAACAATACTTTTTAGCCCATAAAAAACTTCAAACTATGTGCAAAATTTGACAAAATTTAAATTTTGTTTTATCAAACTTTTGCCTTTTTTCAAATTCCTACTCCTCTTCGATTTTTCAATTTTGTGTGTTTAAAATTTATTAGAGGTTCTTTATTATTATCCTAATAGAAGTATGCATTAAAATTTTAGTTAACACACACTACTATTTTGGAAAAAAATATTACTGAAAAAATCACAGATTTTTATGAGAAAAAAACGAATTTTTAACTTTGAACATTGTTTACGAAAAATCAAATGAAAATTAAGAAAAAAGAATGCATACTTTTATAATACTATTTTGTATTTAAAAATGTAAAGAAAGCAGTTCAAAGTGCTGTAGTTAAAAAGCCTTAGCATTTTGAAATAGATCAAAATAGGAAAATCTCGTCCTGAGATATTAGCCTCTTAAGTTTCATTTTAACGTTACCAGAATACAAAGTTTTTGAATGAAATCAATCATAACTCCTTTGGTATTATGAATATTGTTATCTGGTTTGCTATGAATTGTAGACTTTGGGCTATATTATGTTTCCATACAATAAAACAAAAATGTGCAATTTTACCAATTTCAAGGTACTGGACCCCATTAAAGAAAATTATACACAATAATGAAATAAGCTACCAACTAACCAATTAGATTGGTTAATCGGAAAATAACTAAAAAACAGTGAAGTCCTTCCGTTTAAAAAAGTGAATTTCTTTACATGTTTTCGTTAGTTAATGTTATTATTTTATGAATTGAATAATTTTTCGATACATTGATTTTCTTCTGTTTGTGAATCACGTTAACTTTGCTGTCCCACAATTTTACTTAATTTCTCCGCATAAAGTAGAATATTACCTAAACACACGGCAAAATTCAATAACAAGGCCGGAGAAGCTCTCCCAAACATGAGCGTAGACGGAAATTTTGACGTCACTGTTCCCAGTGCCGAAGATCGAGAAACCAATTCGGACGCATTCGGAACCCTAAAATTTTGGTAAGCCGTGAACGAGTGGTTCCGAATAGGTTTCGAGACAGGTTGTTTTCCTCTTCGGAACAACTTCACTCGGAACTGTGGCGTCAAAATTTCCGTCCCCGAGCTTGTTTAGGAAAGCTTCTTCGGCCTTAGTAGTTGAGTAGGCCGTGCTAAACATTAGTTTCCCAACAACATTGAAATATTGGTAATGCTTTGCATATTTGAAATATAATCGAATTGACACCAATAAAGTTTGATAAATATAGCAAAGGAATAAAAACAAGTTGTGTATAAAAAAAACCTGCAAAAATAGAACACAGAAGACGAAAAACCGCGCATAAAGAAGTAAAACCAAGTTATTATAAATAAAAAGTAGGAAGAACAAAAATAAATGATTAAAATAGTTATTTATGCAACAAGTGTGAAAAGTAACACATTTTAAAATTAGTGGATTTTATTTCACGAGCAAGGTACGAGCGAGTGAAATAATGACACGTGTTTTAAAAAGTTTACTTTTCACACGTGTTTCATACACTATTTTTTATAATTACGTGAAAAAAAATCAAATCTCATTGGTTCAAAAATAATTCACGTGCTAATTTTTTTTACGTGAAGAAGATCGGCATCGATAAATCTCTGGAACTACAAAAGGATAACTTATTTTTTAGTTTAAAATCAAACATTTGAACATGGATACTGATTCAAAAATAAAAAAAATAATAAAATTCACGCGCATAATATTTATAAATAAAGCAGATCAATAAATTTCTGGTTTTATGAATATTTTGAAATAGAAATTCTACTTGAAATGTTGGCATCTTATGAAAAGAGTGAAAAAATAAGTATTTTTTTTCACTGCTTTGGGTGAAAAAAGTAATTTTTTCATCACTGTTTCTAAAAAGTATAACTTTTCCCATGCGTCTGATATTAAAATTATAATGTAAAAATCGGATTTTTTTCACGCAATTATAAAAAGTACATTTGCCAACTATTTTTTTTAAAGATAATATGTTATTAAAAATTGTACAGATAGTTTTAAATAGGAAAAGGCAAATAATTAAAATTAAATCTTGATTCAGCGCATAAAGGGCTAACCATCGAAAGCATTTAATTACTTGTAAACATTATATATAAGCATACTAATACCCTTCCACTAATACCCTTCGATACGAAAAACTTCATTGATAAGAAGAGATACAACTTAAGGGCGAATGAGCCCGGCTGACCGCGGGTTTCCAAACCAAAGTACCTCTGCGTTAAATCCAATTTAAAAAAGCCACATTTCTCCGGCTATATTGAATATTTTTACAAACGGTGTTTGTTATATGATAAACGTAGCCAACTTATACAGGTCTCGATTATCCTACTTTAAAAAAAAAAAAATGTTTCGAATATTTAGTTGCAAAATTATTAATTAAAAGTTTTAAAAAAATAACCAATTTCAAAAAGTGGTACGATAGAGACCTGTAAGTTATTTACATTTATTATTAAAAAAAAAACGTTTGTAAAAATATTCAATACACCCATAGAAATGTGGCCGAGAAAATATTTCTTTCCCTATTGAATTAACGCAGATTGATTCACTTTGATTTGGAGACCCGCGGTCATTCGGCCCCATTCTCCCTTAAGAGGGAATGGGCTCGCTGGACCGGGGGTCTCCAAAGCAAAGTGCATCAGTGTTAATCCTATGGCGAAAAAAATATTTTCTCTGCCACATTTCTCCGGCTGTATTGAATATTTTTGCAAGCTGATTTTTTTTATGTGATAAATTTAGCTGACTTACAGGTCCGGACCTTCCCACTTTTTGAAATGGGTTCGAATATTTTTTTTTAATTATCAATAAATAGTTTTACGCAAAATGTTCGAAGCCATTTCAAAAAGTGGGAAGATAGAGACCTATAAGTTATATACATTTATTATTAAAAAAAACGTCCGTAAAAATATTCAATACAACCATAGAAATGTGGCCGAGAAAATATTTCTTTCCCTATTGAATTAACGCAGATTCTCTTTGATTTGGAGACCCGCGGTCATTCAGCCCCATTCTCCCTTAAGCGTCAATCCAGACGAAACCAGAGAAAGATTACGTCCACGTTTAGTCTCCCCCATGGGGGTCTCCAAAAGGGTCCATAAACGTAATTGCCCTGACCAGATGGATTATTAGTAATTACTTGTGAATAGAGGATCCTCCCCCCCTACCATTTAACAATGAGGCTAGCTAGCCGTTCAGTGATCCCTCTGGGCCTTTAAAATAATTTGCAACTTTCTGCTTCACTCTAAATTGAGGCCTGGTAGTGATTATCCTTTTAGAGAAACTGTTCCTTTGGGATGACAGAGTTGTTAAAGGGAATTGTTTTCGATTTGGGATTGTAAGTTCGCTGTTTCATATGCGGAATCGGTACAGATTGAAAATTTAAAAAGAGAATTGTGTATTTTAAAAGCAGAGCCGTGTATTGACAGTGAAACCGAAGCAACCAATAAAATCGCAGGAGAACGAGAATCAAAACTGGAAAGCCCATTTCAGCTTTCGTGACCAAGGATTCACCTTCCCTGACCTTTTTTAACTCATGAATAATAAAAAAATAGCTAAGAAAATTTACTTATCCATCTAGGATGTCCGAATCACTGCGATATACGTGCACGTTAAATCTGTGAAGTCGACGGCATTAGCGTACGATGTCGCTCGAAGTTCCGTTGGGTGCCAGCTCAGGTGTCGACCACGTCACTTGAACAGGGTTCTAAATTAAGAGCCGTAGTTGGCTGTGTTAAAGCTCCTAAGGGAGGCTAGAAATAGACAGCCGGAAGATATTAAATTTCCAAATTACATTCCCATTTACGGCGATTGGCAAGTAAATTGACAACGTGAAAATGAGCTTTCTGCTTAATTTTAATCCAAATAAACGAAATAAAACACAAACGAAGTCCACAGCCCTGAACAATTTATGTATTTTAAACTAAGTTACACGAAAAAGGAATAAAAAAAAAAGCCTAAAGTTAATGTTTTTGTTCGGAAATGAAGGTGTAAAGGGAATTCACAAAGTCATCGTGAATGGTTTTTAAAACACAATTTTTAAACGCAACCACGCTTCATTTTCAAACCAATTTTACTGAAATCTAATCCAGCGCCAGTTAAAGCTATGCCATTCCAATTCGACCAAATCCCCCTTGGAATTTTAAACGACGAACATAGTCTAATAAAGTTAAAATTAAACTTGTCTTTCTTCATTCTTCAAGCCCCAATTAAATTCGCGCGGTAGCTTGGAAATTAATTTGCGAGGCTTGGTGTTACATGTAAACGTATTCTGGTTGATCGGAGTGTGTAGCAAATCATAGAGATAGGAAGAAGGTTTAGATGCTTGGCGCGAAACATAGTGAAGCCGCCAAAAAGTAGCCATGCCAAATCTGGTAAGCCCAAATAAACCACTCGCTCAACGTTAGTTGAATGTAAAAAGCACAAAGATATCATAGTTAAAGTATTAGATTGGCAGATCACGTGACCTCCAATGCTAACGACGGGACGCGCAAGGAGACCAGAATAAGAGGGCAAATGGGCCAGTGTTGCCACCACATTAAGGAGAAAAATACTACAACAAAATACCGCTTAATTCTAAAATTACAAGAAAATACCATAAAAATAGTAAAAAAAAGCGTTTCACGTTTTTTTAAAAGTCACTAAAAAGATTCCAAAATGCAGCTAGTATTTTTATGGTATTTTTTTGTAATTTTAGAATTAAACGGTATTTTTTCGTAGTATTTTTCTCATTAATGTGGTGGCAACACTGGCCCATTTGCCCTCTTATTCTGGTCTCCATGCGCGTCCCGTCGTTAGCATTGGAGGTCACGTGATCTGCCAATCTAATACTTTAACTATGATATCTATGGAAAAAGCATCCTTTAATGGTCGTAGGGTCTTGTATGCTTTACAATTCCAATGGGAAAACTTTGGCCACTGTTTTTGTAAATAAAGTATACGACATGTACTCACGAACACTTACCCAAAAAATACAGAAGAAAGTTATTTTTCCATTAAAATAATTAATATGTATAGCTTTAAAGATATTAATTAGTTATAATTAAAACAAAAAAATTGGTCTAGAAATTTACACGCCGTTAATCTTCCATCTGTAGTTTGTGAATAATTTCTTAAATTTTGTATTAATTATAACTAATTAATATCTTTAAAACTATACTTATTATTTTAATGGCAAAATAACTTTCTTCTGTATTTTTTTGGTAAGTTTTAGTGAGTACATGTAGTATAATTTATATACAAAAACAGGGGCCAAAATTTCCAAATTGGATTGTATACTGATATGTTACAAGACGAGACCCTTAATTCTTTAAAATGCGTATGATTAAAAATATAGGCCTCATAGCCTCTAACTTCACCTGTGAGCTGAGGGCAATTCTTGAGGCACTAAATATCTATAAGGCCCTTCCCACTTCCAAGCAGGCAAAGGGCCTAGTAATATTTTGCGACTCAAAGGCCGCCCTCCAAGCAATTCTAAAAGGACATTCTTCTATCACCCAAGAAATCATCTCAGGTCTTCAAGATCTTCAGACTATAAACAAGACCCGCATCCTCCAGTGGATTCCTGCACACGTCGACATAGAAGATAATGAAACTGCGGATAGATTGGCCAAGGAGGGCAGAGACCTCAACACTAGCTGCAGTGATGTTTCTCTTCAGGATGCGAATGCAGTGGCCAGATATAAGCTTAGCGAAAAATCCATTCAGACCAAACATCTTCTCTCTGAAATAACTGGAACTCTACTCTTAAAACCATAACTAGGCTGAGAACCGGACACCACAGGGGTATGAAGATAGATGGCAAGAAGATCTATAGAAGCTGTGAACATTGTCCTGATACACAGCTTACGCCTACTCACATCTATGAGTGTCCGGCTATGAGCGCCAGCCTGAGAAAGATTGGAGTACTGCCGACTATGCTAGATCCGTATGGAGACAACATCAAGCAAGTCGTAGAAGAAATTATCAAAATTCACCGACACATATAGAGTTCGACTCTCATGGACACGACAAAAATTATATATATGTATATATTTTTAATTAATATAATAAATTATAGATATATAGATCAGAATTATAACTTAATTCTATAACTTATATAATTATATGTCGTATATAAAGATATATCATATTAATCTATATACATATATATATAATTAAAGACAGTTTGCGCAGTTATAGACTGTAGCACGAGAATTGAATTTTATTATTTTTTTAAAAATTTATTATGACATACAGCCTAACAAGGTTTCTATACACAATCACAAGACTTGATATAGGTAAAATTTAACCTGGGAATCGCACATCGTCTTACCTGGGAATCGCACACAGACTACCAGCTCTGCTGGGGCCCGGGTGGCTGAGTGGTTAAGATAGCTGCCTCCGCTAACAGTCTGCGCACTGTACCGGGTGCGGGTTCGATTCCCGCCTTTGCCCTGGGTGTAATTTCTCTCTCTGTGACAGTAAAAATTCTTTCTGTGTCTGTCTTACTTGACGAAGGTTTATAAGCGGGTCTCTGATCAAGCACACAAGCCGGAATATATATGTATCAACCCTACCAGCTCTGCTAAATTAAGCTTTGAATTTACACGATATGGTGGTAATTTTTTTTTCACAAGTAAGAAAATGGCGATGTAAATATAGTTTTATAAGGATTAAAAAAGTCGCCAAGTCGATGTAGGAAGCCCAAACAAACCGCTCGCTTAATGTTAGTCCACGCTGAAACGTATCATTTTTAATTTAACCCTTTGAGAGATGCGGAATTTGGTTGAAGTATAATCTTGTTTTCCACTGCAGGAGATTAAAATTTAAAAAAATGTGTACTGATCAATTTCTTTAAATTGTTTTAAATTTAATTTCTGTGGAAGATGTTTATAAATGACTCGCCACATTCTTCGAATTTTAAAGCGTAGTAAATTTATAAAATTAATGTATGTTGATGGAAAAACTGATAGTCAGGTGACGGGTTTATACAAATACAAAAATTGTCGACCAACAACAGGCCAGAGGCCCAGTAAGGTTGGTCCAAAATAAATCTATTACATTACCAGTTTCCAATGACCGTCGAGTTTCTTCTTAAAATCTTCTACTCTCTTCGAACGCACAGCATAATAACTGTATTAAATCACCCCTAGCTCTCCTGTTTTCCAGGGAATATATGTTTAAATATCTTAATCTGTGATCATAATCAATACCAGATAGACCCTTTATCATTTTTGTAGCCCTATGCTGAACTTTTTCAAGCAACTCCTCTATATCTTTTCTGAGGAAGGGAGACCTACTCTCTTCGAATGCACAGCATAATAACTGTATTAAATCACCCTAGCTCTCCTGTTTTCCAGGGAATATATGTTTAAATATCTTAACCTGTGATCATAATCAATACCAGATAGACCCTTTATCATTTTGTAGCCTATGCTGAACTTTTTCAAGCAACTCCTCTATATCTTTTCTGAGGAAGCGGAGACCTACTCTCTTCGAATGCACAGCATAATAACTGTATTAAATCACCCCTAGCTCTCCTGTTTTCCAGGGAATATATGTTTAAATATCTTAATCTGTGATCATAATCAATACCAGATAGACCCTTTATCATTTTTGTAGCCCTATGCTGAACTTTTTCAAGCAACTCCTCTATATCTTTTCTGAGGAAGGGAGACTTACTCTCTTCGAATGCACAGCATAATAACTGTATTAAATCACCCCTAGCTCTCCTGTTTTCCAGGGAATATATGTTTAAATATCTTAATCTGTGATCATAATCAATACCAGATAGATCCTTTATCATTTTTGTAGCCCTATGCTGAACTTTTTCAAGCAACTCCTCTATATCTTTTCTGAGGAAGGGAGACCAAAACAGAACAGCATTGCATCCACCAGAGGAGTTTTAGTTTAGTTTAGTTTGAATTATCGTCGCACTAGAGCTACACGAGGCCTGTTGGCGACGGGCGTCGTATTTTAGAACCACAGTCAAGTGACGAGCCGACACCTGAGTAGGCACCCAACGCAACCGTTAAGGGCGACATCGTACGCAGCGTTAGGACTTTGAAGGATATTTAACGTGCACTCCCTCCACACGGGGTATTATTTGTCGGACATTTTGGCTGCACGGGCCGTTTATAGGTCGGCAGTTATTTTGGCGATGCCCGGACCCGAACCTGGGACTTTCCGCATGCTAGGCGAATGCCTAACCGACTGGGCTCCCCAGCCCCTCCAGAGGAGTTTTAAAAAGCGTTAATTTAAAACCAAACAAGAAGTTCATAAAGAACTAAAATAGCCTACTTTCCTGTTACTTAAATACTTACTGAAGTTCTAATCGGGAAAAAAACTAGGTTCCTAAAGTAAATATCATCAACAGCCGTTTCTACACTAGATTTATACACATTAGAAAAAAAAATCGAAACACAGCACCCAGCTATAATTTAAACTTCTAAAAGCCAAAATCAACTATTTTCCTTAATATTCGTTCGCAAATTAATTAAATATTATTTATCATCTGCTCGTGATTTATTTGTAGTTCGAAGAATAAATATTTATTAATAACAAAAGTAATGAAACTACTCCGAACTGCATTAAAAAACAAGAAATGTAAATTAAAACTAAGCATAATTGCATGCAAAAGTATGCCTTGCCGCTTTCTTGGTAGATAATTAATGAATAATCAAAGAATCAAATTGTTCTGCATTTTATGACGTCATTCCAAACTGATTCATGAAAATATTATTTTGCTTCAAATATGTTTAAATAAAGTTTCTCATGCCATTGTTGATTTGGCAACAGTGATTTAAATGACTCAAAATTGAATTTCAATGCTAATTCAATGGGAAATTCGCCGACAGATAGTAGATTTATGTCCGTCCGGACGTACAGACAGACGGACAAAAAGTATGAAAGTTGGGTATCTGAGGTCATAGCTTTCTAACAAAAAAAGAATTTTTAAGATCCGATGATTAGAACCGATTTTGGAAGGAGGGTACAGACAGACAGACAAACGGACAGACAGGCGGACAGACAGACGGACAGACATACGAACAGACAGACATACGAACAGACAGACAGATGGACAGACAGACAGATAAACATCAACCGCATTTCAATACCTACAGTGATTTAAATGACTCAAAATTGAATTTCAATGCTAATTCAAAGGGAAATTCGCCGACAGATAGTAGATTTATGTCCGTCCGGACGTACAGACAGACGGACAAAAAGTATGAAAATTGGGTATCTGAGGTCATAGCTTTCTAACAAAAAAAGAATTTTTAAGATCCGATGATTAGAACCGATTTTGGAAGGGAAGTACAGACAGACAGACAAACGGACAGACAGGCGGACAGACAGACGGACAGACATACGGACAGACATACGAACAGACAGACATACGAACAGACAGATGGACAGACAGACAGTTGGACATCAACCGCATTTCAATACCTACAGTGATTTAAATGACTCAAAATTGAATTTCAATGCTAATTCAATGGGAAATTCGCCGACAGATAGTAGATTTATGTCCGTCCGGACGTACAGACAGACGGACAAAAAGTATGAAAGTTGGGTATCTGAGGTTATAGCTTTCTAACAAAAAAAGAATTTTTAAGATCCGATGATTAGAACCGATTTTGGAAGGGGGTACGGACAGACGGACATCGACCGCATGTCAATACCTACTTTTTCATTTTTTTAATTCTTTCGAATTAAAAAAAGAGAAGTAGGCTAAAAATGTCTATTTGCGCAGTTGAAGGCTGTAGCGCGAGTACTGAATTTGCTCAAGATTGTAATTATTTCCGTCAGAGGAAAGAAAAATGCGTTACAATTATAGTTAGAGTTATTAGATAGTCTAAAAATTTAGTAAGCCCACGCAAACTCCACTGTAGGAAAGCTTACTGAAATACTTCGCCAAAAGAGCGTTAGTTCAGTGTAAACGCATCTTTTTATTCTTTAAAATGCTTTGGTTAAATATCGAAAAATGACTGTTTCATCAGTTGTAGGTTGTAGTACGAGATTTAAATTTATACAAGATTTGTAGAATTCCTTTCACATGTAAGAAAAATCCGTTGCAATGGACAATTACAGCGTTTTCCACAAACATATTTATTCGATTAAGCATATTAAAAAACCTCTAAAACTCAAGTATTTCTGGTTTTAAAGATGTATTTATTTTTAAATTCATTTTTGAAGTTAATGATACGTCACTCCTGTTAAACCTCTCTTAGCATAACAGATGACGTCACGGTTGGCTTTTTTTTGTTCTTGGCGTGTTATTTCGTATCACGTTTCACTGTATCGCTTTTGAAACTGTGAAACGTGCTTTCATCCTTATCAAACTCTTAAAAAAGTTATGCTATTTTACAGAAACATGTCATGTTCATTCCAGTTAATTTCTTCAAACGTTGAACGATTTCACTCGACTATTCCGATCAGATCCAACAGTCAATAGTTCTGCAATAGATCATACGCGCTCTAGTGTGTGTATTTTAACTAACAACCAAACTTGGAACAAGCTGTTTAACTTCCTTGATATGAACTGGTTACAAATAATATTGTCTTCTTTTAATGAGGTTTCTCAGAAATTGTTAGGTTTACTATTTTATAAAGTGTATTACAGCATAGATCGAAACATCGCCAAAAACATAACAGTTGACGTCAGAGCTGTTTTCAGTGACGTACATTTTCGGCAAATTTCAAATGCATTTTTTGTTGAAATTAAACATATTTGTGAATATTTAACCTTACATTCGGAATCTGCAGCTTCTAATGTACCAGAAAAACACATATATTATGAATTTCGCGTTTCATGCAACTTGTCCATTATAGTTTTTATTAGATAGTCAAAAAGCGCCAAGTCGATGTAGTAAGCCTACTCAAACTCCACTGTAGAATAGCTTACCGAAATACTTCGCAGAGAGCGTTTGTTTGGGCTTACTATAAAACGATCGATGGCTTCACTTGGCGAGCTGGATTTTGTATTGATTTTTGCCACGCAGCATCACCACCTTTTTCTTAACTTTACTTTAGCAATAAGGGTTTTGAAAAGGGATTGATTGTAACATTACGTCAAGTCGTAAACAATATATTAGATGGTTGAATAGATTGTATTTTAGTGGAGAATATGTTATGTCATCTTAAATTGTTTTGATAATAAAAGTCTGTAAGGACTGCTTCCGAAATGTGTATAAAATGTTGATGTCGATCCGTAATTTAAATGTTATAATTGTATAGAAACTTTGAAACATAAGTTGGTGTATGGTGCTTTTTCCAGTCGACCATTTTTGCCAAACTCAATACTATCGCCAAACGAGATTTATAAGTATAATTCATAATAAATATAATTAAGGAAATATTATGATATAATATCAATTAATATAAAAAAATACCTAATAAAACGTAAATAAAAACGAAAAAAAGTTTAGAAATAATATAAAAGTTAAATAAAAAAATTATGATAATCAATCTAACTAAAATTTCTTAATTTTTAAAATTTTTTTTTCACGGAAAAACGATTTGGCGAGAGTTGGCAGTAATAGTAATACAAAAATGCCATCATGTGTTCTCTTATAGTGAGTATGACAAATGTGTGTGTACTTGGGACTTAAATATAAGTTTAATATACAGGTAACCAGCTCTATAGTCTGTACGATTACAACGCAAAAGTTTTGCTACCCCCACCACCTCTTGTGGTTTTCCAAGAAACGACGCAGGACCTGGAAAACCCAGTCGGTTAACGCGTTCACCTTGTATGCGGAAGGTCCCGGGTTAGGGTCCGGGCATCGCCAAAATAACTGACGACCTATAAACGGCTCGTGCAGCCAAAAAGTCAAACGAATAATACCCCGTGTGAGGGAGTGCATGTTGTTAAATATCCTTCAAAGTACCCATGGTGAGTACGATGATGCCCTTAAAAGTTCCGTTGGGTGCCTGCTCAGGTGTCGGCTCGTCACTTGACTGTGGTTCTAAATGTTGAAACCCGTCGCCAATCGCGCTCGTGTAGCTCTAGTGCGACGATAATTCAAACTAAACTCGCGATTGTCGCGATAAATCTTTGTAATCAAATGTTAGAAGCAGAAAAAATACAGCTACCAAATAACTAACGCAACAATTACCTTAAGTATCCCAATATCAACATTACACAGTAACCTTTTTATAATCCTACTAATGCTATCTAAGCCTAAATTAGCGAAGCGCTCAAATCGCATCCACTCTCGAAACTTCTGAAGTCGAAAAACATACAAGAGATTCATCTCTACTCTGTTGACATCGTTCAAGCCATAGAGATAAGAAGAAGACAGATATGCTTGTGGGCTTAAACCAATACAAAAACCGGTTTGCCATGTGAAGCCATCAATCGTCTTTTAGTAAGCCCAAACAAAAGTTCACGGCGAGGTATTTGGCGCGATTCTACAGTGGCTAGTTTGAATTATCGTCGCATTAGAGCTACACGAGGGCTATTGGCGACGAGCGTCGTAATTTAGAACCACAGTCAAGTGATGAGCCGACACCCGAGTAGGCACCCAACGCAACCGTTGAGGGCGACACCGTACGCAGCGTTGGAGCATATTTAACGTGCACTCCCTCTACTCGGGGTATTATTTGTCGGACATTTTTGGCTGCAAGGGTCGTTTACAGGTCGGCAGTTACTTTATGCGATGCCCGGACTCGAACCTGGGACCTTCCGCATGCATGGCGAACGCCTTAATCGACTCCCCAGCCCCTGACTCTATACAGTGGAGTTTGCTGTATCGACTTGGCGTTTTTTTTTGATTTTCTAATAATATCTTAGGCTTAGTGGTAGTGCTCCGCATTACCACGCCACAGGTCCGGGGATCGAATCCCGGATTGGGCGAGGTTGATCCATCCTTTCATCCCTTGAGTGGCTCGATAAAATGGGTACCAAGCAAGCTTGGGAACCTGGGGGTTCCGCGTTAGGCTGACTACCTTACCGGGAGCATCCCAGAGCCCTTGCACCCAGAGCAACCCCTATGCCTAGCACCCCAGAGCCCTTGGTCACGAGAGCTGAATTGGGCACGGCAGGCCTTGGCCATGGCCTACTCAACTACTAAGGCCAAAGAAGCTCTCCCAAACACGCTCGGGGTCGGAAATTTTGACGTCATAGTTCCGAGTGATGTTGTTCCGAAGATGTATATAACCTGTTTCGAAACCTGTTCGGAACCACTCGTTCACGGCTGACCACGTTTTTAGGGTTACGAATGCGTCCCAACTAGTTTCTCGATCTTCGGCACTCGGAACAGTGACGTCAAAAATTCCGTCTAAGCTCATGTATGGGAAAACTTCTCTGGCTTTGTTATTGAAGTTGGCCGTGCCTTGGCCCAGTAATGGGCTGTTGAGCCGATGAGTTTAGTTTAGTTTAATAATATCTATAATTGCTACATTTTTTTTTTACCTGTGAAGGAAATTTCTACCATCTTGTGTAAATTCGGATCTCGTGCTATACAGCACAGCTGCGCAAATAGACATTTCTTGATTGTTAATTAACGATTTTTAAGGAACCATATGAGGGGCTGGGGAGCCCAGTCGGTTAGGCATTCGCCTAGCATGCGGAAGGTCCCTGGTTTGGGTCCGGGCATCGCCAAAACAACTGCCGACCTATAAACGGCCCGTGCAGCACAAATGCCCGACGAATAATACCCCGTGTGGAGGGAGTGCACGTTAAACGTCCTTCAAAGTCCCACGTGCGTCGATGTCGCCTGACGATGGTTGGTCCCAGTGTCGGCTCTCACTGACTGGGTAAGGTAGGTATCGTTTCGCTGCTATTCTAGCCTCCTCGGAGCTTAACACAGCCAAAACGCTCGTATTTAGCACCCTGGTCAGTGACGAGTCGACACTGAGCGGCACCCAACGAACTTCGAGCGACATCGTACGCTAACGCCGTCGGGACTTTGGACTCACAATTTAACGAGCACGTCTGTCCTGTGTACTCGGCCCATCCGTGATGAGATTTCTACTATTCAGCACAGATCGATTTATAGGATACTGGCAGTAAGTGGGATTCGAACCCCGCACTCCTGAGAAGGTCGACCTCTAGGCTGATGCCTTACACTCGGCCACGACGGGCCACTGACTGTGGTTCTAAAATACGACGCCCGTCGCCAATAGCCCTCGTGTAGCTCTAGTGCGACGATAATTCAAAACTAAACTAAGGAACAAAATGAACCGTTTCAGCATGAACTAACATTGAGTGAGCGGTTTGTTTGGGTTTACCCACGGCCAACTTCAATGACAAGGCCAGAGAAGCTCTCCCAAACATGAGCGTAAACGGAAATATTGACGTCACTGTTCCGAGTGCCGAAGACCGAGAAACTAGTTCGGACGCATTCGGAACCCTAAAAATGTGGTCACCCGTGAACGAGTGGTTCCGAGCAGGTTTCGAGACAGGTTGTCTTCATCTTCGGAACAACGTCACTCGGAACTATGACGTCAAAATTCCCGTCCCCGAGCGTGTTTGAGAGATCTTCTTTGGCCTTAGTAGTTGAGTAGGCCGTGGATTACCATGGTTGCTTGGCGACTTTCTGACGGCTTCCACTTTGTTTCTCGCCAAGATTCTCCGTCTCCACTCTATTGACATCGCTCATGCAGCGTAAAACACCCCTCGTTGCCAAACCGAGAAGAGAAATGTCAATACAGAAAACCTCGGAGGAGTCGCAGTTAATCCAACTATATGGAGAGAAAGAGAGAGAGTCCCGGTGTTTTGTGTTATTTTAGAAGAAAAATGTCGCTTTAAAATCACATTCACAAATGTACCGTAAAATTTACAGGGATAATCTTTTTTTTTCAAGTTGTAATTTCAACGCAAAAGCTGTTTTTAAGAGACAAATTGTAAAGACAAAACGAAAGAAAATTTTACTCCTCCGCGGTTATCTTAGTGAAATTGACAAATACAAATACGAAAATTGTCGACCAACAGCAGGCCAGAGGCCCAGCAAGGCTGGTCCAAAATAAATCTAATACATTACCAGTTTCCAATGACTATCAAGGTTCTTCTTAAAATCTTCTACTCTCTTCGAATGCACAACATAATCTGGTAAAGCATTCCACTCGTTGACAACTCTATTGTAAAAATAAAGTTTTCTTAACTCCCTTCTAAAGCTCGATTTATTCAATTTCTGATCATGTCCTCTGGTCCGGCTATTTAAGGTTAAAACCTAAGCCCTCCGTGTCTCCCTGCTTTATGAACTTGAATAACTGTATTAAATCACCCCTAGCTCTCCTATTTTCCAGAGAATACATGTTTAAAGATCTTAATCTGTTATCATAATCAATACCAGATAGACCCTTCATCATTTTTGCAGCCCTGAACTGTACGTTTCATTCATCATTGTGTTTCATTCATCATTGTATTCATTCATTGTGTATCATTTTTGTAGCCCTGAACTGTACGTTTCATTCATCATTGTGTTTCATTCATCATTGTATTCATTCATTGTGTATCATTTTTGCAGCCCTGAACTGTACGTTTCATTCATCATTGTGTTTTCATTCATCATTGTGTTCATTCATTGTGTATCATTTTTGTAGCCCTGAACTGTACGTTTCATTCATCATTGTGTTTCATTCATCATTGTATTCATTCATTGTGTATCATTTTTGCAGCCCTGAACTGTACGTTTCATTCATCATTGTGTTTCATTCATCATTGTGTTCATTCATTGTGTATCATTTTTGTAGCCATGTTCTGAACTTTTTCAAGCAACTCTATATTTTTTCTGAGGAAGGGAGACCAAATCTTAACAGCATATTCCAGATGTGGCCTTACCAATCCCCTATACAATGGCAAAATAATCTCCTTAGATTTAGAGGTGACAATAATACAGACAGTGCTAGAAGCATGGGTGGTCATGGGTGGTTTTTCAAGAAAATAGTCATGCGTCTCTCACTTCTAATAACACTGTAAATCCCCCCCCCCATACTTCTTTTGTCTACTTAACTGTTTTCCCACTTTTGCAGCCGTATTATAGGAATTCCCATACTTTTTTCTCCATTTCTACCACTAACTATTAATGAATAATAAACTGCCAAAACCGGCTTTGAACCTTGGACGTTTAGAGCTCCAGTCCATCGCTGTACCAATTTGCGGCACACCGAGTTTCCAGTTAAAATTCCTTTTCGGTTGCAAAATAGTACTTTACGCAGGTTCAAAAAAAAAAAACCGTTTTTACTTTTAGCTGGATATTCTACAGAAAAAACTGTTATAAGGAAAATAACAGGATTTTTCTGTAAAAATGTGTTTTTCGTCTGTAAAATATACAGATTTTTTACATTGTATAGTTTTTCGGTTGCAAAATAGTACTTTACGCAGGTCCAAAAAAAAAAACTATTTTTACTTTTAGCAGGATATTTTACAGAAAATAACAGGATTTTTCTGTAAAAATATGTTTTTCGTCTGTAAAATAAACAGATTTTTTTTTACATTGTCAGGTAATTGGTAAAGAAAAACACGGTGGGCTTGAAATCTAAGCGTTGTTCCTACTTAATATTGATTGATTAACTTAAAAGCCGTCAAACGCCAAGCACAGCGTGTTCAGCTCTTTTAACAACTTTTAAAAGTATTCTGTGTGTTTCGTGTAATTTATCACGTTTCCGTTCTTCAGTAATCCTTTTTGGCAAAGATTATAAAAGCTCAGAATAACAATCTTGAATTAGGGTCACGCTGACTTTTTTTTCATCTAATTCGATTTAAGGGGGACATTTCGGGGTGAGGCTTTTAAAAGGCATTTTAAGGTTTAAAAATAGGGGCTTAAAGAACCTTTTTTTAAAAAGAAATTATCTTTTGAAACGACGGAATTAGGTAATTAGGAATTTTTATGAAGCGCTTTTCTTCTTTTTTAAAAATTTTAATTCCAGTAGAAATGAAAGGCTTTGAGCTTTTGACGAGTTTTTTCCTTTAAAAATTTTAATTCAAAAGATACACTGTATTTTTAATAGTTTTAAGAAAAGTCAACACTAAAGACTGTGAATAGAATATTGTCTTTAAAATAGATTCTTTATATTAGATCTTTAAAAGACAAATTTTAATTTTAATAGGAAAACAATAGATAATTGATTTTCATGATTTCGTTAAGCGATCCTTTGATAAAAGTTTAAACTCACAGTGCTCCAAAATTAAGTATTAAAGAATATATAATAATAAAAGAAAGAGTGTCTGTTTGTCTGTGGATCGTAAAAGACCTACTTATACTGCCCTAAGATATTCGAAATTTTTAAGATAGATTTCCTTTAATACCAACGTGTGCACCTGAGGCTTAGTTTTTTCATATTCTTTCCATTTTTAGAGAAAATTCGAATTTTCTGAAAAAAATACACCACTTTCGCTCAAATAAGATCATTTTTTAACTTTCGACTTGCCATTCGAGAGAAGAAATTAAAATGAACACAAAAATTAATTAAAATTGAAATTGCTTTTATTTTCTTGCCATTACCTTCAGAAACTAAATTAATGATTTGAAAGATAATTGAACGTGCCAATGAGCTAATTTATTAAAAAAAACAGAATGAAGGTTTTGACGTGAAATAATATTGTTATACAATTATGGTTAATTTTGAATTTATCAGGAAAATCGCGATGACAGTAAGTTCATATTGAGGAAGATTTTTGTGATATGAGGATGTGCATTTTATAGTGATGTGTTTTTATTTTGGAATTTTAAAGCAATATAAGTAACGGGATTTTATTCTTTATAATGAACGGGAACAAAGGCAAAGTTTATTATCCTATAGCAAATCAGATGACACATATACTTGGATCGATTTGATATTCTTTTAGTCCGTGCGAAGAACGGGTATTTATTTGCTAGTAGAAAATAATTGTTTGTAACAATCATTTAACAGTTGAAATTTCAACGAACAAATATTGTTTCATTTGTAAATTATTAACAAAAATCCATATTGAAAATTATTAAGCTTTTGCATTTATATTTCTTAAGTAAATAAGTTTTCGTAAAACACTTTAAACTACTTCCATCACATTGTTTGAATACACATTGTTTCTCTTCAAAGAATAAATAATGGTATCACGAAATTTTACAATCAAATACTTTATGTTTTGAATTTTCTTTTTAATAATGTTTAATTTCTTAGTTATTCATATACGTTTTAAAAAAAGACATTTGTTCTCCAAACTTTCTTAGGTCGTCATTTTATATTTTAATTAGGATCTATTTGAACTTCCAAAAAAAAATTCTTTTATAATTATACTTTGTCATTATTCTTTTCATTTAAAACTACTTAACCACTTTTCACTGGGTACAAATAATTTATTATTAGCCAATTATGTTCAACAAACATTTGAAATATCAATTAAGACTAATTATGTTTGCAATTGCCTAAACAAAATTTGCTTTGCCTCATTTTTTTTTCTCAAAAATCATTATTGAAAACTGAATAGAATGAGATGAAAGACCGACTGTTTGATAAAAATACATATCAATACAAAAACTATATTACTTGAAACCCATAGATATCATAATTAAAGTATTAGATTGGCTGATCACGTGACCTCCAATGCTAACGACGGGACGCGCATGGAGGCTTTTTTGGGGGGGCATAATGGCCAGTGTTGCTGCCACTTTAAGGAGAAAAATACTACGAAATAATACCATTTATTTCTAAAATTACAAAAAAAATATATACTAGAAAGGATTTAAAGTAACTAAAAATATTCCAAAATGCAGCTAGTATTTTTACGATATTTTTTTGTAATTTTAGAATAATTCTAAAATTAAGTTGAAAGTTTAGTTATAAAGTTTAAAGAGTATATTTGTATTTTAGAATAATTCTAAAATTACAAAAAAAATATCGTAAAAATACTAGCTGCATTTTGGATTATTTTTTAGTTACTTTAAATCCTTTCTAGTATTTTTTTGTAATTTTAGAAATAAATGGTATTATTTCGCAGTATTTTTCTCCTTAAAGTGGCAGCAACACTGTCCATTATGCCCCCCAAAAAAGCCTCCATGCGCGTCCCGTCGTTAGCATTGGAGGTCACGTTATCAGTCAATCTAATACTTTAATTATGATATCTATATTTAAACCTTACTGAATATACGATGAGAAAATAAGTGGATTTGTTTTAGAGTTTATGTAAATACTTTTACATGGTCAGGAATAAAATTATATATATTTAAAAGTACCACTGTATAAACCTTGCTTTAAATACAATTTTTAAGTGCCTGTTTTTAAGTATAATGTTACACTTTGCTTTTGGGAATTCTTACAAAGCATTATTTTAATATTTTGTTTAAATACTGGTTTAGTATTGTGGATTTAGTACCATGATATTTCGGTAAAGTTACACTCTTAAAACAAGCGAGCGATTTTAACTCAGTCTGAGTTAATTTCCACTCTTTTCCGTGCCGAAAATGCACTTCTCCTATAGGAGTGAATTTCACTCTTTTTCGGAGTGGGTAAAAGAAATAAAAGAAAACAATCTGCGTCCTACACTCTTAAAACGAGCGGTTTTAACTCAGTCTGAGTTAATTTCCAATCCTTTCCGGTGCCGAAAATGCACTTCTCCTATAGGAGTGAATTTCACTCTTGTGTTTTAAGAGTGTAGTTAAAGTTTTTTATTTCGTTTTTCGAAATTTTGTTTGCTTTTTTAATGTTATTGAAGTTTATTTCGTTATTAAAACGTACTTTTTAAGAAGTAGTATACCGCTGGGTATTGTTATTATGGTATGTGAAATTTAAATTGGAATCAGTTTAATAGTTTGTAAGCGCAATAAAAGAATTGACTTACATGAGATTTTTCTGAAAATAATTGAAAACTGTATGTTGAATTGCACTTCGCAATTTCATTGATTGTTTCGGTATCACTCTCAATGCATAGTTCAACAAGAAGTTCTTAAAGAACTAAAATAGCCTACTTTCCTGTTACTTTAATACTTACTAAAATTCTGATCGGGAAACAACTAGGTTCTTGACAGTAAATATCATCAACAACCGTTTCTACACTAGATTTATACACCGAAATCAACTATTTTCCTTAATTTTCTTTCGCAAATTAATTTAATATTATTTATCGTCTGTTCGCGATTTATTCGTAGTTCGATGAATAATTAAATATTTATTAATAACAAATGTAATGAAACTACTCCAAACTGCATTACAAAAAATACGAAATGTAAATTAAAACTAAGCATAATTGTATGAAAAAAATATGACTTGCCGCTCTCTTGTTAAACAATTAATGAACAATCAAAGAATCACATTGTGCTACATTTTATGACGTCATTCCAAACTGATTCATGAAAAAATTATTTTGCTTCAAATATTTTTAAATAAATAAAGATTCTTATGCCATTGTTGATGTGGCAACAGTGATTTAAATGGCTCTAAATTAAATTCCAATGCTAACTCAATGGGAAATTCGCCGACAGATAGTAGATTTATGTCCGTACGGACGTACAGACAGGCGGACAAAAAGTAGGAAAGTTGGGTCTCTGAGGTCATAGCTTTCTAACAAAAAAAGAATTTTTAAGATCCGAATGATAGAACCGATTTCGGAAGGGGGGTACGGACAGACAGACAAACAGACGGACATCGACCGCATGTCAATACCTACATTTTCATTTTTTTTTAATTCTTTCGAATTAAAAAAAGAAAAGTAGGCTAAAAATGAAAACAACACCGCTTGAACTGTTTCCACTCTTGATGTGAAACGTGCCCATGCACAGTATTGAATACACATAAAAAAAACATTTTTTCACTATTTTATCTAAATCCAACGCAAAGCACTTAAGAAGCATTACAAGGAAATAAATGTCAAATTCCGATTTTAAAACTTGCGCTTTACAAGAAGTCACAATTCCCAGGTCTGCGCGATATTCAAAAAGAAGAAAAATTTAAGAAAGAATGTTCCTTACCATAAAACCCCCCCTCCTCGGCTCTAATCACATTAGCTTCGCGGTTTTATATTTTCTCGCTGATTTGACATGACCGTAACTAACATTTCGATTTGTTGTAAAACTTCTACCCAAGCCGGTAGAGGCCCGGGTGGCCTAGTGGGTTTGATCGTAGCCCATTACGCTAAGTCTGCGCACTGTACTGGGTGAGGGTTCGATTGCCACCTTCGGCCTGGGTGTACTTTCTCTGTGTCAGTAAAAGTTCTTGCTGTGTCTGTCTTATTTGACGAAGGTTTATAAGCGGGTCCCTGATCAAGTAAACAAATCGGAAAATACGTGTACCAACCTACCTACATATCACCTATTGCCCAAGCCTATAAGGGTTGTGCCCAGTTTCAAAAGAAGAAACAATAACTAGGCCACGACTAATCACAGCGAACCTTTTAATAATTACCAAATTTTAAAAAAAGTCATAACATTTATTGCCTTAATTTCAATGGGCATGTTCACGCCATGAGTGGCAACTGTTCCAGCATTATTGTTTTCCTTTTTGATCCTTATGGAATTACAGTTGTTTAAAACGTTAACTATTTTCCTACCTTTCTGTAACAAATGTTGTGTATAAAATTTTCTTTCAGTAGAACTAAAGCTTTTACAGTCCCTGGACAAATTATTAGACGCACTGTATTTTTTTAGTAACGATGAAAACATACCAAAGAATGCCATATCATTAAAGAAGATATCGATATATGTATTAAGTATAGCAGATAGTATTTTCTATTCAATAGCTTAAGTTTAGGAACACAAATGTCCTTCTAAAGTCTTGTTCATCATTGGTTGATACATGAAATCTTGCAGTGCGTCTAATAATTTGTCCAGGGACTGTATCTGTTCGTGAAGCACTTTAAATTTCTGTCCGACAATTTCGCTTGTCCCACAATTTGCTGTCACTTTAATTTTTACGCATAAGAGAAAATATCATCGAAACCAAAAGTTTTCCAACAACATTTACACCAGGAGAAGAAAAAAACCTAATCCGCTTATTTTTAAAAGTGATGTCGAAACAACCAATGAAATTACAAGAAGACCCAAAAACAAAAACAGGATAGCTACATCATCTGATACAACCCCATTATTGAAAGACTGTTTCAAGAATTTACTCTTTCGGGATGGCAACACTCGGTACATTAACACTTCTATGACGAACTTCATTTGGCATCATAGATATCATAGTTAAAGTAGTAGATTGGCAGATCACGTGACCTCCTATGCTAACGACGGGACGCGCATGGAAACCAGAATAAAAGGGCAAATGGGCCAGTGTTGCCACCACATTAAGGAGAAAATTACTACAAAAAAATACCATTTAATTCTAAAATTACAAACAAAAATTCTAGAAAAGGATTTGAAGTCACCAAAAAGATTCCAAAATGCAGCTGGTATTTTTATGATATTTTTTTTGTAATTTTAGAATTAAATGGTATTTTTTCGTAGTATTTTTCTCCTTAAAGTGGCAGCAACACTGGCCATTTTGCCCTCTTATTTGGCCTCCATGCGCGTCCCGTCGTTAGCATTAAAGGTCACGTGATCTGCCAATCTAATACATTAACTATGATATCTATGTTTGGAATAGAACTCCAGTTAAACTGAATCGATCAAAAAACACAAAGTTGAAATATACGTTTCTATTATCTAATAGGTTCCCAATTATTGAAGTTATTTTAGAAATAACAAATCCCCGGAAACTACCAAGTCATAAAAAATAACTTTTAGTTGGATATCAGTAAAGGCGTTGCATAAATCAAAGAAATTTTTAATTATCCAATTATCGTCTGCTATTAAAACATATTATCGCCTGTTTCTGTCCATAGCTACACATTCAGCAGCTATACGATTTCAAAATTACGAGACATACGTGATGTTTCATAGCATCTCTTGTAGATTGTAAAAAGAACAGTCGAAAACGTTAAAATGAAATAACAAAACATCATCTGAAGGTTTTATCATATTATAGCTATGTTAAAACCAGAATTTATTAATTATAATAATCTTGTTTAGTATTGATTAATTTTTTTTAAAAAAACAAAAAATCTTTTGAAAATAACAACAATCTTGAAATCTACTTTTGGTTTAGGTATGCATTAAAAAAATTTGAGTTGTAATTAAATGTTAGTTTCTAACTTCAATTGTTTCTCCTATTGCAACCCTTTATCCCCGGAATCAACAAGTTTCAGTCAAAGAGTTCTATAGTAGGGTAGAGGAACGACTCGTACTAAGCTGCCATCGGCAGCCATGGCTCACTACGGAGCCCGAATAGAGTGGCAAAAGTGCTAGTTAATTTATAAATTTAATACTGAGAAAGGAAGTACACTCAGGGCAAAGGCGGGAATCGAACCCGCGCCTGTTACAGCGCGCGGACTGCTAGCGTTATGGCTTGCGATCCAAAACACTCTGCCATTGGGCCCCACATGCCACCCTATATTGTCTCCGTGTTGGTCCATAGTGCTGTTGCCAGGTTCAGTCTCTACCCTACCATAGAACTCTTTGGTTTCAGTGCGATTGTTTCAGATGATGTAACGCCCTTATTTTCATTTTTGGTTTTCCTGCGATTTCCCTGGTTGTTTCTCTTTCACCCTCAAAATGGACGTTTTTTATCGTCTGCTGTTTCTCTTTTTTAAGTTCTTTACGTGCAACTTGTTTTTAGTCATGATATTTATTAAACTTAAGGTATCTCCACACGTTGAAAATGCATGCCATTTTCGGAAAAAAATTGATATTTGTTTTATTTGTTTATATGATTACCCGGATTTTTTTTTTGTTTCTAAAACTGTCTTCATTCTAACTGTGACGCAATTAGAACAAAAGTAGTGATTAATTTAGTAAAGGTCAGTAGCACTAGAATCAACCAGATGTTGAAACTTTAAATGCGTTTTTCTCGCATTTCAGTTTTTCATTAAATAGCTTCAGTTGGAAAAGATAACTCAAAAAGTTTTTAAGAAATTGTTGTCTAGGGAATATACCTAAAAACATTAAAGAAATATGTTTTTTTATTTTGTTTTGGCCTATTAATCATTTTGACGCACCGTAAAAAATTTTGAAAATCAGACCGTCTTTTTTCGACTGCTAATGAAAATTTCATTTTTAAATAAAATGTTTTGGTTTTAGGTATATTCCCTAGACATAAGTTTACAGTTTAACTTGGGGGGTTTATTTTCTTAATTATTTAGGTCGAACAGTTTTTTTCAAGCCTAATTGAAGTTTTTGACAAAAAAAAACTGCATAAAATGACCATATTTTAAAAAATGTGGTATGTTTGCCAAATTTTACTTGCTATATATAGTTATTTCTTTCAGATACACACAAAAATACTACCAAAGTTGTTTTCAAGTTCATATTTTTAACAAAGTGAAAAACGTGAAAAACGTTTAAAAAACGTGTTGGGCCACCTTAATCGGTTTTAATTCGATTAAATATCGAGTTTGCAAAATATATTACCAAAACGTCAATATTGTTGGTTAGGTTAGGTTTGAATTATCGTCGCACTAGAGCTACACGAGGGCTATTGGCGACGGGCGTCGTATTTTAGAACCACAGTCAAGTGACGAGCCGACACCTAAATAGGCACCCAACGCAACCGTCAATATTGTTGGAAAACTTCGGGGTAGATGATATACTGTTTTACGCGGAGAACTTTAGCCAATTTTATTCACTAACAGAAAAATGTTTTAGTTCTAATAAAAGAAAGTTTTTTTTCACACAACATTCGTTTCAGTAAGGTAAGAAAATATTGTATTGTTCAAAACAAATGCAATTCCAGATGTGCTGAAAATGAAAATAATGTCACTTACAGCGTGAAACATTTCCATTACAAGGGTAAGGTAATCGCTTCCGGCTGCCTATTTCTAGCCTCCTTCAGGAGCTTTAACACAGCCAATAACGCCTCGTATTTTAGAACCCTGGTCAAGTGACGAAGTCGACACCTGAGCGGGCACCCAACGGAACTTCGAGCGACATCGTACGCTAACGCCGTCGGGACTTTGGACTCCACAGATTTAACGAGCACGTCTGTCCCTGTGTACTCGGGCCCATCCGTGATGAGGATTTTCTACTATTTCCAGCACATATCCGATTTATAGGATGACTGGCAGTAAGTGGGATTCAAACCCCCGCACTCCTGAGAAGGTTGAACCTCTAGGCTGATGCCTTAACCACTCGGCCACGGACGGGCCAAAATAATGTCACTTACAGCGTGAAACATTTCCATTGCAACTTTGTCAATCTATTATCTAATCTCAAGACGAGTTGAGCTGTACCGGTGCTTCTCCTGTGAGAATACGTAAATGGAAGAAACTGTGGGGCTTTTGAAAGCAATGATTTCTAGAGTGGCGCCATAACATGTTCTTTAGACTCGCTGTGAGTCCAGAAATGGATCTGTACGTCGCCATTAAATTCCCCCAAAGCAACTTATGTCTTCTTCTTGAGAAACTGTTTCAAACGATTTTTTCCCCTCTAGAACTGAAGATGTTTTTAGGAAGTCGTGACAAACGCGCTAAATTGTAAAAATTGTAGTTGTAAATGTCGAGGGTTTCGAATGTCAAAGTTTTTCAGCCTTTAAACTTATTACGTAGGTCGAATTAGCAGGGTTTATGTTTATTAAATGGATTTGTTTGATGTGAGTGATTACAGCGGTATTGTTTTTATTTTTGGTCCTTCTAGAATTAACATTTGTTTTGAACAATACAATATTTTTTTTTTACCTTACTGAAACGATTGTTGTGTACCAATTTTCTTTCTGCCACAATAAAGCTTTTTTTTATAACAACGTGCAAAAAAGTTCACTTTTTTTATATCATATTCATTCATAAATCGTTGCAAAAATGACACTTTACGTGATTACGTCACAGACAGTGCCGAAAGTAGTACTTTTGGCACTAGTGTGGTAAAGTAAATAAGAGTATCTGATTGGTAGAAAAACAAAATGATGTCATGAATGTCTTCATGGAAACTAAATGATGTCATGAACTTATTTCTATTGCTTCATTACTTTTGCATTTTCTAATATCTCCATGGAAACTACTGAAAAGTACTACACAAATTATTAAAGGAAATTAAATAAGACAAAAGTAAGAACATAAATTTCACGCCAAACAATACTTTTATTTACCATGCATATTTATAGTAACACTTAACACGTAGGGGAGGCCGGGCTACAATGGACCACTTTTGTGAATTTTCAGTGCTAACTCTCAAACTAATATTTTTTTAAATTTAAAAATATGCATGCATATTACCTGAACATTAGGCTTTATGTTACATTTAAAAAAAACAACAATTATTTATAGTTATTTTTTTAATATAAATTTTTTAACAGCAAGTGACAAAGTGGACCATTTTACCCCGACCCCGGGGTAAAATGGTCCATGGCACGGGGTCCTATGGACCACAAGGAAGTTTTTAAAAAAAAGTAATGAATTAAACACTTTAAAAATGCAAAACATAAAATATATTACACTTGTTTATTACTCAGACATATAAAACATTAGATTAACGGATATTGAAGTTGGAAAATGATACACTAAAAGATTTTTGTGCCACTGGAAGTCTGCTGTTTTCCTGTGACTGTATTATGGTTTGGGTGAGTCATCGCAACATCCTTCACGCTTACAAGGGATTTATCAACAATGTCAGGAAAAATGTACACATTTTAAATAGGTTTTTGCCCAAAGAGTTCTATAGTAGGGTAGAGACTGAACCTCGCAACAGCACCATGGACCAACACGGAGACAATATAGGGTGGCAAGTGGGGCCCGATGGCCGAGTGGTTTGGATCGCAGGCCATAACGCTAACAGTCCGCGCGCTGTAACGGGTGAGGGTTCGATTTTCGCCTTTGCCCTGGGTGCACTTCCTTTCTCAGTATCAAAATTATAAATTAACTAGCACTTTTGCCACTCTATTCGGGCTCCGTAGTGAGCCATGGCTGTCAATGGCAGCTCAGTACGAGTCGTTCCTCTACCCTACTATAGAACTCTTTTTTTTTGCTGATGGCTCACAAGAATGCAATCCTATCTATATTCTATATAATCAACAAATGATCACTGCTTTTTTTTCGGTCAAAGTGACAAAAAATTCGCAACTTTATTCGGTATCAAAATTCTGCATCATGCTGTAATAATCTTCATCACGTATCGTCACTACAAACAAAGTTCAAATAAAATTGCTTCTTTACTCTGTTTTGAAGCCTGATTAGGATTAATCTTTGAATTTTAAGCCTAATGCATTGACAGCACTTCAAATATGTAAATTACATTAAACACTGATTTACTCACTCATTAAAAATAAAATGATTTATTAACTTTTGATTCCACACATACTGTCAATTTAGAAAAGAATATGATAAACAGAACTGGGGTACAATGGACCATGGTCCATTGTACCCCAGGTTCTGGTGGACCATTTTACCCCATGTGGAAGTCAGACAAAAAAAAATGTCTAAAACACTAACTAACCCTAAATTAAATTGTTTTACTTAGATTAACTATAATAACATATGATATTACCTTTTTAATGTGCCAAATAAAATCTTCCAAATTGCAATTCGTGAACGAAAAAAAGAAGAAATACTTTGGCGTAAATATTTACTTCTGCCTGTCACAAATGAACTTTCTAGAATAAAATGGCTAAATTGCCAGCTAAACACACAGTTGCAAGCTTATGTTAATCAATGCTGTGCTGTCATCTATGTACCTCAATATGAAACATTAGAAAAAATAAATAAAATAAATAATAGGGGGTGGTCCATTTTACCCCGTGGTCCATTGTACCCCGTCTTCCCCTATACTTTTTTGCACGTCATTATAAAAAATATTGTAAGCAAGCACGTGCCAAATAATACTTTATTAAGCTCTTGTCATTATTTCACTCGACCTACGGTCTCGTGAAATAAAAGCCACTCGCTTAATAAAGTATTATTTTCGGCACTAGTTGCTTAAATAACTATTTTTCTGTTCGTGAAAAACGTTAAATGGCTTTAACACAATTTTGAATAATTTCTCTGTATAAGACAAAACATCATCGACTCTTTGGAAAAGTTTTGCACACTTAAAAATTAATCAAATTAAAACCGATAAATTTTACTAAATAGAAGGAATAAAAAACAAGTTGCGAAAACAGAACACAAGGTCACGAAAACAATGCCCATTTTGAGAGTGAAATCAAAACAACTAATGAATGAATACTACTACTAATTTACACTAACTACTACTAATTTTAATACTACTACTGTAGTTACAAATACTAATGAATGTCATAGGAAGTTCAAAATGAAACAATCACGAAAACAATGCCCATTTTGAGAGTGAAATCAAAACAACTAATGAATGAATACTACTTACTAATTTACACTAACTACTACTAATTTTAATACTACTACTGTAGTTACAAATACTAATGAATGTCATAGGAAGTTCAAAAAATGAAAACAATCACGAAAACAATGCCCATTTTGAGAGTGAAATCAAAACAACTAATGAATGAATACTACTACTAATTTACACTAACTACTACTAATTTTAATACTACTACTTAGTTACAATACTAATGAATGTCATAGGAAGTTCAAAAATGAACGAAAACAATCACGAAAACAATGCCCATTTTGAGAGTGAAATCAAAACAACTAATGAATGAATACTACTACTAATTTACATTAACTACTACTAACTTTAATACTACTACTGTAGTTACAACTACTAATGAATGTCATAGGAAGTTCAAAAATGAACGAAAACAATCACGAAAACAATGCCATTTTGAGAGTGAAATCAAAACAATATGAATGAATACTACTACTAATTTACACTAACTACTACTAATTTAATACTACTACTGTAGTTACAATACTAATGAATGTCATAGGAAGTTCAAAATGAAACGAAAACAATGCCCATTTTGAGAGTGAAATCAAAACAACTAATGAATGAATACTACTACTAATTTACACTAACTACTACTAATTTTAATACTACTACTGTAGTTACAAATACTAATGAATGTCATAGGAAGTTCAAAAATGAACGAAAACAATCACGAAAACAATGCCCATTTTGAGAGTGAAATCAAAACAACTAATGAATGAATACTACTACTAATTTACACTAACTACTACTAATTTTAATACTACTACTGTAGTTACAAATACTAATGAATGTCATAGGAAGTTCAAAAATGAACGAAAACAATCACGAAAACAATGCCCATTTTGAGAGTGAAATCAAAACAACTAATGAATGAATACTACTACTAATTTACACTAACTACTACTAATTTTAATACTACTACTGTAGTTACAAATACTAATGAATGTCATAGGAAGTTCAAAAATGAACGAAAACAATCATGAAAACAAAGCCCATTTTGAGAGTGAAATCAAAACAACTAAGGAATGAATACTACTACTAATTTACACTAACTACTACTAACTTTAATACTACTACTGTAGTTACAACTACTAATGAATGTCACAGGAAGTTCAAAAATGAAAACAGGCGAGTTACAAAATCTGAAACAATCCTGCTGTATTAGAAGCAGGTAAAATAAGTCATTGATATGACTAAACAGAATTTAGGAAATTTTTTTCCATAAGTCCTAAGTAATATGGATAACTGAAGATATTAAATTCTAGTTTCTTCGCAAAAAAAAAATCTTGCAGTGAAAGGTTGAATGCACATTTTCCCAATTTATAATACATTAAAGAATCTATACTACAGATAACTCAAGACTGCTGAGAAGTTTTCGAAAATATAATTAGGTTTTGTATACTTATTGTTAAAAGGTATCAAGGAAACGAGAAGTATCAAAAACGGATTTAAATTTATCGTTAAACGTTTTCCAATGTTTGCTAATTTGAGGGATTTTCTGTCAAATTGACTTTTTTTTAAAATTGGTTAAAAGAATTTTTTGATTATTAATAAATCGTTTTACAATATAAACAAGGTCAAAATTTGAAAAACAAAGAAGATAGGTCCTTCGCATTGGAAAAAAGTGCGAAAATATTTGCATTTTTCGGGTCGAAAAGTGGCAGAGAAATTATAAAAATTTCTTATCCATCAAGTAGTGCCCCCTAGGAGTAGAACTTAAGCTCCCCCTGGTGACGCCCCTTGTAATTAAATTTGCTGAAACTCCGATGAGATAAGGTACGTGTAGTTCTATTCAAAAGTGTCTGCGAATTTTAACTTCTGGTCTGTAAACTAAAGTTTCAATTCAATGTTCCTGTGTGCTTTTGGACGGTGATTTCGAAAATGCAAATATATTTTTTTTCTATCGCGTCCAGTTTAAAAGTATTAAAAATTTTGAAGTACCGTCATTGCGTCACTTTGGTCCAAAATCATAGATTTTTTTTACAAAAGAAGAAAAATTTAACTACAAAAACGATTTAAACAATTAACAATCATTATGCATTCTAAGTATTGTACTTTTATGAATAAATTCCAAGCTTTTTTGTTAGATTTTATAAATTCAAAAAAATTGGTGTTAGTTTAAAAAATTGGGACACTGTTAGGATCCGGGCGGGTAACTTTGGTCCCAAGCATGAAATACATCAGAAACATACTTTATAACACCTTAAAGACTGTGTTACCGAATTAAATAGTAATCTAAAAATGTTTAAACTAAAATAAAGTATGAACATAGTTATAAATTGTATATACTTAACATTACATTGCAGTGCATTGTAGAATGACATTAGACGATGAATATCAGTATTGATTGTCGCTTAAAAGAAAAGTAAACTTCTATTTTAATAAGGGAAAAAGAACTTCTTTAGGAGCAAGATTTAATAACAAATATCTTTATAAAAAGCAAACGATTTTATTATAAAAGGAAAAAAAAATATATTTGTAATTAGGAATATGAAAATGTTTACTATTTCGACATTTGCGATTTTGAGTGTTGTGCGTTTCTTGCATTTTATCTTTATCTTTTTAATGTTTAAAATCGTTTGATTTAAAAAAAATATATTTAAAAAATGGGTTTTCACAAAAGTAAAACTTCTTCAAAAATAGTTAAACATAATACACTTTTACATACATTTTTGAAAGTGTAAAGTTCCATAAAGAAATCTTTACATCTTGGACCAAAGTTACCCGCATTCATCGGCAAAAGTTTCCCAGTGACCAACATTTAAATATAGCATAAAAAGTATTCAACTTAGAATAAAACAAGTGGTGTAATATTCATCCCCATACAAAAAAAAATAGAACAGAGTGTTTTATTTAGCTATTTTCAATATTTTTTAGGTGTTCCAGACAAAAGTGGAAGACAGAGATTTTTGTCATTGAATGCTCGTAAGAATGAAAACGTCATTTGTAGTATTGCCAGATATAGAATGAGAATTTTTTTTAACATACATTAAAATACAATGTTTCCACCTTTCCAAAAATGTAAAACAATTTAAGATGGGATCATTTTATGAAGAGAAATTAAGAAACAAATTTTTTTCCGACGCTTTGGACCAAAGTTACCCTCCATGGCCAAAGATACCCGCAAAGACCTCGTTTACAACGGCAACTTGTTTATAACGCCATAAACGTTCGATCGTTTAATGTTATAATACCTTGCTTTTAACGACAATTTTTAATTAACTCTCCGGCTATAACGCTAAAATAAACGTTTATAGGATATCCAAAATGCTTTCTTAAATAATTTTAAATTTCGTTTCCATTTTTTAAATTTCATTTTATTTGCAAATGATGCAAAAAATCGGCAAATTTTGAATTTTTTTCCTTTTTTTAAAAAAAAACTATGGACCTAAGAAGGAGATATTAAACTACAACTAACAGCACATCAGTTAAAATTTATTCAATAGATGTATTTTATAATTTTAAATAATAATGTAAGTACATAATATGAATTTTACACGATTTACTTAACTTAATATTCAACTTTTTACAACCTCACTTGTTGGTTGGTTGGTAGACATATATATTCAGGTTTGTGTGCTTGGTCAGCGACCCGCTTATAAACCTTCGTCAAGTAAGACAGGCACAACAGACAACACACACACACATAAGTGGATCCATCTAATTTTTAGAGACAGAGGCCAACTAGAGGATCCCCAGAATTGGCTTGTCACCCCCAGAAGTATTGATTTGGTATGGGAACTTATAGGACTTTCGGACCCAACAGATTTAGCGAGCACGTACTCCGCGTATACTCGGTAGGTCTTCAGTGGTACCGGGACTCGATCGCAGGACCTTCCGATCCCGAGACGCTGACCACTAGGCTCACTACGGCCCCACGTCACTTGTTTTAAATGTCATAAACTTCGCGGTCCCTTGAATGACGCTATAACCAGTCAATACTGCAGTTTCTTAACTGTTTCAGGTAAGACTATTTAATTAATTTAAAAAAATAGAATCACCACTAGATCGAATCAACTATGGGCCTCGCATCCGCCCGCACACGCGACCTCTAATAACATCCGGGCTGGGGAGCCCAGTCGGTTAGGCGCTCGCCTAGCATGCGAAAGGTCCCAGGTTCGGGTCCGGGCATCGCCAAAATAACTGCCGACCTATAGACGGCCCGTGCAGCCACAAATGTCCGACGAATAATACCCCGTGTGAGAGAGTGCATGTTAAATATCTTTCAAAGTCCCCATGCAGCGTACGATGTCACCCTTAACGGTTGCGTTGGGTGCCTTTTCAGGTGTCGGCTTGTCACTTGACTGTGGTTCCCCTCGATAGCCCTCGTGTAGCTCTAGTGCGACGATAAAACTAAACTAATAAATATCAACTATTTTGAGCTTCGATTCGAAACAAGCCTGACACAACCAATTTCACCTCAGTGCTAAAAAGCTCTTCATCTCAGCAAACCTAACTTAGTATTTTTCGGGCAATCCCAGCTTTGTTTTCGTGTCACGACCAAATACACTAAGGACCCTTCATTAGCGACATGCCCATGGGCAAGCACCGTAGAGGTAAGAAGACCGAGATGTTTGGCGCGAATCAAAGTGAAGCCGTCAGAATACCGCCAAGCAACCCTAGTAAGCCCAAATAAACCGCTCACTAGAGAGGCTGTCAGTCCCATAGAGCTAATGCATTAGTTTTGAAATCAAAACTTTTGCACAAGATTTTTTTTTTTGCCATGTTATTCTATTTTCACCAGGTATGGGAATAATCATAATATAAATTTAAAATAAAATCGAAGAGAAAATAACATCCAGTTATTTAATTATTAATTGATAAAGTTTTAAAATAGTGCCGCCATCTGCTGTCTATTTTTGGCTAACTAAACTTTCAAAAATATATAATGAAATAACTAGATGACATTTTCGTTTCAAATTTGTTTCTTTTCGATGTTCTGTTGATTCCAATACCTGGGGAAAAAGGGCTAACATGGCAAAGCTATACTTCTGCGGAAGTTGTGATTCCAAAGCTAATGCATTAGCTTTATGGGGCTGACAATACCTCTGAAACGAGTCATTTTATTCCTTAAAATGCTTTGATTAAAAATAAAAAAATGACTGTTTGCACAGCTGTAGGCTGTAGCACGCGATCTGAATTTTTATATAACAGGGTAGTAATTTTCAGCCAAGGTAAAAACTAGAAATTCTAAAAGAACTAAAGTAGATTTACTTTCCTGTTACTTAAATATTTACTGAAATTTTAATCGGGAAACAACTAGGTTCATAACAGTAAATATCATCAACAATAGTTTCTACACTAGATTTACACACATTAGGAAAAAAAATCGCTAAACACAGCATCCAGTTATAATTTAAACTTCTAAAAGCCAAAATCAACTATTTTCCTTAATATTCTTTCACAAATAACTTAATTTTATTTATCGTCTGCTCGATTTATTTGTAGTTCGAAGAATAATTAAATATATTAATAAAAAAATAATGAAACTACTCCAAACTGCATTAAAAACAATTAATGTAAATAAAAACTAAGCAGAATTGTATGCAAAAAATATGCCTTGCCGCTTTCTTGTTAAACAATTAATGAACAATCAAAGAATCACATTGTGCTACATTTTATGACGTCATTCCAAAATGATTCATGAAAAAATTATTCTGCTTCAAATATTTTTAAATAAAGTTTCTCATGCCATCGTTGATTTGGGAACAGTGATTCAAATGACTCAAAATTGAATTTCAATGCTAATTCAATGGGAAATTTGCCGACAGATAGTAGATTTATGTCCGTCCGGACGTACAGACAGTTCTTATCGGGAAAACAAGTATGTTTGTAACAGTAAATTTCATCATCATCCGTTTCTATACAAGATTTATTCACATTAGAAAACAAATTATTCATGCTCTGAAGCGCATCATTTTATTCCTTAAAATGCGTTAATTAAAAAAAAAATGACTATTTACACAGTTGTAGGCTGCAGCACAAGAACTGAATTTGCACAAAATGTTAGAAATTTCCTTCACAGGCAAGAAAAAAAAGGCGTTGCAATTGTAGTTATACAAGATATAGTTATTATCCGTTTCTATACAAGATTTATTCACATTAGAAAACAAATTATTCATGCTCTGAAGCGCATCATTTTATTCCTTAAAATGCGTTAATTAAAAAAAAAATGACTATTTACAGAGTTGTAGGCTGTAGCACGAGAACTGAATTTGCACAAAATGTTAGAAATTTCCTTCACAGGCAAGAAAAAAAAGGCGTTGCAATTGTAGTTATACAAGATATAGTTATTATCCGTTCTTATACAAGATTTATTCACATTAGAAAACAAATTATTCATGCTCTGAAGCGCATCATTTTATTCCTTAAAATGCGTTAATTAAAAAAAAAATGACTATTTACACAGTTGTAGGCTGTAGCACGAGAACTGAATTTGCACAAAATGTTAGAAATTTCCTTCACAGGCAAGAAAAAAAAGGCGTTGCAATTATAGTTATACAAGATATAGTTATTATCCGTTTCTATACAAGATTTATTTACATTAGAAAACAAATTATTCATGCTCTGAAGCGCATCATTTTATTCCTTAAAATGCGTTAATTAAAAAAAAATGACTATTTACACAGTTGTAGGCTGTAGCACGAGAACTGAATTTGCACAAAATGTTAGAAATTTCCTTCACAGGCAAGAAAAAAAAGGCGTTGCAATTATAGTTTTATTATAGAGTCAAAAATCGTCGAATCGTTGTAGTAAGCAATATAAATTCCACTGTAGAATAGCACCAAATAGTTTGTTTGGGCTTACTACAAGGCGATCGTTGGCTTCACTTGGCGAACCGGTTTTTGTATTAGTTTTGACCTGGCAGCACCTCCACATCTCATTCTTAACTCTATGTTAAGTACCCCCTTTTTATCATGGGCAAGCGTATTAGGCGAGACACAAAAGCGTGAGTATTGGCGATTACCGAGAAATCAGCGGAGTCGCCCATGAAAATTGCTTTGGGAAATGACCTTATTTAGTGGCAACGTTGATTGAGATTTTTTTTTTGTATGCGTAATTGCTTATTATAAGATGTTTTGTACAGTAAGAGAGTTTCAATGAAAACTTCTACTTTCAAACTTGTTGATTGTATTTTTCGTTCATCGTGTATAATTTTTCTAATTTTCTTCTTTACCATTTTATATATTTATTTTATTAAACTACATAATTTTTTTTTAACATGCGAATATAGGATTATATTGCATAATGGAACATTATTCAGGTCTTGAGTGGCAACAGATTTGCTGAAAGAAAATAAACTCTTTCTCGAAAGTCTATGGGGTTGTTTCACGGAGGATCTGGCAGTAGCTCCGCGGTCTTGTTTTCCTGTCTCTCGAATTACTTTTGTTTTGGTTAAGTTGGTTGGTAGACCTATATTCAGGTTAGTGTGCTTGGTCAGCACACAAACCTGATTACCTCTACCAACCAAACATAACAAAAGTAGACAGGAAAACAAGACCGCGGAGCTATTGCCAGATCCTCCGTGAAACAACCCCGTTGGTGAATCGATGCCATGTGGGAATAGATCACCAATCGAAAAAAGTTCAGGAATGAAATTTGAAAGGAATTACGTCACTTGAAACAAGCCAATAAGTAGCCTATAAAAATGTTATTAAAAATACTTGGACTGCTAAATACTTAGTTTAATTTAAGAGCCCAAATTATTCGAATATTTTAGTTTATTAAATAGTGCTAATCATTTTTTTGAAAAAAATATCTAACATTCTTTTGATACTATATTCTTCATTCGATTCATCAAAGGAATCAATAATCAAAAACAGTGTTAATGCGACACTGAAAACCACAAGTGTTCATCACAAGTGTCATTTTTTAGGCCAAATTGCATTGTTAAGCTCAGTTTGTGTCCATGTCCCTGGAAAGTTATAAAAAATTAAGAACTATATTTTGGATATTTCGTTTGGAAAGAATCCCAAAATGTCATTCCTAGCCATAGATATCATAGTTAAAGTATTAGATTGGCAGATCACGTGACCTCCAATGCTAACGACGGGACGCGCATGGAGGCCAAAATAAGGAGGCAAAATGGCTAGTGTTGCCACCACTTTAAGGAGAAAAATTCTACGGTATCATCGGAAAAATACCATTTAATTCTAAAATTAACAACAACAAAAATACTAGAAAAGCATTTCAAGTCACTAAAAAAGATTCCAAAATGCAGCTAGTATTTTTACGATATTTTTTTGTAATTTTAGAATTATTCTAAAATTGCAAAAAAATATCGTAAAAATACGTCGTATACGTCATAAAGTCAATCTAATACTTTAACTATGATATCTATGTTCCTAGCCTATTGCCAATTGATAAAGGGATTTGAATTGACAAAATGTAATAAGCCAAATTGAATCTGGTAGTTGGCTTTTCTTCTCTAAAAGTATACTAAAGGAGAAACGACATGTACAGAAACCGTTGCAACCTCTTCAATCCACAGAAGAAGCCAATACAAAAACCGGTTTACCACGTGAAGCCATCAATCGCTTTATAGTATGCACAAGTAAACGCTCTTGGCGAAGTATTTGGCGTTACTCCATTGCGGAGTTTGTACAGGTTTACTACATCAACTTGGCGATTTCTGACTCTAATAAAAACCACAGGGTGTCCTTAAAAGAATGTCCGAGTTTCAAATTGTAATAGTATTGTGGTTGAAGTGTAATTGTAATGTGGTTGAAGGTGACGAATAAAGAATAACTCCAACAGTTTCAGATAAGCGCATGCGCTTGTACCGCTACATCGTTTTCAGGGCCGGACTGGCTCCCTGACAAAGGCGCAGTTTTACCGGACCCTCCGGCGCCTTATTAAGATCTGTTTTTAATATTTATCAAAATGTCCCATTTAAAATTTATAGTTAAAATTGATTCTGTCGGGTGTGTTAAGGCGTAAAGCCATTGTGGTAACTTTTGGAGGTTCTGTTTCTCCAACCATCTCCTAAACGGATCACGTAAGACCAAACATTTCCCACCAATAAACAATTCTATGTATATGAAAATGTAATCGTTTATTTAACCATATCTTCAGCGCCCAGTAGGGATAAGGGAAGGCGCTTTTTTAAGTATCGGCTTAAACCCTAGACAGCACAAAATGACCCACTCCCCTCCTCAAAAGAAAAAGTAAAAACACCCTGCAAATGCTGAAGTTAATACGACCTTCCCTGCATTCCCATTAGATAAATAGATTACCCTTAGAAGATAAGTACACCCCCTTTCAGTTGTATCGTATTTCGAAGGCGTAATTGAACCTATACACCACATGAAAGTGAAAACAACCTACGAGAAGAAGAATCTACTAGGGTTCAAAACCGATGAGGTTTTTTTTTTTTTTTGAAAAAGGCTCGCCAGCCCGAGGGCCGGTGCGTAGAAAAATGCTACGAAAAAATACCATTTAATTCTAAAATTACAAAAAAAAAAAAATATCGTAAAAATACTAGCTGCATTTTGGAATCTTTTTAGTGATTTTAAATCCTTTTCTAGCATATTTTTGTAATTTTAGAATTAAATGGTATTTTTTCGTAGCATTTTCTCCTTAAAGTGGCAGCAACACTGGCCATTTTGCCCTCTTATTCTAGTCTCCATGCGCGTCCCGTCGTTAGCATTGGAGGTCACGTGATCTTCCAATCTAATACTTTAACTGTGATATCTATGGGGCTTACTAAGGTTGCTTAGCGACTTTCTGACGGGCTTCACTTCGTTTCGCACCAAGCACATCTTCACCTTCTTCTTTGAACTCTTTGATTCCAACACCCATTTCTAAGCCCTTCGCCATTTTTAGCCTACTTTTCTTTTTTTAATTCGAAAGAATTAAAAAAATGAAAAAGTAGGTATTGACATGCGGTCGATGTCCGTCTGTCCGTCTGTCTGTCTGTCCGTCCGTACCCCCCTTCCAAAATCGGTTCTAATCATCGGATCTTAAAAATTCTTTTTTTGTTAGAAAGCTATAACCTCAGATACCCAACTTTCATACTTTTTGTCCGTCTGTCTGTACGTCCGGACGGACATAAATCTACTATCTGTCGGCGAATTTCCCATTGAATTAGCATTGTAATTCAATTTTGAGTCATTTAAATCACTGTAGGTATTGAAATGCAGTTGATGTCCATCTGTCTGTCTGTCCATCTGTCTGTCTGTTCGTATGTCTGTCTGTCCGTATGTCTGTCCGCCTGTCTGTCCGTTTGTCTGTCTGTCTGTACCCCCCTTCCAAAATCGGTTCTAATCATCGGATCTTAAAAATTCTTTTTTTGTTAGAAAGCTTTGACCTCAGATACCCAACTTTCATACTTTTTGTCCGTCTGTCTGTACGTCCGGACGGACATAAATCTACTATCTGTCGGCGAATTTCCCATTGAATTAGCATTGAAATTCAATTTTGAGTCATTTAAATCACTGTAGGTATTGAAATGCGGTTGATGTCCAAATTTCCGTCCCCGAGCTTGTTTGGGAAAGCTTCTTCGGCCTTAGTAGTTGAGTAGGTCGTGGTTACAGAGGTGACATAAAAGGTGAAGGTTCATTCAGATGTCTCTTTAAAATGGGTGAGAGTTTGTGGTGTTTTATAGAGAATAGTAATTCTTGGTTTTTCAAATTTTTTTTAATCTCATAGGCGTTAGATCGGATTTTTCCGTATGTTAATGCGAGAGCCTTTCAAGCAATAAACATAAATTTTAAAATGTTATAAATATTTTTTTTGAGAGAGAGATCTTTTAAAACATAAACCGAATTCAGACTTTTTGAAAAAATGAAATATTTAAAATAAAAATATAATTTATTTTCAAAGCACATGTATTTTTGTCTATTTTCAAGCATTTTGGAAGATTGAAGAAATGCTTTTGCGTGAGCCAAACTATGACAGATGTGGACAGAACTATGCAAATTTATGATTCCAACTTTTTTTTCATTAAATTTTAGTTTATAATATAAAGATTTCTCCCTGCTTTTTACCCTTTAATCTTTGACGCATAATACGTCTATTTCACAAATTTTGACTTTTAGAATAAAAATTAAATTTGGGACTGAGAGAACTTAGACAATTTATTTTATATATATATATATATATATATATATATATATATATATATATATATATATATATATATATATATATTATATATATATATATATATATATATATATATATATATATATATATATATATATATATATATATATATATATATTATATTTATATTAACTCCTGAATTTTGGTTCCGAATCTTATAGCTTCCGTATATGAATAGAAATTTGTTCTGTTATCTTGGCAGATGCCCCAAACAGGACCGTCTCTTTTATTTGTCTTATAAGACCTAAGATATCTATTAATCTAAGGTTATTTGTGTCTTTTGTATAGCTCTTTTTAAAAATATTTTTGTTTGGCTATGTTACCTAATTTTTTTTGGCAAAGTTTAAAGATCTTTTAAGATCACGTTGGAAAATTTCTTTGGATCCTGAGATTGCTCTAAAGAACGACAATTGATATTTTTTTCGCACTTTTTTTGGTGAAGTCTTATAACTGTAAAATAAAAACTAGTGGAACCTTCATTTTTCTGTTTAAATTTTTTTAGTTCGTATGATTTTTGTTTGTTGATTTTACGACTTAGTGTTGTGAACCTTTAATTCGTTATTGCTTTTGGTTTCTTACCATTGGTGCAGAGTGTAATATTTATTGCACTCTCACTACTCTAGAATTATCCAAACCTCTACTTATTCTAATGCGATAAAAAACGACGAAAGAAACATTTTGGTCTTAAATTTATTTTAAAAAAGAAAAGGTATTGCTTTTGGTTTCTTACCATTGGTGCAGAGTGTAATATTTATTGCACTCTCACTACTCTAGATTATCCAAACCTCTACTTATTCTAATGCGATAAAAAACGACGAAAGAAACATTTTGGTCTTAAATTTATTTTAAAAAGAAAAGGTATTGCTTTTGGTTTCTTACCATTGGTGCAGAGTGTAATAGTTATTACACTCACACTTCTCTAGAATTATCTAAACCTCTATTTATTCTAATGCGATAAAAAACGACGAAAGAAACATTTTGGTCTTAAATTTATTTTTAAAAAAAGAAAAGGTATTGCTTTTGGTTTCTTACCATTGGTGCAGAGTGTAATATTTATTGCACTCTCACTACTCTAGAATTATCCAAACCTCTACTTATTCTAATGCGATAAAAAACGACGAAAGAAATATTTTGTTATTAAATTTATTTCAGAAAAGATATGATATTGTTTTTGGTTTCTTACCATAGGTGCAGAGTAGTGAGAGTGTAATATTTATTACACTATCACTATTCTAAACTTCAACTTATTCTAATGCTATAAAAAATATAAAATAAAGATCAACATGTTTCGTACCTTTACTATTGCTATGAAAATGTTAAAAGGAATATTTTGTTATCAAAATTGATTTCAAATATAAAATGACTTTATTTTAAATATAAAGTTTTGTTTTTAGTATCTCAGCATCGATGCCACAACATTAAACGTTAACTTCCCTATCATATCCCAAACCTTAACTTATTCGAATGCTATAGTCCCTAGACAAATTATTAGACGCACTGCAAGATTTCATGTAAAATATTAATTACCGGGTGATATTGTACTGTTTTATTATTTCAAATTGATTTGCTTTTTTATTCATATATTATCCAATCAATTACCGATTTATTTGACATAAATCAAACGGCATTAATTTAGAAAAGAATAAGTTTATTAAGTTTTAAAGAAAAGTGAAATGAATGTTAGTAAAACTCAATATTTAGTTGAGCCACCTTTAGCCGCTATCAAAGCTTTAATTCTGCGCGGCATGCTATCAATGCAAGACTGTACCGTCTCCTGCATTTGAGGAGGATGATTCCACACATAAATAATCTTATTATAAATAATTAATATAAATGAATCTTAATCATAATTATCTTAAAACAAATACAAATATGTAGTCTACAACAATTCTTTTAAATAAAAATCAATATTATTGTAGTTTAACCTTTTCAGTCCCAATGACAATTTGGCATCCTCATTTAAGAATTTTTTTCTGATCGTCTATAGCCATTTATAATATCAAAAAGAGCATCATTCGATTCTTGAAACTTTTTTTCTATTAGAAAATATTTTTTATTAATCCCAATAGATGTCATCCCTATTATTTTTTAAAAATTATGGTCAGAAACATGATGATGCCAAATGGCATCACTGGGACTGAAAGGGTTAAATATACTATTTTTGCATAAAAACTCTTAAGAAACATAAAATTACTAAAACAAATACAGTGCGTCTAATAATTTGTCCAGGGACTGTAGAAAGAGAGTTAAAATAAATCTATTTTTCTTAGAATTTATGTCAGACTTCTACTATTTGCCCGACTCCACCGAAGTATAAAGTGCAATTGTTGAGAGGAGTTACGCCTCTCGAGGCCCGAGCTAATGCCCCCCAAAATCGCCCTTGGAGCTGCGAATCCCCCCAAAAGTCATTTCCCAGTGTCGCAATCTCGCCTAATCCAGATGACCGTACCCGTCACTGTCCCGAGAAAACAAATATCGTGGAGTTAAGAGGAAGACGGAGATGCTGTCGGGTGAAAAGAAATACGAAAACAGGTCCGCCAAGTGAAGGCATCGATCGCCTTGTAGTTAAGCCCAAACAAACGCTCTCGGCGAACTATTTGGTGGCCGAGCGCGCTTTTGGCTATTCTACAGTGGAATTTATATTGCTTATTATACAACGATTCGGCGATTTTTGACTCTCAAATAAAAACTATAATTACAACGCATTTTTAGCCTACTTTTCTTTTTAGAATTCGAAAGAATTAAAAAAATGAAAAAGTAGGTATTGACAGGCGGTCGATGTCCGTCTGTCCGCCTGTCTGTATGTCCGTACTCCCCTTCCAAAACCGGTTCTATACGTCTGATCTTAATAATTCTTTTTTGTTAGAAAGCTGTGACCTCAGATACCCAACTTTCATACTTTTTGTCCGCCTGTCTGTACGTCCAGACCCAAAAACCTTGTTAGGCTGTGTGTCATAATAAATTTAAGAAAAAAATAATAAATTTCACTTCTCGTGCTACAGCTTACAACTGCGGACAGTCATTTTTTGATTTTTAATCAAACGCCTTTTGTACAATAAAATAATGCGTTTTCGATTGAACTAACGTTTGAATAGGCTTACGGCATTGACTTGCCAATTTCTGACTCTCTAATAAAAACTATAATTACAGCGCATTTTTCTTACCAGCGAAGGAAATTACTACCATCTTGTATACATTCAGATCTCGTACAACTGCGCAAAAAGTACTTTTTTGATTTATAATCAAACGCTTTTAGCTTCCACAATACGTTTTTATAACGCAAAAAGTGGAAGGTATTATAATCGTTCAGTCCGTCTGTCCATCACCCACTTCCATACCCAAACTACAAATGCTACGGACAAGTGTGGTACGTCAAAAAAATTCAGTGCATCGAAATAAGAATACATTGAAAATTTCAGAAAAGAATACGAATTCGAAGTACTTCGATTATTTAAAAAAACTGCAAAATTTAATGTTCATTTAAAAAGCATAGGAAGCCATTTTATTAGAATTAAATCATCATTGCCATCGCAACAATCGCCGGAGAAACTTCAATTCAATTAGACAGTAAATTAAAATAAATTTATTTTTGCGACATCGATCAGTTTGAAATGACGTCAAATATATTTCACTACGAGATTCTTTGTATGTTGATATGAAATGCTTTCATTCTATTTAAAAGCGAGGAAGTATTACATATTTATTCTTTGAAATATAGAATTAATTTTGCAAACGATAAGTAATAATTATTGAATTTTCGAAATAAATAGAAACTAGCCAAATGTAGCATGTAAATGTTTAATATAGAATATCAATGCTGTGTGTTTGTCGCCTTTTTTACCTGTTAAACACAACTGTTGTGTGGAAGCGGGTTAAGTGACAGATTCTGTTACAAACCTACTTGTTTGATTTATAATCAAAAGCTTTGTAAAGAACAAAATGATGCGTTTTACATTGAACTAACGTTTGATGAGCGATTTTGTATATATAATATACACAATATATACACACTACTACTGGACGCGTATAAACGACAGCACACTCACACACACATATATATATATATATATCCAACCATTTTTCGATTGTAAAGAATAAAAGGATTCGGTTTGCATTGAACTAACGTTGAGTGAGCGGTTTGTTTTGGGCTTTTACTTGGGTTACTTGGCGACTTTCTGGCGGCTTCACTTCATTTCGCGCCAAGCATCTCCATCTTCTTCCTAACTCTATGGGCTATCTGGCCTAAATGGGACTTTTACGCCTCCGTAATTTGAGGCTCGATGATCGGCTCCTTGAATAGATGGTATTGGGACAGAGAGGAAAGGAACAATTCCATGTTGGACAACTCGGCAGTCTCGTATCACTTTGCAGTTTTGAGTTTTCTGGGGTATTGTTAATGGATATTTTCTGTTTAAAAATAAGCTACAGAATGAAGAATTCGAAAAGTAAAACGATCTTTATCTATAACTAGCTGACCCGACAGACGTTGTCTTGTCTTAATCGGCCCTGTAAACTTTTATTTTTTACCAATTGTTGCCTCCCATTCTGATTCTCCCTGTCCGATTATACCCAGGCCCTTCCATGAGTTAGAGGGCTTTCCCATAGGCCCCGGTGGCCAACTCAGGGGTCGGCTTGTCACTTAACTCTGGCCAATAGCCCTCATGGGTAGCTCTAGTTCGACGATAATTCAAACTAACCCTAACCCATACAACTGGATGGGTATAGCTACCCTACCTTAAATTTTCAACTTCGCCAAAAGGCGCCAATTCCAAAAGTCAATCGGCCTTTATATCATAGCTGTATTAAATCGACAGTTTCATAAACAAAGAAAAGCCTGGTCCAGTATACAATTTCAAAAGATAATCAATAAATAAAATAAAATAAGAATTTTCAAATAACAATCCTACAAATTAAACTCACGTGTTCTTACGTGCTTATACTTAATTTTCGTTCGCGTTGAACGTGCTGAAATGTCTTTTAAATTGAAATGAAAAGTATAAATTCTAATCTTACAATGCTATTCCTATGGAGAAATCGGCTCACGTTTTGCACTCCTACACCCGTTCGAGTTTGAATTTCGAATAACTCATTCTTTAAGAACCTTCTCCTGACAATAACAAACACAACGAAAAAAGAATTAGTGAAATCGGTCCAGCCGTTCAGGCGTGATGCCGTCACAACGAAAAAACGGGACTTTAATTCATATATTAGATAATTAAAATGAAATATTATGGGTTTGTGTATGTGTATCTTATATACTCATAAACTAGACATATGTTTTGGCCCAAAATGCGTAGTTCATACTTAAGTTATGATTTTCGAACTTTCAGAGCTCATAGTATACTGTTTTTGGGAAAAAATCTGAAAATACTACACCACTTTCGCTCGAATACGATCATTTTTTCCCTTTCGTATTGCCATCATCTGAAGAAATTTAATAAAAAATATTTATAAAACTAATTAAAATTGAAAAAATTTCTGTTTATTTATTCTGTTGCCATTACCTTTAGAAACTAAATTTATTATTTGGAAACTAATTGGCATGTTTTACGTGACGTATTTCCTTCTATGATGGCTTCCTGTTGATGGTTTAGTAAGGTTATGAATTTCTGTTGACGGCACCAGATGCGTATTTAAAGCTATTATTGGGTAAGGGATGGTATTGTGATAGAGAAAAGAAACAATCCATTACAGTTTGTATCACATCCGCGTTGCAGTTTTGTGTTTCTAGCTTCCGCACTACGTTTATGACGTAAAAAGTTGAAAATTTTATAAGGCTGTGTCTTTCCGTCTGTTCATTCGTCATCCACTTTCATTGCACGAACTACAAATGCTATGGACAAGTGTGAAGCGTTAAAAAAATTCAACGTATCGAAATGTAAAAATCATTGAAAATTTCAGAAAAAAATTCGAATTCAAAGTACTTCAATTATTTAAAAAGAACCTTCAAAATTTAGAACTCATTTAAAAACATTGCCAGGTTATTTTCTAATTCTATTAGGTCACTATTTCGACTCAATCATCATACGAGAAACTTTATTTATTTAAAATAAAAAAAAAGGATATTTTATTTTTTCAGAGTTTTTCAAAGTCAGTTTCGCATGTCGTCATAATATGTATCGATATATGATTCTTTGATATTTTCATTATTTCAATATAGAAAAAGGCAGAAGGCGGTTTTTTCTAAAGAAGACACAATTTTTCATTTACATTTATGGTAGCTTCCCTACCTTGAGGGGTCTAATTTTTAGTACTTTAAAATTAACTAATTTTTTTAGTTAAAATAATGAATAATAATGTTAAATGAAATATTTGACCAAAAAAAATTAAATAAATTTAATTTTTTTAAATAAAATGCACATTTTGAAGAAATTTGCCTTAAATATAAGAATTAAATATGCGACCGAAAACGCCAAAAGTTAAAAAAAATAATGATTTTGTTCCTTAAATATTAGGCAGAGTCATTTTTTAGACCTTCTTACAAGTTTTGAAATGAGATTTAAGCAATATTCCTAATATTTTAGGAATAACATAGTATCAAAGCCATGTTTATAGAAATTTTTACAAAAAAAGGAAATTTTAATATTTAAAAGTCCATAAAATTATTTCTATCGGTTATTTTACTTAGATCTTATTTAAAAACACACCTGACCTTATAATAAACATGCTATAAAATTTTTATTACATTATATCAAGTAGTTTTTGAGATATCAGGTTTTAAAAAAACATTGTCGTTGAAAATTACCGTTCTTCAGAAAACGGGTTTAAAGTTACGGGTTTCAGAAATACACAGTGGGCTATTCTTTTTTTAAATAGCCATAACTTTTGATTAAATTATAGTTGAGTAAAAATCTCGACAGTGTTTTAAACGTAAATAATAGGGCTTCTTTTTAAAGCATTAAAATAAAATTGTGAAAATTGTCAAAATTTGACGTTTTCAAGGTAGGGAGATACCTTAAGAATATTTTCAATGAATAACAAAGTCCTAATGCTTATTATACCTTCTAAAACTTGCGTAACGTGTACGTCAAAACACTGGGGATCAATTTGTGAAGCATCTTACAATACAGAATAGTTATAAGCTTGAAGCTTCCTTTTATTTTTGTGGTTAAACGTTACTTCATGAAGCTGGAAGCAGCACGTACTGTGACCAGTTTTAGGGATTAGGGTTAAAAAAAATGTATAGATAAATAACTTTCAATGTGGTTGTTTCACGACATGAATGACAACATCTCAAACGGTTTGTTTTCATTTGTTGCCTGGAACTACTTATGTTTTGGTATTCGAAAATGAGTTTTCTAAGAATATTTAACTTATTAATTTTTTTGAATACCAATTTCTTGCTGTTGGTTGTTTGTTGTTCAAAACATTTGTTAACGAAACTTGAATAGAAGGAAAAGTTTATTTTCAACTATATCTGTCATTTGGAGAGTGTAACCGAAGCAGCCAATGAAATCGCAATAAAATGAAAACGAAAGCGTTACATCATCTGAAACGTTCTCATTTTGATATTTGACTTTGAGTTTGAGTTAATCATAGATATCATAGTTAAAGTATTAGATTGGCAGATCACGTGACCTCCAATGCTTACGACGGGACGCGCATGGAGGCCAAATAAGGGGGCAAAATGGCCAGTGTTGCTGCCACTTTAAGGAGAAAAATACTACGAAAAAATACCTTCTAATTCTAAAATTACAAAAAAATATCGTAAAAATACTAGCTGCATTTTGGAATCTTTTTAGTGACTTTAAATCCTTTTCTAGTATTTTTTTGTAATTTTAGAATTAGATGGTATTTTTCTCCTTAAAGTGGCAGCAATACTGGCCATTTTGCCCCCTTTTTTGGCCTCCATGCACGTCCCGTCGTAAGTATTGGAGGTCACGTGATCTGCCAATCTAATACTTTAACTATGATATCTAATAATCCTATCCATCAACAAAGTCATCGCAGCCAAGAAGACCTGCACGTTACAGTGGATACCAGCTCATGTTAACATCCTTGGAAATGAAAAAGCCGATGAGCTTGCCAAAGAATCAAGAGCTTGCCCCCAATCATCTAACCTCATAACTCTCGTTGACGCCAATGCAGTTGCCAGCCGTAGACTTATCAAAAATAATTTTAAATATTGCATCCCTGCTCTAAATTGTAACCGTACAATATCTTCAATAATAGCCAGACTACGAACAAAACATTTAAAAGGAATGAAAATCTCAACGGAAGGACAAAGAAGCTTCTCCACAAACTGCCCAAACTGTCCTGGTGTCCAACTGTCCCCGCAGCATATATTTGGCTGCCCAGCAATTCAAGCCAGGCTCTTCAGGATTGGCTTTGAAGACCCAGAAATTTTAATTCTCTCCGAAGATGCAGAAGAAATAGCGAAAGCTGTCTACGACAGCTTCGGATCCATCCAGTTTTTGCACACAACATGGACACGACAACAACTATGATATCTATGGAATTAATCGAAATATTTTTAAAAAGCGAGAGAAGTCATAAGGTATCTTAGATCGTATATCGAAAATATCGTACGACTTATATCGATAGACTAAAATCGTATGAATGTATATATACCCAAAATAAGAATTTACGGTCTACGTAACCATTCAAACCTATGTTTCAAGAATTCAATCTTGATAGCTTTTGAAATAAATTGAACCGAGATTGAAAAGAGTGTCAATTTCGTAGCAAAGTGTAGGCAATTTGGGCAGTCCGTATGGTTCTGAAGTAGATATGTGTTTTCAATTACATTTACTTTTGTGTAGATTTTTTAAATATTTAAAACTAGATTATATAACAAGACATTCCGAAATATGATTAAGGAAAATTCTACATGAAATACTACATAAATTCTTTAAATTCTTTACATTAAATATGCACTGTAAAAAAATCATAACATTTCTGATATATCGCAAACGGTCCTGGCTTTTGCAAGTTCACGTAGTTTTTTTGGATTTCAGTTCTTTTTTCCAGAAACACAAACAAGTAGGTTTGTAACAGAATATGTCACTTAACCCGCTTTCACACAACAGTTGTGTTTAACAGGTAAAAAGGCGACAAACACAGCATTAATATTCTATATTAAACATTTACATGCTAAATTTGGCTAGTTTCATTTATTTTATTTCGAAAATTCAATAATTATTACTTATCGTTTGCAAAAATTATTTTATATTTCAAAGAATAAATATATTCCTCGCTTTTAAATAGAATGAAAACATTTCATATCAACGTACAAAGAATCTCGTAGTGAAATATATTTGACGTCATTTCAAACTGATCGATGTCTCAAAAATAAATTTATTTTAATTTATTGTCGAAAAGAATAAAAGTTTCTCGAGCGATTGTTGCGAATGGCAATGGTGATTTAATTCTAATAAAAATGGCTCCCTATGCTTTTCAAATGAGCATTAAATGTTGCAGTTTTTTAAATAATTGAAGCACTTCTAATTCGAATTCTTTTATGAAATTTTCAATGTATTCTAATTTCAATGCGTTGAATTGTTTGACGTATCATACTTGTCCGTAGCATTTGTAGTTTGGCCTATGAAAGTGGGTGACGGCCAGACGGACTGAACGATTATAATACCTTCCGCTTTTTACGTTATAAACGTAGTGTGGAAGCTAAAAACGAGTATTTGCGCAGTTGTAGGCTGTGGCACGAGTTCTGAATTTACACAAGATGGAAGTAGTTTCCTTCACAGGTAAGAAAAATGCGTTGTAATTATAGTTTTTATTAGAAAGTCAGAAATTGCCAAGTCAATGCCGTAAGCCTATTCAAACGTTAGTTCAATCTAAAACGCATTTATTTTTTATTTTTCAAAAGGCGTTTGATTGAAAATTCAAAGAATGACTGTCCGCAGTTGTTTAGTTTAGTTTAGTTTGAATTATCGTCGCACTAGAGCTACACGAGGGCTATTGGCGACGGGCGTCATATTTTAGAACCACAGTCAGGTGACGAGCCGACACCTGAGTAGGCTGATCGATGTCGCAAAAATAAATTTATTTTAATTTATTGTCGAAAAGAATTAAAGTTTCTCAAGCGATTGTTGCGAATAGCAATGGTGATTTAATTCTAATAAAAATGGCTCCCTGTGCTTTTCAAATGAGCATTAAATGTTGCAGTTTTTTAAATATGAATTACTTCGATTTCGAATTCTTTTCTGAAATTTTGAAAGTTATGAAGATAATGTTAAAGAATATGTTAGTACAATATTTATACATAAACTTTCATTTACACTGCTCAAAACAATTAAGGAAGCGCATGGTTTAAACCCTTTAACCCCTAATGATTCCATTTCGAATCATCAGCTTGCGTTTTTTTTTGCTCGTTAAGTTAAGTAAGTTAAGCTTAAGTTCGCACTTAGTTATCGTTTGATAGAAGAATCATGTCTTTTGAAGAATTAAATAAAGTCTTTTTTATATAAATGAAAATATGAAAAGCGTGGTATAATAAAATTTACTGTAAAAAAAAATTATGAAATAAATTGACGCTTAATTCTTCACGTTTGCATTCTTAGATGTTTAAAAATTCCTTTAAACTTTTTTTTAACAAATTAAGTTTTAAAAAAATTTTATAATTTATTTAAAAGTTATGATTCCAATTTTTTCCCCCTTCAATTTTGTTTAAGAAATAAGATTCCCCCCCCCCCCCCGATTTTTACCATTTCATTCCGGATGCATAATGAATCTATTTCACAAATTTTAGATTTTTAGATTAAAAATAAAAAGTTGGAGATGAAAGGGTTAACAAAAGAATGCAAAGTGCTCCCCTAATTATTTGGAGCAGTGTGCTACTATGTAATAATTTTACAATCTTTATTCCTCTAGTAAGTTCCGGGGATGGGGAGCCCCGTCGGTTAGGCATTCGCCTAGCATGCGAAAGGTCCCAGGTTCGGGTCCGGGCATCGCCAAAATAACTTCCGACCTGTGAACGGCCGGTGCAGCCAAAAATGTGCGATGAATATTACGCCGTGTAGAGGGAGTGCACGTCAAAATACGCTCCAAAATCCCAACGCTGCGTACGATGTCGTCCTTAACGGTTGCGTTGGGTGCCTACTCAGGTGTCGGCTCGTCACTTGACTATGGTTCTAAAATACGACGCCCGTCGCCAATAGTCCTCGTGTAGCTCTAGTGCGACGATAATTCAAAACCAAACTAAACTTCAAAAACGGGTGAATGAGTTATTTTCTTCATCTTTTCACTTCAAGAGTTAAGCTAAGTTATTCGCTTCATTTATTTTGTCTTATGAAAAATGATGACGAGTTTAACTTTACTCTCTCTTCGTAATGAAAGCAGAATTAATGCTTATAAACGAAAAGAAAACATAAAACTTGAGTAATTCTAGACTTGTTTAGAAATTGTAAACAAGGCGCCAAGAATTTAGTTTCACTAAAAAAAGTGATTGATAATGGGCTGAGATTCCTTTACCTATGAAAACTTATCTTGTTCGAGATTTTCGTGGGTATAAACTTTTAAATGAAAGTTATATTTCGTTACTTGTATGAAAATATACGTCGTTTTCTCCGAAATAACTATTTATATAAAATTAACTAAATCTTAATATTTTAATTTTAATGTAATATTTTTTTATTACAGTTAAATTTCGTTACATGTATGAAATGACCTGCCATTTTCTCTGAAATAAATATTATTTATATTAAATGAACTAAATTTTACCATGTAAATTAATTTAATATATTTTTTTATTACATTAGAATTAAGCTTGGCTAATTCTTACTATTTTAATTTTAATGTATTCTATTTTTGATTAGTTATATTTCGTTGCATTTAAAAAAACACCCCTGCTGTTTTCCCACAATGAATATTATTTACATAAATTAACTAAATTTTACAATTTCAATTATAATGTAGGACATTTTTTATTACATTATCATTTTGTTTAGTTAACTAAATTTTACTATTTTAATTTTTGAATTAATAAATATTTGGTTACAGTTATATTTCGTTACATGTATGGAAAAACCCGAATTTTTTTCTCAAAATAAATGTTATTTATATTAATTTAACTAAATGTTACTTTTTTACTTTTAAAGCAGCATATTTTTCATTACTTTAGCAAACATTATTTATATTAAATGAAATAAATTTTAATATTTTAATTTTAATATTATATTTTTATTACTTTGTTTTTTACACGTTTTTTTATTACATTTTGTTTAAGTAACTAAAATCAACTATTTTTTGTAATATATTTTGATTACAGTTATATTTCGTTACTTGTGTGAAAAAGGCCGCAGCTGTTTTTTTTTAATTATTTTTTCAAAATAAATGTTATTATTTTTATTAAATTAACTAAGTTTTACTATTATAATTTTAATGCAAGATATTTTTAATGACATTAGCATTTTGTTAAACTAACTAATTTTACACGTAACTTTCATGGAAACATCAAAAGATGTCTAATTGGATGCAAAATATTGACACGGGATGGAGCCACTATACATTTTATTTCTTATTTAAGTAAGTGCCGCTTAGATTGGTATTTGTCCGGATTCGATCCACCAAAATTTAGGAATTTTTGATAAACAACTTCATAAATACTTTCCACGCGTCATGACGATAGTTGCTTGTCTACAATGATGCATTAGATAGAATTGTCCAAAAAGATGTGCGTTAAACGGTATTTTCAGCTTCCACACTACGTATATAACGTAAAAAGTGGAAGGTATTATAATAATCGTTCAGTCCGTCCGTCTGTCTGTCCGTCACCCACTTTCATATACCGAACTACAAATGCTACGGACAAGTGTAATACGTCAAAAAATTCAGCGCATCGAAATTAGAATACATTGAATGTTTTTATTAAAACTGCGTGAAGAGTCCAGTTGCATAACTCATATTTTCTAAATTATAACTAAGATACAGGGATTGGTCTGTTTATTGGCTGCGTCGGCTCGTCACTTGACTGTGGTTCCAAATTACGACGCTCGTCACCAATAACCCTCGTGTATCTCTCGTGCCATAAAAACCACTGTATTTTAGTATTAATGATATTTTAGATTTAGCGAATATTTTATGTGTATTTGGTATTTTTTAAGTATTTCGATAAACTACTACTATTACAATTATATTCCGGCTTGTGTGCTTGATCAGAGACCCGCTTATGAAGCTTTCGTCAAGTAAGACAGACATAGAAAGAATTTTTACTGTCACAGAGAAAGGAATTTACACCCAGGGCGAAGGCTAGAATCGAACCTGCACCCGTTACAGCGCGCATACTGTTAGTGTAATGGTCCAAACCACTCTGCCATCTGGGCCCCATTTCGATAAAACTATTCTACAGTACAACGCAACGTTAAAAGAACTATAAGAGAACAAAGACGACGAAATGAACAATGGGAATATTTCTTGTGATGTCACACTCTTCTTACTGCAATGTCATTGGTTGTTTGGTTTTCTTTTCTTATTACGAAAAGCAAGCCAATTGGTTTCTTCCGACGTCACGCTAACTTTATTGTAATTAGTTGTTTTTTGTTTATCTTTCCGTACCACGGGTGAAACAAGCCCATAAGAAAAAATAAAATAAGAGAGAATAAAATCAAAAGAAATCGCTAAGAAAACACACTATCCAAAATTATTTAGCAATTCAACTATTTTTAACGTTAAATTGGAATTATTCGATCAAATTATCACCATACAAATGTAATTTCAGAAGGACTAAAAATGAAAACAATAATGCTGAAACTGTTGCCACTCAGGACGTGAAACGCAACCGGTTTAATCATTTCTAATGGGCTCGTTTCAACACTTTGTCAAAGAAAACAAAACAACCAATGAAATCGCGGTTCGGAGATCGTGACATCATAAGAAATATTCCCATTCTAATCCACTCGGTTATCGTTGCTTTAAGGGGGAATGGGCGCGCTGGATCGGGGGTCTCCAAAGTAAAGTGCATCAATGTTAATCCTATGGCGAAAAAAATATTTTATCTGCCACATTTTTCCGGCTGTATTGAATATTTTCACAAGCGGATTTTTTTTATATAAATGTAGCTGACTTACAGGTCCCGACCTTCCCACTTTTTGAAATGGGTTAGAATATTTTTTTAAAAAATTTTCAATAAATAATTTTACACGAAATATTCGAAGCAATTTCAAAAAGTGGGAAGATAGAGACCTGTAAGTTATCTACATTTATCATTTAAAAAAAAACAGTTTGTAAAAATATTCAATACAGCCGGAGAAATGTGGCAGAGAAAATAGTTTTTTCGCCATTGGATTAACACTGAGGTATTTGAGTTTGGAGACCCCCGGTCCAGCGCGCCCATTCCCCCTTAACAACAATTAATAAATTACATGAAACAAAAATAAACACACGCTTACTACTAATTCGCCACTCCAATCCCATTAAAATAATTAATTCCCTTTAATCTAATAGATTAAAGCAAAAATTCCAGCTACAATCAAATCAAGCCATTCTAAAACAAGAAACGTAATAATGGAACTAGCTCTTTTAGAATCGAACAAACTTTACACCTCGGGAAAATACCCGAAGAATTCCATTTTAAAAAGCGGCAATTTTCCCCATGGTATTTAAATTCTTTTCCCTAAAATTGTTACCAAAAGAATTCGTTCCCAGGAATTGGCAACATAGTAACTCCCCAAAAAAGCAATTATCTTTCGAATTCAATCACGGGGGTAAGAATAAAGGTAAAGATGCTTGGCGAGAAAAAAAGCGAAGTCGTCTTTATGTCGCCAAATTAATGGGATAGGCCCATTCAAAATAGACTCAATAATATTTCAATGCGAAATGTCGTAAGTTTTTTTATTGGCTTAGTAATTTTAAAGACGGATTAAATTTTTTCCTCAAAAATTCGATTTCGTTCCGTAAGATTTAGTATTGAATTAGCTTAACAAACCCGGCGTTGCACGGGTGTACCCTTAATAATGGTGACTTATTCTAATTTATTTAGACTTTTATTTTATGCAATCGATCCTATTCCTACCCATACTGATGTCAGCATTATTTTTTTAAGTTGTATGTCCGACTGAATCTAGGCCTTATTTTTTTATGAAGTACAAACTCAACATGTGTATATCAAATATTCCTCAATGTTTCTACTTATATCCAATTGTAAACGCAAAGTTAAACAATGATTTCTGGAATTATATCAAATTGGGAAATATTATTAGAATCGAACAGAGTAAGTTTGACCCAGAATTCAAAATCCAATAAAGTTTTACAAATAAGTACAAAAAATCAAATAATAATGTTTAAATTGCAATATTACATATTAAACTCGTGTTCTTTTTCGTACTTATACTAAAATTTTCTCTCGCATGCGTTGATATTTCTCTCAAATTAAATATTAAAATAAATACTAAGCCGTTACAAAAATGCAAAATGCATATTCCGATTTAGAAATAGGCTCACGTTTTACCCTCCTGACCCGTTTGGATTTGCATAAAAACAAGAAGTTCTTAAAGAACTAAAATAGCCTACTTTCCTGTTACTTAAATACTTACTGAAATTCTAATCGAGAAACAACTTAGGTTCTTAACAGTAAATATCATCAACAACCGTTTCTATACACTAGATTTATACCCTTTAGAAAAACAAATCGCTAAACACAGCATCCAGCTATAACATAAACTTCTAAAAGCCTAAATCAATTATTTTCCCCAATATTCTTTCTCAAATTAACTTAATATTATTAATCGTCTGCTTGATTTATTTGTAGTTCGAAGAATAAATATTTATTAATAACAAAAGTAATGAAACTACTCCAAACTGCATTAAAAAATATGAAATGTAAATTAAAACTAAATATAATTGTATGCAAAAAATATGCCTTGCCGCTTTCTTGGTAAACAATTAATGAACAATCAAAGAATTACATTGTGCTACATTTTATGCCGTCATTGCAAACTGATTCATGAAAAAATTATTTTGCTTCAAATATTTTTAAATAAATAAAGTTTCTCATGCCATTGTTGATTTGGCAACAGTGATTTAAATGACTCAAAATTGAATTCCAATGCTAATTCAATGGGAAATTCGCCGACAGATAGTAAATTTATCTCCGTCCGGACGTACAGGCAGGCGGACAAAAAGTATGAAAGTTGGGTCTCTGAGGTCCTAGCTTTTTAACAAAAAAAGAATTTTAAAGATCAGATGTAAAGAACCGATTTTGGAAGGGGAGTACGGACGGACGGACGGACTGACAGACGGACGGACGGACGGATATCGACCGCATGTCGCAATTAAAAAAATGAAAAAGTAGGTATTACTTTTTAATTTTTTTTTAATTCTTTCGAATTAAAAAAAAATAAAAGTAGGCTAAAAAATCGCTAATTAAATGACCCCCTCAGTACCGAAGGAAGTATCTCCAAAAATTTGGAATCTATAGCTAAAATAATTTTGGCTTGGCGTTGATATGGGACTCAGTCAGTCAGGACTTTTTCCTTTATAGATATAGATTTAAGAAAAACTACAATAGTTTTTTTGAGTTCTAATTCAGTTTGGAACTAGCAACTTGTTGAATATACATTGTTTGACATGTGGTATCCTATTTTTTTTATCGCAAAGTCAATTTTTGAAAACTTTGGCTTAACTGGGTTGGCCACAAGTACTGCATTTCAGTTTGTTATTTAACTATCCTATCTATTATAATTACACAAATGGATGACCGTTCTTTTTGTTATAGTATTTCCAAACGAGCAAGTTAAATAAAATTTGATTTATGAAAATTTTATAATGATTTCAATGTAATCACTGATACAAATCTGGTTAGGCTCCACGACATAGGAAAAAAATTCATTTTATCTATAAAATTTATTCTTTGCTTGGTTACCTACAAAAAATCGTGTGTAACACTGCATTAACTTTTAATTGACACTCAATAAATCCATACATTTAAGAGGGACTGTCAGTCCCATAGAGCTAATGCATTAGTTTTGAAATCACAACTTTTGCAAAAGTTTTACTTTGTCATGTTATCCCATTTTCACCAGGTATGGGAATCAACATAACATCAATTTGAAACAAAATTGAAAAGAAAATAACATCCGGTTATTTAATTATTAATCGATAAAGTTTTAAAATAGTGTCGCCATCTGCAGGGCATTTGGGGCATTTTAAAACTTCAAAAATGTATAATTAAATAACTAGATAACATTTTCGTTTCAAATTTGTTTCATTTCGATGTTACGTTATTCCGTTATTACGTTCCCATACCTGGGGAAAAAGGGCTAACATGGCAAAGCAATACTTCTGCGGAAGTTGTGATTCTAAAACTAATACATTAGCTCTATGGGACTGACAGTCCCTCTTAAAGGTAGTTATACGCCCTATTTGGTAAATTCAATAACTTTAAGATCTAAAAATTTGTATGGTAGCTAACAATTGCGCGCGCTCGATTATATCGAAAACCTCGCTAAGACGCCTGACTGGTACTGTACTCATGTACCAAATTTAAAGTCCGCAGATATTTTAGCTCGAGCTTTAAAGTGGTATAAGACAGACGGACCCCTGTCCGAAAACCACTTGTTTAGAATCAGCATCCTCCAAAAGGGGTAGGGGTAGGGTAGGTACATATATATTCCGGCTTGTGTGCTTGATCAGAGACCCGCTTATAACTTGTCAGTAAGCACAGAAGAATTTTACTGTCACAGAGAAAGAAGTACACCCAGGCAAGCGAATCGACCCGAAACCTTACAGCGCACAGACTGTAGCGTTATGTCTGCGATCCAACACTTCGCATGCGGGCCCCCCAAAAGGGGTAGAAACACACAAAATATCCAATTAGGATTTTCTACCCATCGCAATACTTTCATTACCTTATATTTTACATTAAACTGATAAGTAACGTAATGAATGTCACTGTACTGAAAGTAAGTGCCAACAGCCGGCCAAATTGTATTGCTTTGATTTGGCTCATCTGAAAGCGATCATGGCTTCATTTGTCTTACGTGTTTGCATTGTCTTTGAAAGGACATCCTCATCCAATCTACTCCCAAATTCAATCCTAGAATCACAGACTGTTTTAGTCATTGCGAAAGTGAGTCTTTTGATTGGTCCCGCGCTCGGGTGTTTAAGAAGGCCGGGAGAGAAGGATTTTCATTTTAAAGGTGCATTAAGGCTGGTATTTGATACGAAGTTTTCGTCTCTAAAAAAGTTTAAAAACGGAAATTATCTTTTTCCAGATATTACAGTTATTTCTATTACCAATAAAATAATGCATATACATTTTTGAAAAAAAAAATTAAATAATAAAAAAATGTTTTTTCTGATTGTTTAAAATAGTAATTATGGAAGATGTTGTCATTATTGAATCGAGTTGTCTCAGGTGAAGTAAGTTTCCAGTTCCCATGTCTACGGTTTTAAAATTTCGCTCTCAATGCGCGCCAAAAACGGCGGATAGTATTTTTTTTTAGTATTTTGTTCAAATTATTCGACACATTGCTGTACATAAAATAATCAACTGGAAAAGACCAATAAGTGAAAATTTAGCGAAATCTCGATAAAAACATACACTGTCCAAATTACTTAACAATTCCAATATTTTTTTCATTTAAATTAAAATTATATTAAATTATCACCAAAAGAAAGGCTATGGGCTTGTTTAAACACTTTGTCGAAGAAAACAAAACAACCAATGAAATCGCAGTTCGGAGCGCGTGAATGCATAAGAAATATTCCCATTCCAGAAGCACAAAAAATGAAAATATTACCACTGGAACTGTTGCCACTCGTGACGTGAAACATGCCCATTAATGATTAATAAATTTAAACCGATTTTAGTAAAATAAATGTGGATTGTTATCTTTTTCACAAGAATTTGCACTAAAATTTCCGGTTTTAAGTATTTTATTCATTAGAATGCTTGCTGTATATTCAATCAATCGTCCATTGGTTATGATTTTTTTGATTACCTAACTGAATATTTAAAATTGATAAAGAAGAAAGACTGACAGAAATTGACACAATATCAACATGTTACTTCCCAATTTTTAACCTCCATTTAATTAACTACGGGAAAGAACCTAATAATTTTCTAAAATTATTGGTTTTATTATATTACATACTTAACTAAGTTCGACATAGAAATTATTGTACTTTTCATTTCGCGGACGCCAATCTCGCCAAATAGAATTTTTGGTGAAAAACGGAATTGTTTTTGGTGAAAAACGAATATTTTTGGCGACAAAACATAGTAGACACAGTTGAAATACCACAGTATACACATTTAAATATTACCATTGGAAATATTACGTTTGGCGAATTTTGTTTATTTTTGGCGACATAGTCGATTGCGCGCGCGAAAGGAGAAATTTCCGAATTTATTACTAAACTGTCTTTCGTAACAATAACCCTAAACAAAACATCAATAAACTCAAAACTGATGCTCAAACCAGCTAAACAACATATATTTTCAAATTACGCCCCATTTCACCCTAAGCGAACAATGTAAACAACACTCGACACACACATTTTTCATCTACTTCACTGTGGATTTTTATTGCCTCAATATTCAAACAAAACCTGTAAATATCAACAATGCTTAACCTAGGTTGGACTGAAAAAGTTGTAAATGTAAATTTTTTACTTTCAATTGACCTATTATTGAAATGTAAGGTAATGACATTTTTGGGTTGAAAATCCAAATAGAGATTTTGTGTTTTGTACGTAATTAGGAGGGTAAAGATTCTATAAAAGTGATATTTCAACTTTGGTCCATTTGTCTGACTACCGTACCTGAAACCCATCTACAGCCACGGCCTACTCAACCACTAAGGCCAAAGAAGCTCTCCCAAACACGCTCGTGGACGGAAATTTTGACGTCATAGTTCCGAGTGACGTTGTTCCGAAGATGAAGATAACCTGTCTCGAAACCTGTTCGGAACCACTCGTTCACGGCTGACCACATTTTTAGGGTTCCGAATGCGTCCGAACTAGTTTCTCGATCTTCGGCACTCGGAACAGTGACGTCAAAAATTCCGTCTACGCTCATGTTTGGGAAAGCTTCTCTGGCCTTGTTATTGAAGTTGGCCGTGCTACAGCTCGAACTAAAAAGCCACGGACTTCAAATTTGGTGCACGAGTTCCCAGAACCTGTTGGACGTCATAATAAGGCTTTTGAGAAAATCGCGCACGCGCAAATGTTAACTGCCACATAACTATTTAGGTTTTAAAGTTATTGAAATTCCCTTAAAGGGTTTATAATTACTTTTAAACATGCATTACCTTGTTGAGTGGTAATTTGAAAGCCATGTAGTGATCACACCCCTAGTTTTTATATTGGGTGTTTCCTGTTGATCACAAATGTTGTGTGGAAGCGGTTTAGGCGACAGATTCTGTTACAAACCTACTTGTATATATGACAGGCAGAATGGCAAACAAACCGTCTGATAGACCAATATTAAAAAAATAACCACTATTGATAAAGCTCCAAGAAGGCTTGAAATAGACAGACGGAAAACGTACAACCTAACCTCGGTTTTAATTTTATAGTTCATAAGTTTTATGAAAAAAGGATCTGCAAGGGTGCGTGAGCATTATTTACAGGAAAAGGAGGTTGAGGGAGCATTATAAAAAGTTTCAGATGTACGAACTTCTGCGAAACATTTTTCTTTTAACAAAACAAACTTCTTCTTTCATACATTTCTTTAAAGATTTTTATAGAACCGAACAATTAAGTAAATTCATTCATACAGCTAATCAAGTATGTTTCATTCATATAAAAGAATGACAAACAAAACATTAATATAAATTATATACAGAATCACGACCAAAAGTACGAGGACTGTGTTTTTCAACCTCCGATGGGCTGTAACAAAAAGACGGGTCAAAATACAAAAAAGTTTTACCTAAAGTAATGTACAACACTGCTTATTTCGCCACATAATCATCTTGGCGATTGAGGCATTTGTTATACCTGTAAACAAGCTTTGAAATACCCTCTTCATAAAATGTAGCCGCCAATGATTGGTAGGGAGTTGTGACGGTTTCGTTTAAAAAAGTAAATTTGGAAGCATTCCGTCAATTTTTTTTCTGTCCTCCAAGCCACTGCTAGTCCATAATTCACTTCTGGTAAACCTTTGAGTTTCATTTAAAACACTTGGTCAACTCGCTGAACAATACCGTCTGTAGCGACAGACTTGCTTCCTTGGTCCCCTTCTTCATGAATATCAATATTGTTCAGCGAGTTGACCAAATGTTTCGGGAAACTCGAAGGTTTACCATAAGTGAATTATTGATAAGCACAGTGGCTTGGATTGTAGCGCTTCCAAGTTGACGTGAAGCTCAAAGAAACCGTCACAACTCCCTTCCAATCATTGGCGGCTACATTTTGTGAAGAGGGTATTTCAAAGCCTGTTTACAGATATGACAAATGCTTTAATCGTCAAGGTGATTATATTGAGAAATAAGCAGTATTGTACTTTAATTTGGTACATTACTTTTGGTAAAAAATCTTTTTTGTATCTTGACCCGTCAGCCCAACCCGTTACAGCCCAACGGAGCCCAACCCGTCAGCCCAACCCATCAGCCCAACCCGTCAGCCCAACCCTTGACCCGTTACAGCCCAACGGAGGTTGAAAAAAAAACAGCCCTCGTAATACTTAATTTATAAAAATAATCTTTAAGAAAAAAAGTTTGCCGGAGTAAAAGATTTATTCTGTTTTAAATATTTATTTATTTAATAAAAGCTTTTCTTAAACCGTCTCCGTTTTTTACATAAAAAAAATCTTTTTAGGCCCACAATATGCGGCTACAGCTATTCTCGTTTATAAAATGGTCAATATTTATGAGCGAGATAAGGTAAGAAAAAGTGGAAAAGATTTAAAATCTTGAGAATATTTTTCAGAACTTTATAGGATCTATACAGAATGCAACGCACAGATTTATAAACCTACTGATATACACTATATACTTAGGAATATCTTTCTGAATATTTTATTAGTATTATTTTATATCCCAAGCTCGTTTTTTTTCTGACTATGCTATTTGTTACGGACCCCATATAAGGCCTTACATTTTTTTTTTAGGTTTCTTCTCTGAAAGATTTCGGTCTTAACCCTTTATCTACGGAAAGTACAGTAGAACTCCAATTATCCGAAGCATTGTTGATTATCCGAATTTCCACCCTGCCTATATCTGTCATGCCTGGAAATATTTTTGGCATGACATCCAACAGAAACGAACAGCAGCAATTGGAAGGGCATCTGAAGTCCAAACTGAATAGATGAGCGTCGACGCGAGGCGTCCGTCATTCGAAAAAGTTCCAAAAGGACGGGTATAAAGTGAATGTGTCGCATATAAACTTTTGTAAAAACAGCACCTGCTTTTATATTAGGTACTCATGATATATAAAGATGTAATTAATTGATTACACATTTTTTTCCGATCAACTTAAATTATCCGAATTTAAAATTATCCAAATAAGGTTAGGTCCCAATTATGTCGGATAATTGGAGTTCTACTGTATCAAGTATAAGGCCGCTGTTTTACTTTCCATTGTTTATTTGGAGAAAATGGGAGCAAGGTGGATCTTTTTGGTGGAATTGTACTTTTTCCGAACATTAAAGTCTACAAAGGTAAAGTAAACTCTTCAGAAAAAGTCATTCTGCACCAAATCCCTGACGTGTGTAAACCCTGACGGTACATACACTGAAGGGCCAAAATAACTGGTATAGGTATACATCTGCGTATAAAGGTGTATATCAAGGCATCAGGCAAAGGTGTAGGCATTGGTATAAAACCAATCGAAATTCGTCGCTATGTTCAGCAGCGTCTATGTGCTGCTATCATGACAGGTTATGAAAATTGAAGGGATTTTGAAAGTATCGGGAGTTGATAAATGAAATTCCATATCCATGTAAGTCCGAGGTGGAGATGAGTTTTGGATTTTCACTTACGACAATTTCACGAGTGTACCATGAATATCGATAATCCAGTAAAACATCAAATCTACGACATAGCTTTGACCTTAAAAACATCGTGCAAAGCCGGGTCCGTTGACAACTGATCATAAAATGTGATAAACGTCTATGTCGATTCTATGTCGTACAAGTGTCGACTTGTTAACCATTTAATGAATATTCACCGATATGGGCTTCTGGAGCCGTATATATCACGTATCCGCAATATATCATGTTTAATGATTTTCGTCCGTCGTCGATGATCCGTTTTTACATGATCTTTTTTAGGACGCAGTTGTGTCGTAGTTTTAATGTTTTACTGGATTATCGATATTCATGCTACACTCGTGAAATTGTCGTAAGTGAAAATCCAAAATTCCTCTCCAACTCGGAGATACATGGATATGGAATTCCATTTCTCAACCCCCGATACTTTCAAAATCCCTTCAATTTTCATAACCTGTCATGATAGCAGCACATATACGCTGCTGAACATAGCGACGAACTTCGATTGGTTTTATACACCTTTATTCGCAGCTGTATGCCTATGCCAGTTATTTTGGCTCTTCAGTGTATGTCCCATTAAAAAAACGATGTTTTACGCTTTATTGTTCTATTAAGGGAAAATATATGGTAGGAGATTTTATTACTGCAGTATTCAGTTTCAAAATAATAATGGCTGAAATAATAAATCATATACATTCCACTAAATTTCGTTGTTGGTCAATGTAATTTAGTTGTAATAAATAGAAATAAGGAAAACAAAAATAACTTCATCATAAAAATGCATATTATGTTTCAACTATTTTTTATACCATTGTATATAATTATTAACTGTATTTAATATTTAATCTTGATTCAGTGCATAAAGGCATAATATCCATTTTACAAATCGTTAATTCAGTACCCAATTCAGTTGAAATTACTCAGTTACATTTATGTCGAACTAATATAAGTAATTTGTTCTCTGAAGAGAAAATATCTTTCGTAACTAAGATCCACGCAATGTTTGCTGTGTAAACTGCTCATTCGGGATTCAATTAACTGGGCCTGGATTTATCGTTTAGGCTGAATGACGTTAAATGTAAACAGTACAAGCGAGACGTCACAAAAACTTGCGAGAATCACAAACTTGTAACATTTGTTTACATTTTTAAAATAAGACATGCTTATAGATTGTTATGGGAATGTTTCAGATGATGTACCGCTCTTGTTTTCATGTTTACACATTCTGAGATTTTATGGGTTGTTTCGGTTTCACTCCCAAAACGACCGTGATCGGCGAAGTATTTGGAGCTATTCTACAGTGAGTTTGTATAGGCTTAGTTTACCTCGACTTGGCGATTTTTATACTCTTGTGGCGGTTCACCACACACGCAACCTCAATATGCCATCAACAACTAGGTGGCGCTGATTTACCATCGTGTTCCAACCACTATTCTTGACTACAGCGTGTATAGTAGTACATAAGCCGAAGAAACTCATCTCCACCTTGAGGATCCTTTTGGTAGACTATGGGTTACTGAGGCAGCTACAGTGGTGACCCGAGGACGTGATCGTCACCCACTCCAACGATGCTCCTGTTACGATGCGCTCAACCACAGTTGCTACTCGGTGCTAATGCACTCATTGCTGCACGCAACTCAACTCACTCAAGGGCTTGTCTACCAACTCAACTGCGCTCATCGGCACGCAAGCAACCCGCGCACGTTCCTTACCTCGTGGTTTTTAGGAGGGGGTAATGTGGCGGTTCACCACACACGCAACCTCAATATGCATCAACAACTAGGTGGCGCTGATTTACCATCGTATTCCTACCACTATTCTTGATTACAGCGTTTATAGTAGTATATAAGCCGAAGTGATCATCTCCACACTTGAGGATCCTTTTGGTAGACTATGGGTTACTGAGGCAGCTACAGTGGTGACCCGAGGACGTGATCGTCACCCACTCCAACGATGCTCCTGTTACGATGCGCTCAACCACAGTTGCTACTCGGTGCTAATGCACTCATTGCTGCACGCAACTCAACTCAAGGGCTGGCACGCAACTCAACTGCAGCTCAACGCACAGCGAAGCAACTCGCGCACGGTTCCGTACCTCGTTGTTTTTAGGAGGGGAGTGATGTGGCGGTTCACCACACACGCAACCTCAATATGCCATCAACAACTAGGTGGCGCTGATTTACCATCGTATTCCTACCACTATTCTTGATTACAGCGTTTATAGTAGTATATAAGCCGAAGTGACTCATCTCCACCTTGAGGATCCTTTTGGTAGACTATGGGTTACTGAGGCCGCTACACTCTTTAATAGAAACTATAATTACAACACATTTGTCTTACCTATGAAAGAAATTACTACCATCTTGTATAAATTCAGATCTCGTGCTACAGCCTACAACTGTTCAAATAGTCATTTCTTGATTTTTAATAAACGCCTTTCAAAGAATAAAATGATATGTTTCAGCTTGAACTATAACATCGAGTAAGCGGTTTGTTTGGGCTTACTAAATGCTACAGTTGCTTGGCGACTTTCTGTCTGCTTCACTTCTTTTCTCGCCAAGCAAGCCAACCTTCTTCTAAACTCAATAGCCGAAAAGGATTAACTCACCTAATTTACCTACCTCGGTTTTAGTTTGTAGTCCAAAAAGTTTTTAAAAAAACTAGAAATTTAAAACTGCCAGGTTGCGTGAGCAATATTTAAAGAAAAAGGAAATTGAGGAAGGATTATGAAAAGTTTCAGTTGAGCAAACATGCTCCTGCTAAACATTTTTTATTGCCTAACACAACAAACTTCTTCTTTCATACATTATTTAAAGACAAGCTTTCTAAACCCGGCGTCGCACGGGTTAACCTTTAATAACGGTAATTTGTTTTTGACACAGCTATAATAAAATTGTAGGTCTGTTCATTAGCCACTTTTGGCAATATTTAAAATTTAACAACCCAAATGTGGTAATCATTCTGCAATCAATAAATGAAATAAAATAATGTAGTCAAATAACAATCCTACAAATTAAATCCTCTTGGTTTGTTGTGTTATACTTAATTTTTGCTCGCGCTAAAGTTTCTTTCAAATTGAAAATTAAAAGTAGAAATCGAATTCGTGTTAATTTTTTAACGGCTCTTCGTACTTATGGTATTCGTATTTTTGTAAATAATTATATTAATTAAAGAAATCGTAATCAAATATGAAAAAACTAAGCCTCAGGTGCACACGTAGGTATTACCGGGAATGTATATTAAAAATTTCGAATTTTTCCGAACAGTATAAGTAGGTCTTTCACGATCCACAGACAAACAGACAGACTCTTTTTTTTATTATTATAGATTTTTATAGAGCTAAATAATAAAGTTAATTCATTCATATAACAATGGGAATGTTTCATATGACGTAACATCTTGTTTTCATTTTTTTTATCCATACTGCGATTTCATTAGTCGCTTCGATTTCACTCTCAAAATGACCGATATAGTTAAAAAGAATTTTTCTTTCTATGCAATTTTTTAAAACAAATATTATGAACAACCAACATCAACAAGTTGGTATTTAAAAAAATTAATAAGTAAAATATTCTTAGAAAACTCATTTTTGAATACCAAAACATAATTCCAGGCAACAAATGACAACAAAACATTGGAGCTGTTGCCTTCTACGACGTGAAACAACCTCATTGAAGTGAGTTTCAGTTATATAATGGATAACCAACAATACATTATGTGCAGAATCACAGACTGAGATTAATATTTAATTTATAAAAATAATCTCTAAGAAAATATGGATATTTGTCGGAGTAAAACATTTATTCTGCATTAAATCTATATTTATTTTATTATTACCAATCATGAGTTCCCAAAAATAACGAATCTAGAACATTAAACAAATTTTGCTGTAAAAGGTATCGTTACATTATTTTCAAACTTTAAACTTATGCATATAATAGTTATTTATGCAACTAGTGTGAAAAGTAACACTTTTTAAAATTAGTGGATTTTATTTCACGAGCGAGGTACGAGCGAGTGAAATAATGACACGTGTTTTAAAAAGTTTACTTTTCACACGTGTTTCATACACTATTTTTTATAATTACGTGAAAAAATTCAAATCTCATTGGTTCAAAAATAATTCACGTGCTAATTTTTTTACGTAAAGAAGATCGGCATCGATAAATCTCTGGAACTACAAAAGGAAAACTAATTTTTTAGTTTAAAGTCAAACATTTGAACATGGATACTGATTCAAAAATAAAAAAAAATAATAAATTCACGCGCATAATATTTATAAATAAAGCAGATCAATAAATTTCTGGATTTTATGGAGATTATGAAATAGAAATTTTACTTGAAATGTTGGCATCTTATGAAAAGAGTGAAAAAAAGTACTTTTTTTCACTGCTTTTGGGTGAAAAAAAGTAATTTTGTATCACTGTTTCTAAAAAGTATAACTTTTCGCACGCGTCTGATATTAAAATTATAATGTAAAAATCGGATTTTTTTCACGCAATTATAAAATAGTTATTTATGCAACTAGTGTGAAAAGTAAGGCTTTTTTAAACGAGTTGAATAAATTATTTCACTCGCTCATACCTCGCTCTTGAAATAAATTAGAGTTTAAAAAAGGCTACTTTCATTTTGTTGTCATACACTATTTTTTATAATAACGTGCAAAAAAAGTATTTATTAAATTGGCATTTATTGATTGGCTTATTATTTTATTATCACGTTCAAATGATTTGGAGGTGATTATTTATATTAATGATTATTTTAAAATCACGTGCAAAAAGTATTTCTTAGACTGGCATTGGAAATAAGACGCCAAATAAAGAATCACGTTCAAGTAAAGAATTTTACACCAATCACAAAGCCGCAATAAAATATCCACGCTCAAATAAAGAATAAAACCCCAATCAGATGCTCATATTTACTTTGTCGCACTAGTGCGTAAAAGTAACTTTGAAACACGATTTCGTTAAAAGCATCACTTTTGCCACGATTATTGATTTGAAAAAGTTAGTTTTTTTGCACGATATAATAAAAACATTTTATATTCGAGAAATACAATAAGAATTTTTTTTGGAAAAATTTCATAATGAGACTTAAAATAACATTTACTTTCTCATTGTCAATCACCCATTTACGAAAATAGCGAACCAAGCTTATTTTACGAATTTTACAATAAATGTTACCTTTATTTAATGTTCTTTATAACATATCATTGTTCTTACATCCATGTTTCTGTCACATTTTATAATTAGCTTCGAAATGATCCAAATTCGAGGTCCGCATTTTCGTTTTCAAATAAACTCACCAAGATATATTTAAAAATATTAAAGTTGGATTGTGTTATAATTACAGCCATTGCGGGCATATTTCCAAGTAAGTAATTCGAAGAGTTAGATTTACGTTTCGGAAAGTAATTTTATGGAGCCTTTTACTTAAATCTCAATAGCTCTGAAGAAGGATTCCGTTTTAAAGAAACGCGTTTTAATTGCTTCGAAAAACAAACTTAAAAACTAAATGGTAATTTGACCACTCATTAGACTATTTTCCACTTTAAACATACTCCTTTGTGGATAATTAAGCTTTTCTTCCTACACTTTTTCGTCAAGTTTCATTAGTCTTTTAAAAGTTTAAATGGGAGGAAATGTAATTAAAACATCTAAAAAATGAGTACCACTAACATTTAAACCCTGCACTCAAATCTTAATTTATTTCATTAAGTTTTTTGGGAGTGAATTTTATTTTACTATGTTTTTCATATTTTCATTTAATTAAAACAAACGTTATTTAATTCTTCAAAAGACATGATTCTACCATCTAACGATAAATAAGTGCGAGCTTAACTTAGTAAGAAAAAAATCGCATGCTGATGATTCCACATGGAATCATTGGGGGTGAAAGGGTTTAAACCATACGTTCCTCTAATTCTTTTGAGCAGTGTACTACATGCCTTGTTGTATGAAACTGTTTAACAGTGATTCGTAATTTTTAAAGGAAAATTACGAAACTTGTTTTTAGTTTCAAATACTTAATATGAAATATAAGGTAGGTAAATGCTATCGAGTGGAAATGGAGATTATTTTTGCTTTCTGCTTGTTTTTCTGAACGGCCTGGAAATGGGTAAAAATATATGGTTGTTTTTGCTGTATAAATTTTTAAAGTTTATTTCAAATAACTGATTTGTTTACAAGAATTAATTACTGTTTATTTTTGAAGATTTGATATTTCAATCATTCCTAAATGAAAAAAAGTACATTATGAATAAAAATGTATTATTTATAAAATTTTGAAATTTAAGGTTATTGTAAGGCTGTGTCCTGACTCGACATCAAATGCCACAAATGCAACAAAACTTGGCGACCGCCAAGGGCGCCAAGCGATGCAATAGCATGTGGCTGACTCTGTCAAGTCGCCAAGTTTTGTTGCATTTGTGGCATTTGATGTCGTAGTCAGGACACAGCCTAAGAAAGACTGATGCACCAAATACGGAAAAAGCCGGCTCCAATGTTCGGACGTTAAATGATGTTGTATGTGAAAGCGGTTTTCGAACCCTGGTTGCTTGTCTGTCGACTGTCTGAAAGCACTCTACAGTTAAGACACACGAAAAGAGCTACAGACATCAAATTTGGGAACCACAAGTTCCCAGTACCTGTCAGTGTCCAATATTGCGTCAGGGGTGTCCATAAATCACTCGGCCAGTGATGTAATTTTGACGATGATACACACATTTTCCAAAGTTTTACGAAAATGCAGGGCCTGGTTATTTGGTAATTTAGTCGTTTCCGTCTGTTTATTTCTAGCCTCCTTTAGGAGCTTTAAGGGGACGCGGTACCCAAAAAATTAAATCTGTATTTTTATCGCTAGTATTCAAATTAAACTATTTTAAAAAGAACTAACATTCAATAAACATATACGAAAAATAATAAAAATTGAAACATAAGGTTTTTTAAAAAAATTAAAAGAATTTAACGTTTTTTCAAAATGCTACTGCTCCTACAATTTTAAGAATTTTTTTGATCGTTTTTTTTTTGCAAAATGCTCCCACGACATCTATTAATAAAAGTTGGTGTGGATATTGAGCTATCAGTTAAACAAGAACAGTTATGTAACTTTATGTATAAAAATGACCAAAAAATAAGATTTTTTATAAATTTTCAACTTCACCATTTTTAAAAAAAAAATCTATTCACACTAGACCTTATTCATACCAACTTTTGTTAATCGTATATGTCTCAACGCAGGAAAACAATTTTGGAGCTCTACATTAATTTACCTAAAATCCTTAGGATTTTAACTATTCGCAAGCTGAAAAAATTAAAAATTGAAAAAATCCACATAAAATTTCAAATACCATTTTACCAAACCACTATATCCTTTTCAATAAACCTCCACCATTATTAAACCTCCACCATTAAACCTCCCAATTTTTCCAGATCGTTAGAAGTCGCTAGTGAACAAAACGTACAACAGAGCTTAGTTATACTTTGGCACGGTTGCTATACCTATCAAGTTGTCTTTAATGGTAGTTTATTAAATAATTTTGCCAGAGCTATCGTATTTTGGAACCACGGTCAAGTGACGAGGTAGACAACTAAGCTGGCACCCAACTGGACATCGGGCGACATCGTACGCTGACGCCGTTGGACTTTGGACCTTGGTGCTCGACCCTCTCCCCTAAAAACGTCCCCTGATTTATGTATGCCCCCTTATATGAAGTAATTATAAGAGGAAGGATGGAAGGCATCAGAAATGTAATGGAGAAACGGCAGTGTTCTACAGTGATATCTGAAATAGCTAGAAGTTATAGCACTGTAGTGGTTTTGAATCAATTGTAACAGCGACTCATGCAGATGGTGGACTGAGTTTTATATGGGCCATTGTAGGAAGACTACAGAAAGACCGCCAGAAGTAACCCAACTTAAGAGGGATTGGCAGTCCCGTAGAGTTAATGCATTAGTTTTCTAATCACAACTTCCGCAGAAGTATTGCTTTGCCTTGTTAGCCCTTTTCCCCCAAGTATGAGAATCAACATAACATCAAAATGAAACAAATTTGAAATGAAAATGATATCTATAGTTATTTAATTATATATTTTTTAAGTTTTAAAACGCCAAAAATAAACAGCAGATGGCGACACTATTTAAAACTTTATCAACTAATAATTAAGTAACCGGATGTTATTTTCTATTCAATTTTGTTTTAAATTGATGTTATGATGATTCCCATACCTGGTGAAAATGGGATAACACGGCAAAGCAATTCTTTTGCAAAAACTGTGATTTCAAAACTAATGCGTTATCTCTATGGGACTGACAGTCCTCTAATTTATATCTTTAATCTTCAGAAATGGCGCCTTAGTGTTTATTTTCGTATAGTTTTGTTGCTAAACTTTGAATGAAACCGAAATAAGGAACGGTACAGCTATGATATAATGGCCAGTCTCGATTTGGCGATTTGGCGTTATTTTGCCAAGCAACGAAAGCTTTATTGTTAAAACGGAGTTTTGAATTTGTTCTCAAAAATTACTTGTACTTAAGGCATTAGAACCAGACCTATTTAATAATTGTAATATCCTCTTGGGAACCCCAGTTCGCTAGAAGTTATTACAAAAAAAAATCAGTTAATTCGCAGTTCAAATTTTATCAAACTAACATTGCGAAGCTCTAAGGAGGTAAGCATAACGAACTGGCGTAACATCTAAGTACAAGCGTGTGCCTAAGCAGTAGTGGATCAAATTAGGAAAATTGGGTCGAAATGACTTGTGGTTTAGAATGGATTTAATGGGGATTTTGAGAGAAATATTGACAACTTGAGAGAAACTCTAAAGTTATTAGGAACATATAAGGTTAAATTATTTCCGTGAGTTTTGCTTATATTTCGAAGCAACTTGATGCCGTATTTAATATTTTTTATGTATTGCGTGAAACTTTAATAACAAGCACTTGCTTTTTTTTTGATACCATGTTTAAATTCCCTTAGTTTATTAAATTTTTGGAGGCTTAATATAAACTAAACTCTCAGTTAAAACCAAACCAATTAAGTATAAAAACGTGGCTTTAATTTAAAGGATTTGAATATTATAACCAATGAAGTATTAAAATATTTAAATTACATACTAAAATCGGAAACTACTAGGATTCAGACAACTGAAAGGGCCTGAATACAATCGGATATAATTTTATTAAAAAATTAATGCTGCTATCATAATGGTTTAATTTAAAGTATATGCACATATGGTATAACTACAATGAATATTTAATGCTGCTATCAATAATGATATATCAAAGTAAATTAATTCACAATGGAAAGCTGATACAATGGAATAAATAATTAATGCTGCTATCATAATGGTATTAAAGATGATATCACAATGGAAATAAATAATTAATGCTGCTATCCTAATGGTATTAAAGCTGATATCATAATGGAAATAAATAATTAATGCTGCTATCATAATGGTATTAAAGATGATATCACAATGGAAATAAATAATTAATGCTGCTATCATAATGGTATTAAAGCTGATATCACAATGGAAATAAATAATTAATGCTGCTATCATAATGGTATTAAAGATGATATCACAATGGAAATAAATAATTAATGCTGCTATCATAATGGTATTAAAGATGATATCACAATGGAAATAAATAATTAATGCTGCTATCATAATGGTATTAAAGATGATATCACAATGGAAATAAATAATTAATGCTGCTATCCTAATGGTATTAAAGATGATATCACAATGGAAATAAATAATTAATGCTGCTATCATAATGGTATTAAAGATGATATCATCAATGGAAATAAATAATTAATGCTGCTATCCTAATGGTATTAAAGATGATATCATAATGGAAATAAATAATTAATGCTGCTATCATAATGGTATTAAAGATGATATCACAATGGAAATAAATAATTAATGCTGCTATCATAATGGTATTAAAGATGATATCACAATGGAAATAAATAATTAATGCTGCTATCATAATGGTATTAAAGATGATATCACAATGGAAATAAATAATTAATGCTGCTATCATAATGGTATTAAAGCTGATATCATAATGGAAATAAATAATTAATGCTGCTATCATAATGGTATTAAAGATGATATCACAATGGAAATAAATAATTAATGCTGCTATCATAATGGTATTAAAGATGATATCACAATGGAAATAAATAATTAATGCTGCTATCATAATGGTATTAAAGATGATATCATAATGGAAATAAATAATTAATGCTGCTATCCTAATGGTATTAAAGCTGATATCATAATGGAAATAAATAATTAATGCTGCTATCCTAATGGTATTAAAGCTGATATCATAATGGAAATAAATAATTAATGCTGCTATCCTAATGGTATTAAAGCTGATATCATAATGGAAATAAATAATTAATGCTGATATCATAATGAGAGTGGATCAAGTGGCATAAAATCAAAGTTTACATAAAAAGCAAATCACCGTCATTAAGGGTACACCCGTGCAACGCCTGGTTTATAAAGCTAGTATTATCTAAGCTGCCACGTTTCTATGTAACTTTTTTGTGTCAAAATGTAATCTATTGACTTGGTCAGTTGCCCCTAACTGGGTCAATCAATACACCACACACCATTTATCAAAGTTTATTGGCTGCGAAATATCTCTTATCGTTGTAAACAAGAACAATTAATAACTATCATCCGAAACGTCGTCTTTTATTATTTGAGCATAATACTGGGAAATGAAAAGTTATACCCGATATCATTTAATGATTCTTTTGTGTCTGTAGTAGACAAATAATTTAATTAGTAAAGCATGAAGCGTATCACTCTTAAAACAAAAGAGTGAAATCCACTCCTATAGGGGAAGTGCATTTTCGACACCGAAAAGGAGTGGAAATTAACTCAGACTGAGTTAAAACCGCTCGTTTGTTTTAAGAGCGAGTTGATAAAGAACGATATTAGTAAAATTAATAATACACTTAAAACTGATTTTAATTTGGTCAGACATCACTCAATGTTGCTAGAATAATAAGATAATATCTTGTAATAATTGGCAAATAAATTGAAATAATTCGAATTTTTTTTTGAGATATTCAATGTCTTCTCAATTCGATGCACTGAATTTCTTTTTACATATCACACTTGTCTGTAGGATTTGTAGTTTGGGCAATAAAAGTCGGTGTGGAAGGACAGACAGGCGGACATCTATTATAAAAGCTTTCTTTTTTTATGTTATAGACGTAAAGCTAAAATTTGAAATTTACTAAGTTTATGGTTAAAATTACACATTCTTGATAACAAGCATTGAAAAAGAATTTCTTATTTAGTTTAGGAATGTTTTTATATAAAAAAGTTTTATTTCCTTTTTAGATATCTTCTAAAATGTTATCGAATTCAGTAAAACATGCATGCAACTTAGTAAATAACAAAATTAATGTTAAACTTTTAAGGGGACGCATTACCCCAAATTTAGGGCTGCCCAGAAAATAATTAAACATGCTCGAATGCTGTGAGCTAAGGATATTTCAAAAAAAAGGATTCTTTTATAATGGTGGTTGTTTATTGAAAATGATATAGTGGTTTGGTAAAATGGTTTTTGAAATTTTATGTTGATTTTTTAAATTTTTAATTTTTTCAGCTTGTGAATGGTGAAAACCCTAAGGCTTTTAGGTAAATTAATGTAGAGCTCCAAATTTTTTTCCTGTGTTGAAACATATGCGTTTAACATAAGTTGGTATTTGTTAAGGTCTAGTGTGAATAGATTTTTTTTTAAAAATGATGAAGGGGAAAATTTACAAAAAATATTATTTTTTGGCCATTTTTATACATATAGCTACATAACTTTTTCTTGTTTAACTGATAGCTCCATATCCATACCAACTTTTATTAATAGATGTTGTGGGAACATTTTGAAACAAAATCCATTACAAAATTCTTTAAATTGTAGGAGAAGTAGCATTTTGAAAAACCGTTAAAATTTAAAAAAAAATTAATTTTAAAAAAAACGTGTTTCAATATTTATCATTTTTTCGTATATGTTTATTGAATGTTAGTTCTTTGTAAAAATAGTTTAGTTTGAGTTTAGTTTAGTTTAGTTTGAATTATCGTCGCACTAGAGCTACACGAGGGCTATTGCGACGGGCGTCGTATTTTAGAACCACAGTCAAGTGACGAGCCGACACCTGAGTAGGCACCCAACGCAACCGTTAAGGGCGACATCGTACGCAGCGTTAGGACTTTGAAGGATATTTAACGTGCACTCCCTCCATCGGTATTATTTGTCGGACATTTTTGGGTGCACGGCCGTTTATAGGTCGGCAGTTATTTTGGCGATGCCGACCCGAACCTGGACTTTCGCATGCTAGGCGAATGCCTAACCGACTGGGCTCCCAGCCCCTAGTTTAGTTTGAATGCTAGCGATAAAAATACTGGATTTAATTTTTTGGGTACCGCATCTCCTTAAATGGCCCTTTTGACATTACACATTAGAAATAATGATAAACTAGAGAAAAAACGCAGTGCAAATTAATCGACTACTTTTGTTTTTAAATGGCTATTTTTTAGACTTAAAAAAAGCATTTTTAATCCCTTTCTGTTTCTTTGTTAAAAAAAAACACTGAAAAAGTTACCAAAACCTTTAAAAACAAAGGAAGCCATTACAGTTTATCATAACCTATCATATTTCACAAAAAAAGAACAAAGCACTAAATAAAAAAAAATGGTCACCCTTAGTCTAATATTTCAAACACTCTAATCCATACGAACAATAAAAACTTTGCATAAACAAACAATAATTTAGTGTCATTTTTTTTATTCATCGCTAAGTGTTTGCCAATATTTTTTTTATATATTTGCACAAAGGTTCATGGACGTAATATTTTCATGTGCGTGTTAGTATTCGTTTTTAAGCTACTTACAGCCTTAAACCTTTCTCAAGTTAATTGAATTTAGAGTACACACAAGCTGTTATAGAGGTAAGAATAAGATGGGGATGCTTGGCGAGAAACGAAGTGAAGACGTCGCCAAGTAACCCTAAAGTAAGCCCAAACAAACCGCTCACTTAACGTTGGTTCAATGCAAAACGCGTCATTTTATTCATTTAAATGCGTTGATTAAAAATTAAAAAAAGGGGATGGGGAGCCCAGTCGGTTAGGCGCTCGCCTAGCATGCGAAAGGTCCCAGGTTCGGGCATCGTCAGAATAACTGCGGACCTATAAACGGTCCGTGCAGCCAAAAATGTCCGACGAATAATACCCCGTGTAGAGGGAGTGCACGTTAAAATACGCTCCAAAGTCCCAACGCTGCGTTCGATGTCGCCCTTAACCGTTGCGTTGGGTGCCAACTAAGGTGTCGGCTCGTCACTTGACTTTGGTTCTAAAATACGACGCCCTTCGCCAATAGCCCTCGTGTAGCTCTAGTGCGACGATAATTCAAACTAAACTAAATGAAACTAAACTAAAAATAAAAAAGGACAAATAGTGCAGTTGTAGGCCGTAGCATGAGATGCTAGTTAGTTTGAATTATCGTCTCACTAGAGCTACTGGCGACGAGCGTCGTAATTCAGAACCACAGTCAAGTGACGAGCCGACACCTGAGTTGGCACCCAACGCAACCGTTAAGGGCGCCATCGTACGCAGCGTTGGGACTTTGAGAAGCATATTTAAAGTGCACTCCTCTACACGGGGTATTATTCGTCAAACATTCTCGGCTGCACGGCCCGTTTATAGGTTGGAAGTTTTTTTGGCGATGCCCATGAACGAACCTGACCTGTCATATGCAAGGCGAACGCCTAACCGACTGGGCTCCCCAGCCCTAAATGAGATCTGAATTTGCACACGATGGTAATAATTCCCTCCAATGGGAAGAAAAGCACGTTGTAATTATGATTTTATTAAAGAGTCAAAAAGTCACCAAGCCTATGTAGTATTCCTATACCATTGAGCTTGAAGAAACGTGGAGTGAGATGTGTGATTCACTGAACAGGGCAGTAAACAAGCCGGTTCAATAACGAAACGCGGAGGAATACACGTCACTGCAGCAGAAATGAACCGGGCAGAAAACCTAGAAACTTGCATATTTCGCTATTGGGTTCGTCTTCGCTGGTTCCTAGTTAGTGATCCACATGGTTATTTTTTTAAAAAAAGTTGGAATTTAAAGTTAAAGAAAGTTAATTTCTTTCGAACTAAAAATGTTAAAATACATTTAGGAGCCCAAGTCAATATGATAGAGGGGTCTCATACAAGCATTGCATACAAGTGTAGGGAAAATAGTCCTTTTCTGCCCGGTTCGCTCAAAAGGGTGTGAGTGGATTTTCGGCTCGCTGACACCTCAATCCAGTTTCCCTTCTAGCTCAATGGCCTATACAAACTCTCCTTTAGAATAGCGCCAAAAGCGTTTGTTTGGGCTTACTACAAGGCGATCGATGGCTTCACTTGGCGAACCGGTATTTGTATTGGTTTTTGCCCGGCAGCATCCCCATCTTCTTTTAACTTTATGCAAGCTATAAAACAAACATTCGAGGGTTAGCGGATACGTGTAGATGTAGATTAGGTAGCTTTATTAACTTAAATATCCCAACCTGCTGGGAAAAGCGGCTTATAAGCCGTGTTATTTGAATGAAAGAAGTGATATTTTTCTGCTTAAAGTGGGGCGTGTACTTCTTTTGGGGAAAGTTTGTAATTAAATGGGCTGTTTAACGGCTTCTATTGGTGTATGTTGTTGTTGGGTAATTGCTTGTGAAGTTTATGAATAGTAGATGAAGATAAATGTAGAATAATTAGCTAAAAAGCACAAAGTATAAGATTAACCCTTTCCTTCTCAAGATTAACCCTTTCCTTCTCGGCAGTGGACTTTCCACCTGTGTCAGATGCACACAGTTGGAAAATTCGTGAAAAGCGTGGCTTTTTGCGTACCATGGTTCTCGAACGCCTCTCCCCGTCACTAATCCGTGATGGCGCACGGCCTACTCAACTACTAAGGCCGAAGAAGCTTTCCCAAACAAGCTCGGGGACGGAAATTTTGACGTCATAGTTCCGAGTGACGTTGTTCCGAAGGTGAAGATAACCTGTCTCGAAACCTGTTCGGAACCACTCGTTACCGGCTGACCGCAATTTTAGGGTTCCGAATGCGTCCGAACTAGTTTCTCGATCCACTGCACTGGGAACAGTGACGTCAAAATTTCCGTCTACGCTCAGGTTTGGGAGAGATTCTTTGGCCTTGTTATTGAAGTTGGCCGTGGATGGCGGCGACTAAACGCATTCACCAAGATAGCTCCCCTCTGATGTTTTAGTAAAGACAGTTTTGATTTTTTTAATATAGTGCAAAAACTACATTGTTTAGTTTTAACACACTCTACAGTCCCTGGACAAATTATTAGACGCACTGCAAGATTTCATGCATCAATCAATGATGAACAAAATACCTTTAGAAGGACATTTATGTTCCTAAACTTAAGCTATTGAATAGAAAATATTATCTGCTATACTTAATACATGTATCGACATCTTTTTTAATGATATGGCATTCTTTGGTATGTTTTCATCATTACTAAAATAAATACAGTGCTTCTAATAATTTGTCCAGGGACTGTAGTATACAGTTACAAAATTTTAAATTCCAGAACAAAGTTTTTTTTTTATATTAGTAACTAATTTTGGTTTTCATCCCAAAAATTCAGAAAAAGAATAGGATTGTGGTTAAAGTAATTTTCTGATTCACTTAATAGAAACCTTACCCATTGTCAACTATCTCCTTACAGGAGACACACGTCTTTCATATCTTCCAAAGGAGTCTCTCTCTCTAAAAATCAGGCACTCTTAGGATCGTTTTCTTGAAAATTATCGGATTAGTAAGGGGTTAAAAATGTTTTTTTATATTTCATTTTCGTTAGTTACTTACAAGTTTTAAGCGTCATATAAAATACTTTGATCAATTGTTAGATTTTGTTTTTTATCTACATTAGTTTTTTTGTTGTTGAATTGTTTTATTTACAGGTTATAATCTTCTGTTCTTTCGTTTGTAATAAAAATAAACTATACTTCAATGAAAATACATAAATTACTTAAGCTGCGGTTAGATTAAATACATGTTCATTGGGGGAAGGGGAGATTTTTTTTTTGAGTAATTGTGTTTGGAAACAAGAAGTTCAAAGAGAACTAAAATATCCTACATTCCCATTTCTTTAATGCTCACAGAATGTCGTATAACAGAGATTTCAAGCGTGTCATTGCACAACAACTAACCATTTTGCAATTATAAAAAAAAAATAGTCTTAAAATGGAAATTGGCTCATGTTTTACTCAGGTGGGGGAACTTCCCTACCACCGTTACCCCAACGCTTTTTTTTTGTTTCTATTATGTTCGATAAAAAATTGAAATCTTAATTGAGCATGCTTCATGTCTTTTGGGCAACCGAAATTCTAACTGAAAATAAATTCTTATCTCGATGTTATACGTGGTTGAAGAGCACCAATCGGAGCACCGAAGTGTAGGAATGAAAGCTTGAAGAAAATATGCCACCTGAAACAAGCATTCGAATAAATCAGGCATATCTTCAGTATCTGTCCCGTTTTCGGTGATACCAATAACGTGGAAGTTCCCCCCATTGCAATAACTCCTCCTAACCCATCCATTTTGTTTCTAGTGCTTCTATCACCGCAATAGAATACTGCCGTGGGCAGGTAAACTGCAGTAACCCCAGAACAATGCAAAATACCATTTTTAATCTGAAGTAATCAGTCTTCTAGCATACCTTTTTCAGGCCCCGTGGCGCAGTGGTAGTGCTTTGCATTGCTGTGCCACAGGTCCGGGGTTCGAATCCCGGATTGGGCGAGGTTGACCCATCCTTTCATCCCATAAATGGGTCGATAAAATGGGTACCATGCATGCTTGGGAAGTAAACACTGGGGGTTCCGCGTGAGGCTGACCACCTTACCGGGAAGCCATAAGACTTCATATACTTCAATGAAAATACATAAATTACTTAAGCTGCGGTTAGATTAAATACATGTTCATTGGGGGAAGGGGAGATTTTTTTTAAGAGTAATTGTGTTTGGAAACAAGAAGTTCAAAAAGAGAACTAAAATATCCTACATTCCCCACTCCCAGAGCCCTAGGTCACGAAAGCTGAAATGGGCACGGCAGGCCTTGGCCCACTAATGGGTTGTTGCGCCGAGGAGTTCAGTTTTCTAGCATACCTTTTTATTGGTTAGAGTTATTGAATGCTTGCAAGAACGGCCCAAATCGTTAATCTAGATGCTGCAGTTCACCATAAGTGAATTATTGATAAGCACAGTGGCTTGGATTGTAGCGCTTCCAAGTTGACGTGAAGCTCAAAGAAACCGTCACAACTCCCAACCTCGTGTTTTTATTTAAATAAAAACTTATTAGTAATTATTCTATCGATAGTAAGTTTAATAATAAAAAATAATAAATATTATTAATAATAATAATAATAATAATAATAATAATTATGATAATAATAATAATAATAATAATGATAATAATAATAATAATTATAATAATAAAAATAATAATACATATAATAATAATAAAAATAATAATGATAACACTGATAATAATAAAAATAATAACAATGACCACACTGATAATAATAACAATAATGATAATGATGAGAATAATAATAATGATGAGAATAACAATAATGATGAGAATGGTTATAATGATGATAATAATAATGATGAGAATGGTTATAATGATGATAATAATAATGATGAGAACGCTTATAATGATGATGAGAATAATAAAATAATAATAATGAGAATGGTTAGAACAGGTTTTATAAATTTTACTACTGTCTGATGCTCTTACTTTGGTCTTTCCCCAACATTGTGAAAAAATTGTTAATTTTACAGAAAAAACGTATTTAACTGCTAATTTCTTTTAATAGTTTTTTTTCTGTAAAATGAACTGTTTTAAGTAAAAGAAATCTGTTTTTAACCGCGTAGAGAAGTAGACTGTGCAAACAACCAAGCATTTCAACTGTTTATGAGATCTGCGTGTACCGAAACAGCTTAGTTTAGAGAGCGTAGGACTGATGATCTAAAGGTTCGTGATTCGAATCCAGGTTCGGCTGTTTATTATACCTCAGTTGTGCTATATTCAGTATCCCTGCTGTCACTGGGACCGGGGAGAGGTCAAATTTCGACATTTCTCTACAATTTTGTCTGTTTGCCAAATTAGTTTTTTTTAACAGACAAATTGTAAAGAAAAAACAATTTACTTTACACGATAACACCCAGTGACAGGTAACGATACTGACCAGGGTACTACTGAGGACTTATATAATTCTGTCTCCGAGTTTGAACCACGGATCTTTAGATCTGTTTAGTTTACTTTGAATTATATTCGCACTAGAGCTGCACGAGGGCTATTGGCGACGGGCGTCGTATTTTAGAAACACAGTCAAGTGACGAGTCGACACTTGAGTAGGCACCCAACGCAACCGTTAAGGGTGACATCGTACGCAGCGTTGGGACTTTGAAGCTTATTTAACGCGCACTTCCTCTATACAGGGTATCATTCGTCGGACATTTTTGGCTGCACAGGCCGTTTATAGGTCGGCAGTTATTTTGGAGATATCCGGATCCGAACCTGGTACCTTCCGCATGCAAGGCGAACGCCTTAACAGACTGGGCTCCCCACTACTCCAGAATTATCTACTTCGAAGATAATTTTGTATTAATTTGACCATTTACTTTATCAATTTGAATCAATAGAAATAAAACCAAGCATTACATTTTTTTTTGATAAAATGGTTGTTTTGAAAAATAAAAAGGTGCGTAATCCGGAAAAAAATTGGCATTGGCTTATAAAAACGGTAGTACGTGAAAAAAAACATCATTTTTTCAAATAATAACTCATAAAATAGTTAGCTTAACTTCAATATATTCTACCGATACATTTTTTAGGCTTTAATATATTTTTTGTGTGTGTAGTAGTCGATTTCGATTTTTTTTCTTTTGATCATTTCTCATTTTAGATCTTTCTTTTGAATCAATGGAAGCTTTAATATTTTTGAACGAAAAAAAAAGGATTCAATCTTTTTGCATCTTCACTTCAATTTCTCTTCGAGATGAGATTTTCGAAGGTATTGGAGCATTCAAATCAGTATTTTTTTCATGCTTGTCTTCGTAGGATTTGGTCGAATAATTCCTAAAAAGAGTTCTTTCTTTAAATTTTGTGAATGTTTTTCGTTTTTGGGGGGATTTGACTTCATCTCCATATTTAATCAATAAAAACAAGTAGGTGTGTAACAGAATCTGTCACTTAACCCGCTTCCACACAACAGGTAAAAAGGCACCAAACACAGCTTAATTCTATATTAAACATTTACATGCTAAATTTGGCTAGTTTCATTTATTTTCTTTCGAAAATTCAATAATTATTACTTATCGTTTGCAAAAATTAATATTTCAAAGAATAAATATGTAGTATTCCTCGCTTTTAAATAGAATGAAAATATTTCATATCAACATACAAAGAATCTCGTAGTGAAATATATTTGACGTCATTTCAAACTGATCGATGTCGCAAAAATAAATTTATTTTAATTTATTGTCTAAAAGAATTAATTTTCTCGGGCGATTGTTGTGAATGGCATTGGTGATTAAATTCTAATAAAAATGGTTTCCTGTGCTTTTTAAATACGAGCATTGAATTTTGCAGTTTTTTATATAATTGAAGTACTTCGAATTCGAATTCTTTTCCGAAAATTTCAATGTATTCTAATTTTGATGCGCTGAATTTTTGGACGTATCACACTTGTCCGTAGCATTTGTAGTTTGGGATATGAAAGTGGGTGACGGCCACACGGAAAGACAGGTGGACTGAACGATTATAATACCTTCCACTTTGTACGTTATAGACGTAGTGTGGAAGCTAAAACTAGAGTTGTGTAACACCACTCGACTTTTAATTACCTCTCAATAAATCAACACACATTAAAGGTGCCTTTAAAGGTATAATTTCAATAACTTTAAAACCAAACAAGTTCTATGGCAAATACCCCTTGCGCGTGCGCAATTTTCTCGAAAAACTTAAAACGACGTCCAACAGGTACTGGGAACACGTCTACCAAATTTAAAGCCTGTATATATTTTTTGTTTTTTAGCAATACCTTTTAAACCTAAAAAGTTTTATGGTAGCTCTCCTTTGAACAAGCGAAATTTTATCAAAAACCTAATTATGACGTCCGACAGGTACTAGAAACTCGTATACCAAAGTTGAAGCCTGCACTAACGTTCGAAACCACTTCTTTAGAATGAGCATCCTACAAAACGTGCAGAAAACACAAAACCTTAATTTCGCATTTTCATTGTACAATACTTTCATTACCTTATATTTCATATTAAGGAATCTCCACACGTTGAAAATGCCAGTTTTGAAAAAAAATTTATGCTTTTTTTTACTTGTTTATATTATTACTCAGGTTTTCTTGTTTCTAAAACTGTCATCATTTTAACCTTGCCGCAATTAAAACGAACGTAGTGATTAATTTAGTAAAGGTCAGTAGCATTAGAATCAACCAGATGTTGAAACTTTAAATGCGTTTTTCGCGCATTTCAGTTTTTCATTAAATAGCTTCAGTTGGAAAAAGATAACTCAAAATGTTTTTGAGTAATTTTAAAAATTCTTTTTCTACTAATTTAAGAAATTCTTGTCTAGGGAATATACCTAAAAAACTTGGAAGAAATGTTTTTTTTTATTTTGTTTTGGCCTATTAACCATTTTGACACACCGTAAAAAATGTTGAAAATCAGACAGTCTTTTTTCGACAAATAATAAAAATTTTATTTTTAAATAAAATATTTTGGTTTTTCCCTAGACATAAGTTTATAGTTTAATTTGGTGGTTTTATTTTCTTAATTGGTCGAACATTTTTTCTTATCTAGCCTCATTGAAGTTTTTGACAAAAAAAACTCCAAAAAACATGCTTAAAATGACCATATTTTAAAAAATTGGGTATGTATGTCAAATTTTACTTGCTATATATAATTATTTATTTCACATATACACAAAAAGAAACTTCACAAATTGTTTTCTAGTCCATATTTTTAAAAAAAGTGCTCCGAACGTGTTGGGCCACCTAGTAATTGAAAGTAAAAATACGGTATATTCTACTTGAATCTCTTTTTAGAAAACTTAACAATGGTTACACATGATAAATACGTTATGGAGCGTGGCTTAAAACTTAATTTCTTGACTAAAGTCAACGGTAGTCCTGAAATTTAATTTAAAATAAATTTTGTAAAGCAAATTTTGAAATTGTAGCTATATGGCGGACTACAAATACCAAATCAAATTTTTAAAAAAATTAGAATCTAGAGCAAATTTTTTCTATTTCACTTTTTAAAGTTTATACAACACACGTTTCCGATGTAAAAGAACTGTTGTTTTTTTTACAGAAAAAATAATTGTCTGTTGGTGTGCCGAGAAATCTGTGTATTTTAAACGAAAACGTTGTAATTTTAAAGAAAATGTTGTTTTCAACAGGCGAATTTTATCATTTTTTTTTCAGAAACCCCAAAAGTCACAATTTTATCAAAACAGAGTTTTTGATATTAATCAATTTATCCTATGTACACACAATCTGTGAAAAAATCATGTTAAGGTGTACCGTATATACTTGAAATTTTTTTTCCTAATATTTCACTTAAAAATCCAATTTTTTTAATATTTTATATAATTCATAAGTGTATGAGGGTACGTGTAAAAATATTTTTAAAAATTAAAATGTAAATTAATTAGCATTTTATGCATTAATTAGCATGTTTTTTAAACACTCACAACTCAAGAACTAATTAACTTAAATCTATACAATTACCATGCAAATTAATCACCAATTCATTCTGAAGGGCGTTAACCTCAAACCAAGTTCGTGGCTTTTTTAGCTTTTTATTTATAATTTTTTATAATAAGCAACAATAAAAAAATCCATTTTTTTAGAAGAAAAATAACTTTGACATGCAATATAAAATTATTTTAAAAACCAAATCTTTTTTGAGGTTCACGCCCTCCCCCAACTTATTCCACAAGTAAATAAACAATTCGTTTGACGTTAATTTTAACTTTAGTTATCATTGTTTAAGCAAAGTAACACTTGAGAAAAATGAAGTTTTGAAAAAATTGAGTTTAAAGGTTATAAAAGCTAACTAACTTTCATGATTTGGAAGATTAGAAAAACCTATGTAACTTTTTATTAGAGTGGAGTATCATTACAAACTTTACATCATTTTAAAGAGGAAGAATTGGAAATTCTAATGAACTTAAAACCAAAAAATGCCTAATTTGGTTATTTTTGGCCTTTTCTAGTGTGTATGTATACCTTAATCCAGTGGTTTGCACATACAAGGGGAAGCAACCAAAAATAGCGTTTCGGGGAGAACCCCTATGAGTCACAAACCTTGTCGAATTGCTACAGTGAGACACAGATAATTGTTTTTTTAGAAACCCCATAAGAAGTCCAATATTGTATAAGATTGTTTTGATTTTTTTTACTTTCTTTTGGCCTGAAATTCTTGTTAGTTGAATAAACAAAATTTTAGCTGCAAAATTCGAGTTAATATTATTTTTCTTGTAATTGAAACACAAATAATTGCTGTTTTTTTTTTGCTAAAAAACCCCCCATAAGTCAACTTTAAAACTCATTTTAAATATTAATTAATTCCTTTCTTTAAGACTCTTTCAAATTGTAACAAAGCTTCCCGCTCAAAAGATTGTTGTTTAATTTTCTGTTCAGTAATTTCGATGAAGGTTGCTATATTAAAACAGTTTATTTCAATTTCTCGAAAACTATGGTTCGTGGATTTATATCGGGTTTCTGAAAAAATCGATTTAATTGAAAAGGAAAAAAAGTTCTAACTCACCTTGTTGGGAAATCGAATCCTTGGTCTTCCCAGTGACAAGCGGAGATACTGACTACAATGCAAATCTAACTACTCCTGGTTCGAACCACGGACATCTAGATCTTCAGTACAACGCTCTCCCAACTGAGCTGGTTGGTTGGTAGACATATATACTCAGGTTTGTGTGCTTGGTCAGAGACCCATAAACCTTCGTCAAGTAAGACAGAAACAACACACACACATAAGTGGATCCATCTAATTTTAAGACACAGAGGCCAACTAGAGGATCCCTAGAATTGACTTGTCACCTCCAGAGGAATTATTTGGTATGAGAACTTGGTGGACTTTGTGACCACGACGGAATTTAACGTCACCATTAGCGTACACGGGCAACTGAGCTGTTTTGAGTAGTTTGGTAGTTTCATCGTTTCCGGCAGTCTATTTCTAGCCTCCTTTTGGGAGCTTTAACACAGCCAATTACCCCTCGTAATTTAGAACCCTGGTCGACACCTGAGCTGGCATCCAACTGGACTTCGAGCGACCAAACAGAGTTTCAACCAACAGGATTTTTTTATGCTTGTCCGGTTTCTGTCTTGAAATTTTTATAGGCTTAAAAACAGTACTCACTATTTTAACTTTAAACAGCAGATTTTTACTGAAAGAAATTTATTGAAGGGAATATAATTTTTTAAAAAAGTTTTGGTAAATGTATGCTTTTTTTTCTGTATAAAATTAATTATTTTACAGCACAAACCGAAATCGAGGATCGGTTTAGTTTAGTTAAAATTACATCACATTAAAGCAACACGAGGTTACAACACTGGTACTTTTGAACTGCGGTCAAGTGAAGTGGCCAACACCTGAGGTTGCACCCAACGCAACCTTATAGCGGCATCGTGCACAGCGGGCGTCAAGAATTCGGATCACGCCAAATTTATTGCCCATCCTACTTATATGATATCGCCAAACGTAATATGCTCAGTTGTAACCTTTAGTGGTTCGTTAAATGGTTATGCTGTAGTGCTTTGACTGAGTATATTGTGATAATTAAACTGTTGATTTTTGTGGAACTGTGTAATTTGTGACGTCAGAGAATTCTTTTTGATGCCATGTATTGCATTTGATGAGATTTGCCGCAAAATGAAAAAAATACCAAAAATGAAGAGTACAGGGGAAGAACCCTTCATTGCCTAGGAATCTGTTGGCATCCGGTCTGCTTGGCGAAGATAGCGAGTCATTACCTAAACTGGTGTGAAGAAACTAATTTTGCTTTGATTCTTATCACGCGGCACACGGGTTTACTATCTTTATGATTGAGATTCACGCCTGACAACAGTCTCACCCTTCAACCGCGGAAGAAGAATCAGAGAGAAATCTGTTTCTGATCGCCACTACTCGCCAAGCAGACCTCAATGCGGACAGATTCCCTGTCGATGAAGGGGTTTTCCCGGTAGAGATTTACTGTACGGTCTCCCTTGGCGAACTTCCAAATCGCACCAACAGTCGTATTTTGGCGACTTTTTTTAATGAAACCACGATTCAATAAAGGATAGCAGAAATTTCTTAGAAAACTCACACAAAGGTCCGATAGGTTGCCGGAAAATGTCATCGGTGCAAACGCCAAGAATTCGAATCTTCATCGAAGTAGAGACAGGTTCCAGAAAAAACATATTCTATGCAAATCAAAAAAAAATCGCGCAAAGGGACCTAAGTAAATCTGACTCGGGTTTTCCCTGTACTCTTCATGTGTATAGTAATATTTATTTTTTAAGTTTTTTTTTTTTTGGTCAACGCGGTTCTTTTCGTAAATGTTACCACGATGATAGATAGTTAGACGAACGATAGAAACTTTGTGGTATAATTCGCGATCTGGACTATATAACTTCTATTTTCGGAATTTTTTTTCTGTAAAACGTAGTTATTAAACCGAACGATACTAACCATAAATTTACTTACTCCTGGCTTAATTCCATTTACCGAAACATCCTATAACTCTCAAACACGTTCCAGAACACTATGATACTATGTTCTTTAATTAGTATACTGTGTTCTTTAACTGAGTATGCGTAGTCTTTACTGAGTATATTTAACACGATACCTAACCAAGAGTTCACTATTACTCCTGGCCTAATTCCATTTACCCGAAACACTTCCTATAACTCTCCAAAACACGTTCCAGAAACACTATGTATACTATGGTTCTTTAATTAGTATACTGTGTTCTTTTAACTGAGTATGCCGTAGTCCTTTAACTGAGTATATTTTAACACCGATACCTAACCCAAGAGTTCACTATTACTCCTGGCCTAATTCCATTTACCCGAAACACTTCCTATAACTCTCCAAAACACGTTCCAGAAACACTATGTATACTATGGTTCTTTAATTAGTATACTGTGTTCTTTTAACTGAGTATGCCGTAGTCCTTTAACTGAGTATATTTTAACACCGATACCTAACCCAAGAGTTCACTATTACTCCTGGCCTAATTCCATTTACCCGAAACACTTCCTTTAACTCTCCAAAACACGTTCCAGAATCACGCTGCAGCCGGCCTCTCTCAAGAAAGAATCAATTTCAATTACGCTTCAACCTGACAGCACCCCATCGTTCAATAGAGTTCTGTAATGGCCCGTGGAAATCCCATCTTCGATAAGACGATGAAGTCGCATGAAAATGAAGTTTTTACAAGAAATTAACGAGAGGGATTAGATGTTACTTTCGTCTTATGTCGTTCGGTGAGGTTATAGGTATAGGTGTTAAACTTCTTTATGGTCGAGCAGTTGTTTGATGATAATGTCCATGGTGGCGAAGGTTATATAAAGGTTCAGTACTTTTAAATTTCGCTGGCGCTGAACATAAAGTTGCCAAAGGGTAAACCGTCGCAAACGAATATTTCACAGGGTGATTCAACTAATCTTCAAAGAATAGTCTTTTAAAGAGTATACTGTGTCTTTAACTAAGTATACTGTGTTTGTTGCGAAATTTCCATTTGTTCTCAATAGTAGTTTGGGGAATTTACACTCCAATGGGCGAGGTTATATAAAGGTTCAGTACTTTTAAATTTCGCTGGCGCTGAACATAAAGTTGCCAAAGAGGTACAACCGTCGCCAACCGGAATATTTTCAATGGTGATCTCCAACTAACTCTTTAAAGAACTCCGGTATTTTAAAGAGTATACTGTGGTCTTTTAACTAAGTATACTGTGATTTGTTGCCGAAAATTTCCATTTGTCGCCAAATAGTACGTTTGGGGACATTTGCACCTCCGAAATGGAAAAGTACCAAAGATAAAATTTTGGTGTATTATTATTTTTTCTTTTGGTCACAACGATTTTTTTTTATAGAGTGACTATGTAGTATGTGATACATAATATGTGATGTATAATATGTGATGTATAATATGTATAATATGTGATGTATAATATGTATAATATGTGATGTATAATATGTATAATATGTGATAATGTAATTGCTTTTAAATACATCGATTTATAAAGTTGTAATTGAAAGTCGTGTGGGGTTATTAACACTCCTAGTTTAAAACAGAGTAATCCCGTTTTTTTTTTAATATCTGGTCAGTTTAGTTTGAATTATAGTCGCACTAGAGCTACACGATTGCTTTTGGCGACTAGCGTCATAATTTAAAACCGCAGTCAAGTGACAAGCCGACCCCTGAGTAGGCACCCTACGCAACCATAAAAGGGCGACATCGAACGGAGAGCTATCGAATATCTGGTAAAAAAATAACAATACGTTTTCATCATTTTTGAGTTTCAAGAGGTGATTTTAATCAATCAAATCAGGCACCTCACGTGAGGCTTCAGTAAAAGAAGTTGCGTGATTTGAAGCCATTTGGCTGAAAAGTAACCCATTCTTGCATAGCCCAAAGAAGAGCTAAGAAGAAGATGATATGCTTGGCGCGAAACAAAGTGAAGCTATCAGAAAGTCGCCAAGCAACCCTTGTGAGCCACGGACTACTCAACTACTAAGGCCGAAGAAGCTTTCCCAAACAAGCTCGGGGACGGAAATTTTGACGTCATAGTTCCGAGTGACGTTGTTCCGAAGATGAAGACAACCTGTCTCGAAACCTCTTCGGAACCACCCGTTCACGGCTGACCACAATTTTAGAGTACCGAATGCGTCCGAACTGGTTTTTTCGATCTTCGGCCCTGGGAACAGTGACGTCAAAATTTCCGTCTACGCACGCTCATGTTTGGGAGAGCTTCTCTGGCCTTGTTATTGAAGTTGGCCGTGAGTGAGCCCAAACAAACCGCTTACTTATTGTTACTTCATGCTGAAACGGTTCATTTTGTTCCTGAAAAAACGTAACTTAAATATCAAAAGTATAAGTAGGTTTGTTACAGAATCTGTCACTTGAACCGCATCCACACATTATTTGTGCTCACCAGAGAACACACTATTTATAGACCTTAGAAATTCGCCAAACAGGGCCTTCAACAAGTTCTTATTTAAACTTTTGATTGCCAAAACTAGAAGAAGTTGAGTTTTTTGCTGCAAAAATGGAAGCGAAACTATTATCATATCATTTAACTTTACATAATTTCAAAAATTAAAAAAGGACACGATTTTCATGCGAAAAAATGAACATTCTCAGTCGTTTTCCTGATAAACAACTTTTAGTCGCCATAATTTCCCATTTTAATTAACTTTCTTTCAAAAAAAATTCAATTAATAATATTTATCGTTTGTTAAATTAATCTGCAGTTCGAAGAATAACTAATTAGTAAAATTGATGCTTTAAAAATAAAAGCGAAACTTTTCATATTTTTTATGCACTCTCTATATGCATCTTTTTTCATATATAAATAATGAACCATCAAAAGAAATTGATGTAATATCACATCAATCCAAATTGAATAATATCACATAAATTCATTTTTATTTTAAATAAAGTTTCTCGTACGTTTGACGAAATGGCAACAGTGAAAATATTGAATAAAAATGGAATTAGCATGTTATTTCAATGTAGGTTAAATTTTTAGTTATTTAAATTATAAATAAACTTCTAAATTAAATTTTTTTTATGAAATTTAAAAAGGAACCTTGTCTGATTTTTCTCTTCAAAATTATGTTGGTTGGTTTGTTGGTAGACATATATATTCAGGTTTGTGTGCTTGGTCAGCGACCCGCTTATAAACCTTCGTCAAGTAAGACAGACTCAACAGACAACACACACACATAAGTGGATCCATCTAATTTTTAGAGACAGAGGCCAACTAGAGGATCCCCAGAATTGGCTTGTCACCCTCAGAGGTATTGATTTGGTATGGGAACTTGGAGGACTTTCGGACCCAACAGATTTAACGAGCACGTACTCCGCATATACTCGGTAGGTCTTCAGTGGTACCGGGACTCGATCGCAGGACCTTCCGATCCCGAGACCGAGACGCTGACCACTAGGCTCACTACGGCCCTCAAAATTATGTATCTCACTTGTTTGTTTTCGACACGATTATAAAACCTTCCACTTTTTACGTTATAAACGTAGTGTGGAAACTAAAAACGAGTATTTGCGCAGTTGTAGGCTGTAGCAAGATATCTGAATTTATACAAGATGGTATAGTAATTTCTTTCACATGGAAGAAAAATGCGTTGTAAGCATCGTTTTTGTTAGAGAGTCAAAAATCGCCAAGTCGATGTGGCAAGCCTATGCTAACGCCCCTTCAGAATGGTGCCATATACTTCGCCGGAAGCGTTTGTTTGGGCTTATTACAATGCGATCGATGGCTTCAATTGGCAAACTGGTTTTTGTATAGCTTATTGTCCGGCAGCACATCCATTTTATTCTTAACTCCGTGCAAAGACCTTTTCGCTCGTTTTGAAATGTGCTGGTTAATTTGGCAAAAACCGTTTAAGACTATTCATACTTTTTCTCTCTTAAAAGAGTATATTTTTTGTTAGAAATGTAGGACTGGTAATTTACGTTAATGTTTTTTGATTAAATTTTTTTTAAATGTAAAACTGTGATGTGTCAGGTTCTATGAATACGTGATGTAAGTAAATTTGGTAACGAAAAGTTTAATCTCTACAGAAGTTACACATTTATTTTGGTTAGTTAGGTTAAGTTGTACACGGTTGTACAATTTTGGCGACTTTGGCGAAAAAAAAAGTATCTTTATTTTTAAGCTATTTTATTCGAAGCTTTCTTAGCCAAACACATGGTTCCGAATTTTATTCACATACTTTTCTATTTGAAAATTATTTTCTTTTACATAATATTTTCTTTTACAGATTTATTTCTTTTACTGATTTACTTCTTTTACAAATTTATTTCTTTTACTGATTTACTTCTTTTACAAATTTATTTCTTTTACAAACTTATTTCTTTTTACAAATTTATTTTATTTCTTACTAAAAGTGAGTTAATTAAAATATAATAATCTAATTATCTGAAAGATTTTAACAAAATGTAGTTTTTAATGCTGATGAAATTTAATATTCGTGTATTACTCGGTCATTTTCATTTCAATTGAGATGGGTTGGTTGGTAGACATATATTTTCAGGCTTGTGTGCTTGGTCACAAAGACCGGCTTATAAACCTTCGTCAAGACACACATACAAGACAGATGCTGCCATCTATCGCCACCTCCACAATTTAGACATGCCCCTGAAGGGGAGGGAAATAGTCTCCAGGGACCTGTAATCGTGGTAAACTGCGCAATAACCGACTACAGGACTTTCGGACCCAACAGATTTAACGAGCACGTACTCCGCATATACTCGGTGGGTCTTCAGTGTTACCGGGACTCGATCGCGGGAACTTCCGATCTCGAGACGCTGACCACTAGGCTCCCCACAGCCCCTCAATTGAGATACACTACTTATATATATTTTTAACCTACTTTTATTTTTAATTTTTAATTACCTAATATTAAATAAAAGGTAATGAAAGTATTGCGATAGGGTTGAAAATGCGAAGTGGAGATTTTGTGTTTTCAACACGTTTTCGAGGATGCCGATTATGAAAAAAGTGGTTTGTGAGCATCGGTTCATCTGTCAGTGTGTCTGAAACCACTCTACAGAGAACTAAAGAGCTACGGACTTCAAAACTTGGTAACGTAAACTAACGTGTTTTAATTTAAATAAAAACTTATTAGTAATTATTCTATCGATAAAAAGTTTAATAATAATAAATAATAAATATTAATAATAATAATAATAATAATAATAATAATAATAATAATAATGATAATAATGATAATAATAATAATAATGATAATGATAATAATAATAATGATAATGATAATAATAATAATGATAATAATAATAATAATTATGATAATAATAATAATTATGATAATAATTAGAATAATAATAATAATAATAATAATAATAATTAAATAATAATTAGAATAATAATTAGAGTAATAATTAGAATAATAATAACAATAATAATAATAAATAATAAATAATAAATAATAAATAATAAATAATAAATAATAAATAATAAATAATAAATAATAAATAATAAATAATAAATAATAATAATAATAATAATAATTATAATTAAGATAATAATAATAAATATAATAATAAACATAATAATAATAAACATAATAATAATAATAAATATAATAATAATAATAATAAAAATAATAATAATGATAACACTGATAAAAATAATAATGATGACCACACTGATAAAAATAACAATAATGATAATGATGAGAATAATAATAATGATGAGAATGGTTATAATGATGAGAATGGTTATAATGGTGAGAATGGTTATAATGATGAGAATGGTTATAATGATGAGAATAATAATAATGATGAGAATGTTTATAATGGTGATAATAATGATAATATTAATAAGTATAATAAGCATTTAATATCAAATACAAGTCAAAACACAAATATATTTTAGAACCTTACCCTGCCAGGATAACAAAATTTATTAAAACCAATTCAAAATTTACTTTCTCTCAACCGAAACATAAACCACAAACTAAAGGAATGAAGATATTAGTAAAACCTCCGAAGCAAAAACAAAGTGTTACATGAAGAAAATGATGAAAACCACATTTTGATTAAACATAAACTACGCATCCGAAACTTTGCTCTTATCTTAGAAAACTCTTTTTGATGAAATACTTTCACTTCCACTCTCACATGTAATCTTTCACATCGTCATTTTGAAGAGAGCTGGGTTGTCGGGTTTATTTTCGCCAAGTTTCCCTTTTTTCGCCAATAAATAGATAACGCCACCAAAATTGCACACGTTTAGGGAACTTACTTTATTTTAGGATAATGGTGGAGTCCAAAGTCCCGACAGCGTTAGCGTACGATGTCTCTCGAAGTTCCGTTGAGTGCCCGCTCTGGTATCGACCTCGTCACTTGACCAGGTTTTTAAATTACGAAGCGTTATTGGCTGCGTGTGCCTCTTGGAGCCTCTGGGTTCGGGTTCGAATCCCGGTAAGGCATGGATGTTCGTGTTTGTCGAGTATATGCGGAGTACGTGCTCGTTTAATCTGTTGGGTCCGAAAGTCTTCTGGACGGTCATTGCGCAGTTTCCCACGGGTACAGGTCCCTGGAGACTATTTCCCTCACCTCCAGGGACACGTCTAAATTGTGGAGGTGGCGATAGATGGCAGCATCTGTCATATATGTGTGTGTATGTCGTGTCCGTCCTTCTTGACGATGGTTTATCAGCGGGTCTTTGTGACCAAGCATACAAGCCTGAAAATGTATGTCTACCAACCAATCACTACACTGAGAGGCCACTTTATAATGACCACCTGATAGTTTTGTGCAACCACAATCCTCAGTTTTTTATTCTATCCATAACATTTGCTGGTGTGGAAGCTATATTATGGTTTGGGAGATGTTTTCTTGCCGTGGCGCAATGGTAGTGCTTTGCATTGCCGTGCCACAGGTCCGGGGTTTGAATCCCGGATTGGGCAGGGTTCACTCAACCTTTCATCCCTTAATTGGGTCAATAAATTGAGGACCCAGCATGCTTGGGAACTAAACATTCGGGTCCCGCGGTGAGGTTGACCACCTAACCAGGGCATATGCCTAGCACCCTAGAGCCCTTGGTCACGAAAGCGGAATCGGGCACTGCAGGCCTTGGCCCAATAATGGGCTGTTGCGTTTAGGAGTTTAGTTTAGAGATGTTTTCTTTTTATTGTATGGATCCTTTTATTGAATGTTGGTATGTTACCCTGACACGTTAATGGTGACCCTGTCGAAGATGGGTACTTTCAGTAGTACAAATCTCCTTGTCATAAAGCTCGCAATGTGTCCTAAAATGATTCATGGAGCTTGATGGAACTTTACCTTGCTTCGTAGGGCCTGCACAGTCACCCGATCTCAACCCAATAAAGAATTTGTGGGACAAGATTGAACAGGGTGTGGCGGTTCACCACACACGCAACCTCAATATGCCATCAACAACTAGGTGGCGCTGATTTACCATCTCGTTCCTACCACTATTCTTAATTACAAAGTTAATAGTAGTATATAAGCCGAGGTAACTCATCTCCACCTTAAGGATCCTTTTGGTAGACTGTGGGTTACTGAGGCCGCTACATTGGTGACCCGGACGTGATCGTCACCCACTCCAACGACGCTCCTGCTACGAAGCGCTCAACCACGGTTAGCTACTCGCTGGTACTGCACTCAACGCTCCCCGCAACTCAACGGCCAACGCTGGCATTCAACTCAGCCGCAGCACAACGCACAGCGAAGCAACCTGCGAACGGTTCTATACCTCGTTTCTAGGAGGGGAGTAGTGTGGCGGTTCACCACACACGCAACCTCAATATGCCATCAACAACTAGGTAGCGCTAATTGACCATCTCGTTCCTACTATTCTTGATTACGACGTTAATAGTAGTATATAAGCCGAGGTAACTCATCTCCACCTTGAGGATCCTTTTGGTAAACTGTGGGTTACTGAGGCAGTTGGGTTACAAGGGCATCGTGCAGCTGGATACAGTAGATTAAATCTTAAGGCATTGCAAAATGTAGCTCGTCGAATAAGTTCTCAGATTCCTCGTCCCACCTAACAAAATCTCATAGAATTTATGCCAAAAAGAATTCATGCAGGGTTAATGGCAAAAAGCGTGAAATATTATATGGAGAGGGGTTCATAATAATTTGGCAACTCAGTCTGCACAGCATTACAATAGTTTTAAACATAATTAACAAAAATCAGTTTCGTTAACATTTGATTAGCATCATAGGGTTGCTGCATCGAAATTCCAATAATCTAAACACACTTGTTGTCGCGAAGTTGGCGACAAATCAAATACTTGGCTACAAAACCCCTGCTAACCAGAACTTCCGTTCATCCTGTCATCGTGCGAAAGATATTTCTCCAAGCGTGTAAGAAGTTTTCAATCTTGGGGAGGAGTAAGAACTCCGGCCATCATCTTTTCATTTTCTCGCCTGTGTGTCTGCTTTCCCGTAAATGAACGCGAAAAAACAATTCCAAAGGGTTTTTTCCTCTTTATCCCTGATTCAGAGTTTCAGGAATTAATCTTTTGGTTGCTTACAGTCCCTGGACAAATTATTAGACGCACTGTATTTTTTTTAGTAATTTTATGTTTCTTAAGAGTTTTTATGCAATAATTGTATATTTAAACTACAATATTATAGATTTTTATTTAGAAGAATTGTTGTAGACTACATATTTGTATTTTTTTTAACATATGACAACACTGTGTTGACAAAGTGATTAACTACAGTATAAACTTAATTTGGAGCGATAGATGAGCACGATCGTCATATATGTGTGGTTTCGTGTCCGCCTCGACGAGGTATTGCGGTCCTGGACCAGACGCTGAAATAGTCTACCCCTCAGTACAAACCTTAACAGTGACGAATCGTATGTGGAGTGGATGATTGGTGTTGTTCATAATATTGTGTGTTGTCGGCCGCTTCCTTCGTGACGATGGTTATAAGCGTGGTCTTTTGAGACCAAGCCAAACAAGACCCTGAAATATATTGGTTCGACCAACCTACCAAGTACTAAACCTTATCAGTCGCGAGATCCGGAATGCATAGGTCACGGTACGGACGTGTTTCTGTGGCTTTATGGACTGTGATTGTTTGTTTAACAGTTTTATACTACTCAGTTATTAGTTTATTTTGTATGCAGTGTTTTAAAAAAGTAATCGGATTGAAAAAAATAAATGTAAATTAAAACTAAGCAGAATTGTATGCAAAAAATATGCCTTGCCGCTTTCTTGGTAAACAATTAATGAACAATCAAAGAATCACATTGTGCTACATTTTATGACGTCATTCCAAAAGGATTCATGAAAAAGTTATTTTGCTTCAAATATTTTTAAATAAAGTTTCTCATGCCATTGTTGATTTGGCAACAGTGATTTAAATGACTCAAAATTGAATTTCAATGCTAATTCAATGGGGAATTCGCCGACAGATAATAGATGTATGTCCGTCCGAACGTACAGACAGGTGGACAAAAAGTACGAAAGTTGGGTCTCTGAGGTCCTAGCTTTTTACCAAACAAGAATTTTAAAGATCAGATGTATAGAACCGATTTTGGAAGGGGAGTACGGACGGGGGTCTCTGAGGTCATAGCTTTCTAACAAAAAAAGAATTTTTAAGATCCGAATGATAGAACCGATTTTGGAGGAGGAGGGGGGGGGGTACGGACAGACAGACGGAAGACCATTTTCATTATGGAAAGAAAAGGCGATCTTTCACAACTTAAAACAAAACAAACATCACAACAAACAAAACAAATCAATTTAAAATAATAAAACGGTACAATATCACACGGTAATTAATATTTTAAATGAAATCTTGCAGTGAGTCTAAATAATTTGTCCAGGGACTGCAGTTGTGCACTGAAAGAAATCTGTTAATTTTTACAGAAAAAAAACATGTATTTACAGAAAAATATGGACTTTAAACATTTTTTTTTCAGTAAAAATAAAGTGTTTGAAGTAAGAAATAGCTATTTTTTTGTTTTTAACTGCGTGAAGAGTATCTAAACTGTAACCGAACAAGCCTTTAAATTATTTAGGGCAACTCCGTGTATTGATACAGCTAAGTTGAGAGTGTGTTGGACTGGAGTTCTGAAGGTCCGTGGTTCGAACTCGTTGTCGGGAGATAATTGATATTTGGTAGTACTGTGGTCAGCAATCCCCCTTCCACTGGGGTGCCCGGGGAAGGTAAAATTAGTTTTTTTTTACTATTTGTGTGTTATAAAAACAAATTTTGCGTTAAAATTACAAATTGTTATTTTTCTATATTTACTTCTGTAATAAGACCGTACCTTAGCAAATGATGTTTAACTTTTTAAAATCAAATTAAGGCATTTTTTATTACTTTTACCAAAAAATCAAACTTTATTACCATTATACCCCATTTTACAATAAAAAATTTTATTAACTCTTTCGGTCCCAATCACAATTTGGCATCATCATTTTAGAAAAAAAAATTCTGATCGTCTATAGCCATTTATGATATAAAAAAGCACATCATTCGATTCTTCAAACTTTTTTCTATTAGAAAATATTTTTTATTAATCCCAATAGATGTCAGCCCTATTATTTTTTAAAATTATGACCAGAAACATGATGATGCCAATTGGCATCACTGGGACTGAAAGGGTAAACCTATTTTACTTCATGTCAACATGAAAATTTAAACAAGTTTTATTTTCTTTTTTAGTGCATTTCTACTTAAAATAAATTCAGTGGATATTTGATTCTCTTATGGAACTGAATCCTGACATTCTGAACATTAATTTAAATCAAATCTTCACCATTTTGTATTACTAAAGCTTTAGGCCTCACATTTATATCCCTCATTCTTTAATAAACTGCAGAGGGAAATCTCACAGTAATAAATATAAATGTTACGTTGCGTATTTTCGCAGAAATCCATGTGTTTCTTTTATTTCTATAGGTACGAACCGGTTTATCCAGTAGTCAAAACAAGTAGGTTTGTAACAAAATCTGTCACTTAGCTCGCTTTCACACAACATTTGTGTTCAACAGGGGGGAAAAAAAAGGCGCCAAACACAGTATTAATTCTATATTGAACATTTACACGCTAAATATGGCTAGTTTCATTTTGTTGTTGTTGAAAACTCAAGAGTTGTTTCTTATCGTTTGTTAAATTAATTTATATTCGAAGAATAAATATATAACATTCCTCGCTGTTAAATAGAAGCAAAATTAAAGCGTCCTTAAGACATGCTTAAATTCAAAATGAAAAATGCTTTAAAAAAATTAGAACGAATTGTGCCTCTTTCTAAACAAATACTAATACAAAACAATTTAAAGAATCTCATTGTGAAATATATTATGACGTCATTTCAAAATGTCGCCAAAAAATAAATGTATTTTAACTTTTTATTAAAAAGAAATTAAAGTTTCTCGTGCGATTGTTGTGATTAGCACTGGTGATTTAATTCGAATAAAAATGGACTTCTTATGCTTTTTTAAATGAGTATTAAATATTGCAGTTTTTTTTTAAATGATTGAAGTACTTCGAATTTGAATTTTTTATAGACAATTTCAATGTCTTCTAATTTCGACGCGCTGAATTTCTGGAATATTTCTGTATTGAATAATTTTGCGTAAGTTATTTTTTTTTTATATTATAACTGTAGTTGAATTGGAGAGTTTTTTGAATTGGAGAGCGAATTTTTTTATTTGTAAAATTATTTATTGGAAATTTTAGAAAAATATTCCAAAACAATTTCAAAAAGTGAGACTAAGTCAGCTACATTTATCATTAAAAAAAAACGGTTCGCTAAAATATTCAATACAGCTGGAGAAATGTGGCTTAGAAAACTATATATTTAAAAATTGGATTAGCACAGCGGCACCTTGGTTTGGTGACCCGCTGTCATCCCCCCCCCCTTATATTGTTATCGCGTCAATCAATAAGAGTTTTAAAACCCCGTTACGAATGAATTTTTAAAATATTGGTTTGTATTTTTTTAAGGAAGTTCAGTGAAACTTAAAATATAAGACACCTAAGTTTTTATTTCAAACTAGCAAATAAATACCCGTACTTCGCACGGACTAAAGCAAAAAAAAATACGCCATAAAATGTATGCATAATAGTTATCGTAATTTCCCTCAAAAACATATAAAACCTTTAAGCCCATTTGGCGCCTTTTTGGTAAGAATTTGGCGAGAAAAGAGATATAGCTACAAACACACTTATTATACAGCTCTAGCACGACGACCTTCGAACAATCAACCAACATCATAAATTAAAAAAAAAGGCTCATTTGGTTCGTTTAGGTAAGAATTTGGCGAGTTCGGCAACGTATTTGGCGAAATTATGAAAACGTTAAACCCTAATATGCATCAGAATAAAATAAACATTTTTAATTTTAATTATTTTCCTAAAAGTTTTATTTAATTTCTTCTGCCGAATGGCATCACGAAAGGGAATAAAAATGTTCGGATTTGAGCGAAAGTGGTGTATTTTTTTCAAAATATTCGAAATTTCTTTAAAAAGAGAACATTTTGAGCTCTGAAAGTTCAAAATCTGTAACTGAAGTATGAACTACATATTTGTGCCAAGTTACGAGTCAAACAAATGTCTAGTTTATGAGTCTATAAGAGACATATATACAAACAAACACACAAAACTTCATTTTTATTATTATATATATACTTATTACTCCTAAACTCCTCGGCGCAAAGGCCCAGTAGTGGGCCAGGGCGTACCGTGCCCAATTAAGCTTTCGTGACCAAGGGCTCTGGGGGGCTATGCATATTAGGTTGTCCCTGTTAGGTGGTCAACCCCACGCGGGACCACCAGTATTTAGTTCTGCAAAGCACTACCTACCACTGCGCCACAGGGCCACTGATTTGCTCTATCACAAAAAATATATGTATAAATAGCGGCAATTTACAAGTAAACTAGGGATAGAAAGGCGTAGAATTATGATCAAATAAAATAAAACTATTGCGTATTAAATTCCATACCCTTTCAAAAAACATCCAGATCAAGAGGCGTGACTTTGTCACCGTTCGTTCATATTCGCTGCGAAACTTTAAGAAGCTGTTTATACCATGTAAAATATTATAAACGCTCCAATGGCTGAAATTCTGTTATTCTAATAGACTTAAGAAGAAGAAGGTGACGCTGCGAGGCAAAAAAACAATACAAAAACCGGTTCGCCAAGTGAAGCCATCGATCGTCTTGTAGTAAGCCCAAACGAACACTCTTGGCGATCTATTTGGTGCTATTATTATGTGGAGTTTGGTATAGGCTTTTTACATCGATTTGGCGAGTTTTTGACTCTCTGATAAAACCATAATTGTGACGGATTTTCCTTACCTGTGAAAAGAATTATTACCATTTGGGGCTAAGGAGCCCAGTCGGTTAGGCGCTCGCCTAGTATGCGAAAGGTCCCAGGTTCGGGTCCGGGCATCCCCAAAATAACTGCCGACCTATAAACAGCCCGTGTAGCCAAAAATGTCCGACGAATAATACCCCGTGTGGAGGAAGTGCACGTTAAAATACGCTCCAAAGTCCCAACGCTGCGTACGATGTCGCCCTTAACGGTTACGTTGGGTGCCAACTCAAGTGTCGGCTCGTCACTTGACTGTGGCTCTAAAATACGACGCCCGTCGCTAATGGCCCTCGTGTATCTCTAGTGCAACGATAATTTAATCTAAACTAATTACTACCATTTTGTATAAATTTAAATCTCTTCTTACAGCCTACATCTGAGGAAACAACCATTTAAGCACACAAACCTGAATAATATATATATATATATATATATATATATATATATATATATATATATAAAAATATATTATTATATTTATATATATATATATATATATATATATATATATATATATATATATATTTTATATATATATATTGTTTTGGGCTTTTTACTAGGGTTACTTGGCGACTTTCTGACGGCTTCACGTTTTTTCTCGCCAAGCATCTCAACCTTCTTCTTAACACACTCTATGGTTATTCTTTCGAAGCGTGAAAAACTTTGTATTCTCCTTAGAAGAGCTTTCGATATTCATTTTGCGTCCGCTTGAAGAATCTTTACTTAGGGTTGTGCGGTTCTTAAGAAACTAGTACTCGGTGTAACCGGTTATTTTATTTCCGGTTTTTACTGGTACCGTTTATGGTGTCCCTAAAAACAATTAAAAAAGCAGTTTCGAATTAAAAATTTTCAAATTTTGTTTGATTGATTGAACTTATGTTTTGACCATTCATTCCAGTTTTCATTATATTTATCTGTTTTTTTTTTTTTTACTTTAAGTCTTGGGATTTTCCATTTTAGCTCCCACAGTACGTTTACAAACCAAAAAGTGGAAACTAGAAAGTAACGTAGAAAATGTGGAATGTGTTATAAACGTTCAGTCCTTCTGTCTGTCCGTCAACCACTTTTACAGAGAGAACCACAAGTCTCACAAACAAGTGGGATACGTCATATTGAAGCAAAAACTCAGGCAATGCTATATACCGAATTTCATTAAAATATTTAAATTAGAAGTATATTTAAAATTTATATAACTAAAAATTTAATATCCTTTGAAATAACAGGAAAAATCCATTTTTATTCAATATTTTAAATGTTACGAGATAATTAACAAACGAACGAGAAACTTTATTAAAATAAAATAAAACTTAAAATATTTTTTCTAATAGAATTATTTATTGATAAGTGATATAAATTAGTGGAGATTTTGTGTTTTCTCCACATTTTGGAGGGCGCTGATTCCCAAAAAGTGGTTTTCGAACATTGGTTCGTCTGTTAGTCTATCCGTCTGAAACTCCTCTACCAGCTCGAACTAAAAGAGCTACGGACTTCAAAGTTGATACCCGAGTTCCAAGTACCTGTCAAACGTCATAACAAGGTTTTCAGAAAATTGCGCATGCGCAAATGGCAGCTGTTTAGAACTTTTTAGGTTTTAAAGCTATTGTAATTGCCCTATAGCATATATAAATACTTAAAATGTATTGATTTATTGAGTAGTAATTGAAAGTCGTGTAGTGTTACTTCCTTAGTTTTTATAATATTCAACTGTTTTAAAATGTGCTTTAAAAAATAAAATAACTAGTCTTGAATATTTAGCTGGTTATAACCCTTAAAAAAACACAATTTTTTTCGGTTTAAAACTGTTTCCCAGTTTAACCATTTCCCGGTTTAACCGTTTCCCGGTTTTCCATCCCTAGCTTCGGGGGGCAAACATAAATTCATCATATTCATGAATCAAAAATTGTTCGAAGCAACAGCAGCGTTTAAAAGAAGAACGTTCTCTGGAGATCAAGGGGTCACGTATTTCGATTCTGACAGGCTTCTAAAGTTCCAAATTCTTTATTCAAATAAAGGTCGGGCTTCAAGAAGTTGATTTATCACAGTTATTTATTTATTTTAAATAAATATTTTTGTGTTGGTTCGGATAGAAAATATTGAACACTGGAGATAGGCTTTTGTTGGATAACAATAACTTAATATAGCTTTATTTCAAAGGTAAACTGCGTTGTTGTTATTTCTAAACTCCAGTTTGTCTGACAATATAAGTCACAATATAAGTCCGACAATATAAATGACAATATAAGTGGCAATGTAAGTCTGACAATATAAATGACAATATAAGTGGCAATGTAAGTCTGACAATATAAATAACAATATAAGTATGACAATATAAGTATGACAATATAAATAACAATATAAGTATGACAATATAAATAACAATATAAGTATGGCAATATAAATCAGACAATATAAGTCCGACAATGTAAGTAATAAGAATGCTACAATGTATCATGATAGGTAAAGGCGATAACTATTCTAGATCTGATAAATACATCTAAGAAATATAAATTCCCTTTACGTATAGCTATGAACTTTATGTTTAAGAAACTGACAATTTGGTACAGCTATGATATTTGCTGGCCGATTGAATTTTGGCATTGGCGGCTTTTGGCGAAGTTGAAAATTTAACGTAGGGTAGCTATTCCCATCCAGTTGTATGGGTTAGGGTTAGTTTGAATTATCGTCGCATTTTAAAGCTACACTCGAGGACTATTGGAAACGGGAGTCCAAATCATTGATTAAAATAGCTTTTATTGAACGAAGCTTTTTCAGACAATTATTTCTTTATAATAAAGCGCAGTCCATACAAACGTCAGGCAAAAAAAAAAAGAACTTTGCGAAGAAAGGATTACGCACACAAAATCTACTTGTGAAATCAGTAAACTCTTCTTTTTCGATCAGTCTCTACAGTAATTAAATCAAGTGTGTGTGTGTTTTTTTAAAGAGTCTTGGAAGAATAGAATAGAAGAAGGGAACTGAAGAACGAATTTCAAGAGAAGGTACTTCTCGTTTAGAGAACGCTTTACTATTTATATGTAACAGATACGTTTTTTTAGCAAAACATTTTAATATTATTACCGGTGTGCCGATCCGAGTAGTATGAGTTTTAAAAGAACTATGATGTGGTTTTTTTTTAACTTTCAATTACACAATATAGAAGGTAATGGACGTATTGATGGTTGGTTGGTAGATATATATTCAGGTTTGTGTGCTTGATCAGAGACCCGCTTATAAACCTTCGTCAAGTAAGACAGACACATACACATAAGTGACAGATGCTGCCATCTATCGCCACTTCCACAATTTAGACATGTCCCTGAAGGGGGGAAGGGGGGGAAGTAGTCTCCAGGAACCTGTACCCGTGGGAAACTGCGCCATGACCGCCCACATGACTTTCGGACCCACAGATTTAACGAGCACGTACTCCGCATATACTCGGTGGGTCTTCAGCGGTATCGGGACTCGATCGCGATACCCACCGATTCCGAGAACGAAGCCTTAACCACTAGGCTATCCACAGCCCCACGTATTGAGATTGGCTTGAAAATCCGGAATGAAAATTTGGTGCTTTCTGCACGTGTTGGAGGGTGCTGATTCTAGAAAAAAGTGGTTTTTGGACATTGGACCGTCTATCTGAAATCACTCTACTCTCAAATGTGGCATGCGAGTTTCCAGTACTACTACCTGTCGGACATTATAATAAGGCGCGTTCACATACACGGACTAAGTACCGGTATTAAGCTGGCTCAATTCCTGAAACCAAAAACACCCGTTCACATGAGCATCCAGAAAATACCGGGACTTCGGAAGTGACGTATGGTTTAACGTCACATCCTGTTTACTTTCAGGGGCTGGGGAGCCCAGTCGGTTAGCACTCGCTAGCAGCGAAAGGTTCCCAGGTTCGGGTCCGGGCATCGCCAAAAATAAACTGCCGACTATAAAACGGCCGTTTTCAGCCAAAATGTCCGACGAATAATACCCGTGTAAGGGAGTGCACGTTAAAATCCTTCAAAGTCCTAACGCTGCGTACGATGTCGCCCTTAACGGCTGCGTTGGGTGCCCATTCAGGTGTCGGCTCGTCACTTGACTGTGGTTCTAAAATACGACGCCCGTCGCCAATAGCCCTCGTGTAGCTCTAGTGCGACGATAATTCAAACCTAACCTAACCTGTTTACTTTCAGTCACGTTTTAGAGTTTGTTTAATTTTTAAGCCGCCATGGCTTCGCGGCAAATTCTCAAAACTATTCTTCTATTAAAAATTAAAGGGTAGATTAAACACGTTCGAAACGAATTTCCTCCTCTCTCCACCTGTCCGCCATGTTTGTTTTGTTTTGATTCTCAAAACCGCAATGCATCACGGATAAATGCCGGTACAATGACTAGGAAGAATGCGGGTACGATTTCGAACCCCCAATTTTCCCTAACGCAGGGATTTTGGTTCCTAAATACCGGTATATTCCTCCCAATTCGCGTGCATGAGAACGCGCCTATAAAGATATCGAGAAAATCGCGCATGCGCCAAAGATATCTGCCATAAAACATTTCAGGTTGAAAAACCTAGAAGCAAATGCTTATTTTCTTGGAGAATTTTTGAAAACAAAATTCTATTTTTGTTTATGCATAAATACTGGACATCTCCGGTGCACTACTGGACAATTTTAAGATCACAGGAGTCTAGACTCACTTCTAGAATCACATTCTCCTCACATTTTTAGGCTAGTTGGAGTTTCGGCATAGAACGGACGCCTTTAGTTTCTAAATTAGTTTCTAATTCTCCCCAGCCCCTGAAATTTGATCGCTGCAATTTTGGGATTTTAAGATCGCGACCGAGATTTGCAACTTAAAGGTTGCCAATTTTTTGCAATTTATAGATCGCCGAAGTTGAGCGTTTTTTTCACTGCCTGTATTTTGCGATTTTATTATCACAGTAGAGAGTTTCTCACCGTGAAGGGTATCGGTTCTAAACGCACCCATAGTATACGACATGCATGGTGTTAAAAATAGTTTATACGAGGTTGGGTTTTTTTCCAATCTCCGATGGGCTGTAAAGAAAGGTTCGAAGAATGAGTCGAGTGTATGGAGACACCATTATGAGTGATGTTGTTGTTCGTGAATGGTGTCGAAAAAGATGGCCGAACTGATGTTCATGAAGAAGGGGGTCAAGGAAGCAAGTCTGTTTTGCAAGTCTTCTGCTTTCAATCGCGTAATGTTTATCAGACTGAAACCAAAGAGGCATTTTAACTTTTTTTTTTGGAATATCGGCGTGCCAAATTATCTTAGTTGGTAGAGCGATCCGATCGTTGGACTACTGTAGATCTAAAGGTCCATAGTTTGAATGCTGGGTAGGAACTTTGTTAATCATCATTAGTATCAGACTTGTAACTGAGAGGAAGTAATTTGTTGTTTTTCCTTTGTAATTTGTCTGCTAAAACACAGATATTGCGTTAACCCAGCAGCACTCGCAAGGGGGTCTATCAGACCCAACGCACATTCATGTTTCGAATTACCCAACTTCTCACTTTTTAAAATGGGTCAAACGCAGAGTAGCTGCCTTCAAGGTCACCCACAAGGAAATATGATTATCTTCACATTCCAAAGCGGTTTTAGTAAATTGGGTTTAGGGTGTGAAAACCAAAGCGATCCCGGTTCTCATTCGTCAATCGTCCGTACTGTCCTACATGCGAAAATTATCAGCAGAAGTTTTTCGGATGATAAATCTACCAAACGGAATCAGAAGAGCTGTGATGCTATGGATGATGATGATATGACAATGATTATCCTCTTGTCCGATAGGATTGTCGAAAATGAAGAGATACTGGTGATCCTGTGGATACGATCTGCTGAAATGATTATATGTATGGTGGATGCTATTGGATGATAGCAATGATTCCATAAACACCTGTAAATATTCTTTTTCAGAAATAGCTATTTCAAGGTAAAAATAACATTAACAGTGATTTGAACGATTACTAAATGAGGTATTTGTGGGGAGCCTATGATACACCTTCCGATACCGAAACTTCTCCATAACACCTTAAATATTTGTTAGAAAATAGCTTTTAAGTAAAATTTGCAAGTTTGAACGTAAAAGAGTATTTGAAGGGGCTAAGTACCCCTGCGAGTGACGGTGTTTCTCTTAGGAGCGCAGGGTTAAAATTACAAATTATTCGTATAAAATAAGCAGATTATCTCTGAAAATTTAACGGTATTTTTCTAGCACACCAGCTGGCATTTTTTTCTATAAAAAACAACAGACTTTTTGTAATATTGCAGGTAATTCACTGAGAGACAAAAAAAAGCAGGTGGAAAATAACACATTTCCTTCGACACCCATTCTTCAGCATCCAATAAACGATGCCCAGTAACGACGCATATCTAAGATACATTTTTAGCCCCATCCCATTCAAGTTTTAATGACAAGAATTGGCAGTAAAAAGGGCTATGTATAAACAGGGAAAAAGGTCTCTTTATTTTACCCTATCTTTTTTACCCATAAAATATGATCGTTAGCTGTAATGAGATAGCTGAAGTAAAAATTATGACCCCACGTAGTCACGGCAGCATTACTGTTAAGAAGAAGATGGAAATGCTTGGCGTGAATAAAAAGTGAAGAAGTCAAAAAGTCGCCAAGCAGCCCTAGTAAGCCCAAAACCGGCCCCTGATATAAGCCCGACAGCCCGAATCTCGACAAGCTAGAATCCCGACAGCCTAAACCCCGACAAATCAATAAATTTATACCGTTATGCTTAATTGAGAGAGATTTAATGGGCTTGTTTCATGAGGGATCTGGCAACAGCTCCGCGGTCTTGTTTTCATTTTTCTCGAATTACTTTTGCCCATAGAGGCTTTTGCCTTGGTATTCCAAATTGAGTTTTCTAAAAATATTTTAGTTGTTAATTTTTAAAAATTCCATTTTCTTTCAATTCAAGTTTTCCTTGATAAATGATTAAAACAACCAACAGCACAGCGAGAAGTTGTAATTTTAATAAATAACAACTAAAATAACTTATTCTTAGAAAACTCAATTTCGAACACCAACAACCTCTTGCGTGCGAGCCCAAAACTGAACCGTCTGCAACAAAGTAATTACTCGGTCGTGAGGGCTAAAATTGGGTATTTTATTTTAGCAGTTAACAAGGAAAATCTGGAATTTCAACCGGGAAAAACTTAAATTAACAGGGGAAAACTAGTAAATTAACAGTTTTTCCCTGCTAAATTAACAGTTTCTCCCTGTTAAAATTACAGTTTTCCTGTAAAAAATTACAGTTTTCCTGTAAAAAATTACAGTTTTCCTGTAAAAAAATTAGTTTTCCTGTAAAAAAAATACAGTTTTCCTGTAAAAAAATTAGTTTTCTTGTAAAAAAAATTACAGTTTTTAACTGTAAAAACAATAGTTTTTTTTACAGTGTACTCAGAGATTGGTCATTTGGGCTTACTAAAAAAAAGATCGATGACTTCACTTGGCAAACCGGTTTTTAAGATTGGTTTTTCCCCGGCAGCATCCCCACCTTCCTCTTATCTCTATATGCATGGCAGTAATTGTAAGGGTTTGTTTTTGGCTCTCATAAATTGGAGGTCCTTCTCTTGTTAGGGAAGACGCATGTTTTGGATTCCAACGACGCGATCGACAAAGGATATGTTGGTAAATTGGTTGGAAAAGGGCCCCAAGATGAATTGATGACTTGACGAGAACGACTAACGCTTTTAGCGACTTATCACTGCTGTCGGCATAGTTGTGTAATAATTTCTAGTACGCGCATTAGCTTTTACAAAAACTCATTTTCTCAAATTAGTTTTTTTAGAAGTTATTGTGCGTTCTATAGAACAATCGGTACTTTTTCTTCTTTACAATGTAGAAAGTGTTCGTACCTGAAAAGTCTACAATAGGTGAATTTAATTTATATCGCAGAAGCAAAACGAGTAATCAATGCCGGGCTTTCATGTATTATCTGATTTCACTTTGATTTGTATCTGGTAGGAATTTAAATCTTGAAATTAATTTAATTGAATGTTCAATTAAATGTGCCTAATAGATGTTTGTATTGCATATGTATATAAACACAATAAATAAATAAATATTTTAGTCGCTTAAAGAACTTATTGAATAAATATTTATATGATAAAATTATTCTTGTATCTGAAATAACCAATGGATTTTTTTCCAACTTCCTTTCGGTAGCAACTGCACTTTTTATTTTGATTTAAATATTGATGTTTTTTTTTCTCATTTAAGAATACTTGAAATGCTAAAAAATTTCTTAAAATTGAGCACATTTCCAATAGCCTAGAAAAACCGCAAAGTTGTTACGCCAAAACCCCACGTGACTTGGGGCATGGCGTCTAACTCTTTTAAGGTTCGCCAATGAATTTTTTTTTAAAACTTAAAGTCATTGTTACGAGTATTCTCTTGGCATTGTTAAGGCCGCCATTTCATTAAGGAGGAATATATAAGCGAATTTGGTGATGTAATGATCTGAGAGTGGGCGAAGAGGCTGCAGTAAATGTTGAATTAGTTGAGACGTACTTTATGGGTAAGATTTGTTTGTGACATACACAAAATGATGTGCAGTGCTTTATTGCTCTTTTTATGAATATGAAAGAAAATGGATTTTTGAGGACATGAAAATAGTTATTTTTTCCCCAAGGAGCTGCATTTTGGCTGACTAAACCTTTTGCAGACTGGGCATATTCTCAAGCAAAATAACTGCCGACCTTTAAACAGACCGTGCAACCAAAAAATCCCCGACGAATAATACCCCGTATGTAGAGGGAGTGCACGTTAAATATGCTCCTCAACGGTTGCGTTGGGTACCTACTCTGGTGTCGGCTTGTCACTTGACCGTGGATCTAAATTACGACACCCGTCGCCGTCCTAGTGTAGCTCTAGTGCTACGATAATTCAAATTAACCTAACCCATATTCCCGAGAACTGAGAGTCATTTTTTGTGGCACCATCTAGGCGACTCTCGCTACCAATCGTCACTTGACTGTGGTTCTAAAACCGATAGCCCTCGTGTAGCTCTAGTGCGACGATATTTCAAACTAAATTAAACTCGCTACCAATTTTGACGCCCAAGGTCTGAGCTAGCTTTGGATGTAGTATGCCGATATCTAATTTTGCTGAGATAACCCAAATTCAAATAGGTTCGCGAGAGATCTTTTACATGTCACATAATCATATAACATGCATGCCGACCATTTTCCCATCCTGAAAATCTGGCCTACTCAATCCGGCAATCTTGCGCTTATGAGACAATCACGTTATACCTAACAGCCACTGAGCCGACATAAAGAGAGTGATTCTAGAATTTATTTATGCTTTTTAACTAAAAATATTTTTTTGAAACACTGTTCATATCAAAAAGATAAATTGTTAATGCCGGCGTAATTACCTAATTATGAAATCGTAGTGAAGAAATTTGCGTCGGATGTAGGTATTTTCCAGCAAATTTCTTAAAAGTTGTTATATGGTTTATTAAAAAATATTAAATATATATCTAAACCTTTAGGTTTTCTACCTAAATTTTTTAAAATGCTTCCAAATGAATTCTGGACAAATGGTAGGTTGAAAATGTTTTTTTAAAGGCATGTCATAGCACAGTTCAAGATATGTATGTTTATAAAAATAAGTAAGAGATTTTGACTCTTTAAATTCATGTTTCGACTTATTTACCTAACAAATTAATACAGTACAATAATTTTTTTACATTAATTATTAAGATACATTTTTAAACGTGTTATTTGGTTTATTAAAAACCTTTAGGTTAAGTTACTTCAAAACCTTTAGGTTATCTACTTAATCTTTTTCAAATAAACCCTAGAGAAAATGCAAGGTAGATTCAAAATATGTATGTTTTTTTAAAGTCATGTTATACCACAGTTTAAAAAGTGTAGAATTAATAAGTAAGAGTTTAACTTTCTAAATAATTGCTCGACTTATTTAACAAACAAATTATACTAATTATACTTTAAATAAATTATAAAATTATACTAAAAATGATACAAATTATACTTACTTCAACAAACAACTTATTTATCTAACAAATTAATATAGAACTATAGTTTATTTAAACTAGTTATGTTACATTTGTTGTTAAAATGTGCTTGTTTTTTTTCCAGGTAGAATTGATACTGAAATTTTGAAAGCGGAAATAAGAAGTGGCACAATGTTTCATCGCATTTGATTGGTGTATCAGAAATGATTACAGATTCACTGTTTGTAACAACTCTTCTCGAATATCTTTTTTGTCTTCTTCTCGCCTCAACCATAGAGTTTAGTAAGTATACACAACTCAATATGCACTGGGCCAACCTAATCCCGACAACCCAGAACCCCGACAAGCCATAACCTGACAGGACATAATCCCGATAGGGTATAAACCCAAAGAGTTCTATAGTAGGGTAGAAGAACTACTCGTATACTGAGCTGCCATCGGCAGCCATGGCTCACTACGGAGCCCAAATAAAGTGGCAAAAGTGCTAGTTAATTTATATTTTTGATACTGAGAAAGAAAGTACACCCAGGGCAAAGGCGGGAATCGAACCCGCACCCGTTACAGTGCTCGGACTGCTAGCGTTATGGCCTGCTATCCAAACCACTCGGCCATCGGGCCCCACATGCCACCCTATATTGTCTCCGTGTTAGTCCACCTTGCTGTTGAAAGGTTCAGTGTCTACCCTACTATAGAACTCTTTGGGCAAACCTCGATAGGGACAAAACTATGACAAATCAATAAATTAATACCGTTATGCTTAGTTAAGTTTAGTTTGGATTATCGTCGCACCAGAGCTACACGAGGGCTATTGGCGACGGGCGTCGTAATTTAAAACCACAGTCAAGTAACGAGCAGACACCTGAGCAGGCACCCAACGCAACCGTTAAGGGCGACATCGTACCCAAGCGTTAGGACTTTGAAGGATATTTAACGTGCACTCAAGCCACACGGGGTAATATTCGTCGGACATATTTGGCTGCACGAACCGTTTATAGGTCGGCAGTTATTTTGGCGATGACCGGACCCGAACCTGGGACCTTCCGCAGGCTAGGCGAATGCCTAACCGACTATGCTTAATTAAGGGCATATAAATTAACAATTTCTTGCATTAATATTTTTGCTTTTTTTGCTGTCGGGTTATGGCCTGTCCGGCATTTTGATTTTTAATCAACGCGTTTTAGAGAATAAAATGATGAGATTTACTTTGAACTAACATTAAGTGAGATTTTGTTTGGGCTCACTAGGGTGGCTTGGCGACTTTCTGTCGGCTTCGCTTTTATTCGCGCCAAGCATCTTCATCTTCTTCTTAACTCTATTTTGGTCTCTGCATATACCCATTTCCATAAATCCATTTGCATTAGAGCTACTCCCTGGTCAAGCGAGAAAATGGCTTCTTCAAGAGTTTTCACGCGAACGGTGGTGAGCGAACACAGATTCGAACTAGGTGATTTTTCAGGGGTAGATTTGTTTATACACTTGAAGAGCCAAAATAACTGGTATCGGCATACATTTGCAAATAAAGGTGTATAAAACCAATCGAAGTTCGTCGCTATGTTCAGCAGCGTCTGTGTGCTGCTATCATGAAGGCTATAAAAATTGAAGGGATTTTGAAAGTATCGGGGGTTGAGAAATGGAATTCCATATCCATGCATCTCCGAGGTAGAAATGAATTTTGGATTTTCACTTACGAAAATTTCACGAAAATTTCATTAATATCGATAATCCAGTAAAACATTAAAACTGCGACACTGCTGCGGCCTAAAAAGGATCATGCAAAAACAGATCATCGAGGACGGACGAAAATCATTAAACATGATATATTGCGGATACGTGATATATACGGTTCCAGAAACCCATATCGGTGAATATTCATTAAATGGTTAACAAGTCGACACTTGTACAACATAGAATCGACATAGACGTTTATCACATTTAATGATCAGTTGTCAATGGATCAGGCTTTGCACGATGTTTTTAAGGTCAAAGCTATGCCGTAGATTTGATGTTTTACTGGATTATCGATATTCATGGAACACTCGTGAAATTGTCGTAAGTGAAAATCCAAAATTCATCTCCACCTCGGAGATTCATGGATATAAAATTAAATTTCTCAACCCCCGATACTTTCAAAATCCCTTCAATTTTCATAACCTGTCATGATAGCAGCACATAGACGCTTCTGAACATAGCGACGAACTTCGATTGGTTTTATACACCTTTATTCGCAGATGTATGCCTATACCAGTTATTTTGGCTCTTCACTGTAGTCACATAATGGAACAAATTTATTTGTTGTTATGTTTTTGAGAATAGAAAAATAATCTTCTTCTTAAGGAGACGTGGTACCCAAAAAAACTAAATCCAGTATTTTTATCGCTAGAATACAAATTAAACTATTTTTACAAAGAACTAGCATTCAATAAACATATGCGAAAAAATAATAAATATTGAAACATTAGTTTTTTTAAAAAATTTAAAAATTTTAAGGTTTTTTTTCAAAATCCTTCTCTTACAATTCAAAGAATTTTTTCTTGCAAAATGTTTCCACAATATCTATTAATAAAAGTTAGTAGGGATATTGAGCTATCAGTTAAGCAAGAACAGTTATGTAGCTTTATGTATAAAAATGTAAATTTTCAACTTCCTTATTAAAAAAAAAACTATTAACACTAGACCTTATCCCATACCAATATTTGTTAAACGTATGTCTCAACACCGGAACAAATTCTTGGGGCTCTACATTAATTTAACCATAAAAGCCTGAGGGTTTTAACCATTCACAAGCTGAAAAAATTAAAAATTGAAAAAAATCAACATAACATCTAAAACCATTTTACCAAACCACTATATCAATTTCAATAAACCTCCACCATTATAAAGGATTCTTTCTTTTTTTGCAATATCCTAAGCTCACTGCATTCAAGAATGTTTAATTATTTTCTGAGCTGCTCTAAATTTTGGGTACCGCGTCCCCATAACACTATGTTTTACACCACCACCACCAAACGTCTTGTTTCTCTTTAGGTGCCAACGGTTGCGTTAGGTGCCTACTCAGGTGTCGGCTCGTCACTGAGTTGTTCTGCGTGGTTCTAAATTACGACGCCCTTCGCCAATAGCCCTCAAGTCGCTCTAGTCACGGCCTACTTAAATAACAAAGGCCAAAAAACCTCTCATAAACATAAGCGTGGACGCACATTTTAACGTCACTGTTCCGAGTGCCGAAGATGGAGAAACCAGTTCGGACGCACTAGGAACTCTAAAAATGTGGTCAGTAGTGAACGAGTGGTTCCTAACAGGCTTCGAGATCACTTGTTTTCGTCTTCGGAACACCGTCACTCGGAACTATGACGTCAAACTTTCTCCGTGTTTAGGAGAACTTCTTTGGCCTTACACTCTTAAAACAAAAGAGTCAAATTCACTCCTATAGGAGAAGTGCATTTTCGGCACCGGAAAGGAGTGGAAATTAACTCAGACTGAGTTAAAACCGCTCGTTTTAAGAGTGTAGGACGCAGATTGTTTTCTTTTATTTCTTTTACCCACTCCGAAAAAGAGTGAAATTCACTCCTATAGGAGAAGTGCATTTTCGGCACCGGAAAGGAGTGGAAATTAACTCAGACTGAGTTAAAACCGCTCGTTTGTTTTAAGGGTGTAGAAGTTGAGTAGGCCGTGCTCTAGTGCGACGATAATTCAAAACTAAAATCTAAAACCTCTTCAGGTTGTTGTTCCCCGCTGAAGATCAGCCACCTGCACATCCCGACCCCCGTGGTGACGGGGGACAGTGTCATGCTGAGGTGCGGATTCGAACTCGGGGGCGAAACCCTCTACGCCGTCAAGTGGTACAAGAACATGGGAGAGTTCTTCCGATACGTGCCCGCCTCCGAGCCCCCTTACAAGACGTTCCCGCAGCAGGGGATAGACGTCGATGTAAGTATGGATTGGTTGGTTGGTAGACATATATATTCAGGTTTGTGTGCTTGGTCAGAGACCCGCTTATAAACCTTCGTCAAGTAAGACAGACACAACACACATAAGTGGATCCATCTAATTTTTAGAGACAGAGGCCAACTAGAGGATCCCCAGAATTGACTTGTCACCCCCAGAGGTATTGATTTGGTATGGGAACTTGGAGGACTTTGTGACCACGACGGATTTAACGTGCACCAGTCACCATTAGCGTACACGGGGGTCTTCGGAAGGCAGCGGGACTCGAACTCGCAACCTTAGGGATGCCAGTCCAAGACCTTACCGACCAGGCTATCCCGGCCCCCGTGAGTATGGGGCTTCTTAACCCTTTCAGTCCCAATGACAATTTGGCGTCTTCATTTTAGAAATTTATTTCCTGATCGTCTATAGCCATTTATGATGGGGCCCGGTTGGCCGAGTGGTTAAGATAGCTGCCTCCGCTAACAGTCTGCGCACTGTACCGGGTGCGGGTTCGATTCCCGCCTTTGCCCTGGGTGTAATTTCTCTCTCTGTGACAGTAAAAATTCTTTCTGTGTCTGTCTTACTTGACGAAGGTTTATAAGCGGGTCTCTGATCAAGCACACAAGCCGGAATATATATGTATCAACCCTACCCTACCCTACCCATTTATGATATCAAAAATCACATCATTCGATTCTTCAAACCTTTTTCTATTAGAAAATATCTTTCATTAATCCCAATAGATGTCAGCCCTATTATTATTATTTTTTTTTTTGAATTATGATCAGAAACATGATGATGCCAAATGGCATCACTGGGACTGAAAGGGTTAAACCTTTATCTACTCATATATGAAGAGTACAGCGGAAAAACACCTTCATTGCGTAGGAATCTTCCCGTATTCTTTTGTGCTTGGCCAACATTGGCGACAGGAAACCGTTTTTTCTTCTGGTTCTTCTTTCGCGGTACAAACGTGTGGAAAAAGGGGTTAACATGGTAAAGCAATACTTCTGCGGAAGTTGTGATTCGAAAACTAATGCATTAGCTCTATGGGACTGACAATCCCTCTTAACAACACAATAACAACACAACACAATTTTCACACAATAACTAAAAAGACAAAACATTCAACCAAATGTCATTGTTGTTGAGTGTAAGTTGAGTGTTGTTGAGTACTTATAAGTAGAAAGGATGAAAAAGAAAATAAATTAAGGACATAAACTGCTTTTTATGTCCCAACTACTAGTATCGTAGAGGGACGGACAGATAAATGTTACAAACCCATTTTTCAGAATCAGCATCCACCAAAACGTGTAAAAAACAAAAAAAAATTCCATTTTTGTTTTTCGATCCCATAGCAATGCTTTCATAACCTTATAATAGGTAATTGAAAGTAAAAAAATAGTTATTTATGCAACTAGTGTGAGGTTTAGTACTAAAGTAAGTTTTTTTTTTTTAAACGAGTTGAATAAATTATTTCACGAGCGAGTGAACTAAATTCACGAGTTTAAAAAAGTCTATTTTCAACGTGTTGTCATACACTATTTTTTATAATAACGTGGAAAAAAAGTATTTATTAAATTGGCATTTATTGATTGGCTTATTAATTATTTTATTATCACGTTCAAATGATTTGAAGGTGATTATTTATATTAATGATTATTTTAAAATCACGTGCAAAAAATATTTCTTAGATTAGCATAGGAAATTAGACACCAAAAAAAGAATCACGTTCAAATAAAGAATTTTACACCAATCACAAAGCCGCCGAATAAATATATCACGCTGAAATAAAGGATTTTAAACCAATCAGATGCCCTTATTTACTTTGTCGCACTAGTGCGTAAAAGTAACTTTGAAACACGATTTCGTTAAAAGCATCATTTTTGCCACGATTATTGATTTGAAAAAGTTAGTTTTTTTGAACGATATTATTAAAAAAAGATTTATAAGAGGCTCAAGCGAAGCTGGTTAGTTTCAGCTAGTAAAAAAGTAAAAGATAGGATATAAATATTTGGTTTTAAAACTTAGGGAACACATAGTATATTTACGTAATGTTAGAAATCCTCCTTTGTATTTTCAGAAAATAATTGATTCATTAAATAGTTACAATATTCTTCAGTTTATCTTTTTGGTCACAGTTACACATCTTTATGCTATAGTACACAACCACATTGAATTGTTTCATTCAATAATTACATCCCATCAGTGTTTCTTTTTCAGACATTGTTTCAAAATTTTGTTCTAGTTATAAAAAGAAAACCATCTTTATGAATTTGTTCTTTGATCAATATTTCCTAATTTAACTTTTTGTCGAATTTCTTACAATCGGGTTTTATCGCCAAGTTGCCAATTATTCGCCAAGATATAGAAAACGTCGCCATGGTTGGATTGCATATATCTGTTTTACTTTTTTCTAAACGTTATGGAAATTTGGTAATTCTATCGTTTCCAGCTTTCGATTTCTAATTAATAATAGTAAATTATAACCGTGGTCAAGTAACGAGGTCGACATTTGAGCTGGCACACAACTTGACTTAAAGCGACATCGTACCCTAACGCCGTCGGGACTTAGGTCTCTACAGATTTTATACGAGCACATCAATCCCAGTGTACTCGGAGAACGTTGGGGCATCCATCGCCAATAGCCCTCGTGCAGCTCTATAGTGCGACGATAATTCAAGCTAACATAACATTTGGCGACGAATAAGAAACTTGGCGAAAAAAACACCCAATATCTGCGAACACTCGCCAACTTTTTCATCTCAAATATTATGCTAAAGCGGAAAACAAACCCCGAACTATGATGAGAAAATTCCAACTAATTACTTCTGCCAAAGAATTATTCCAAAACTTATGCAATTAAAAAAAGACGGAGGGGTCTTTACTTGACAACGCATTAAACGGGAAAGAAAGAAAAAAACGAATGTTATTTTTTTAATCTAGAGAAAACCGCTAAAGTAAATGGAATAATTATAAAACACGCGCTTGCTTCTTATTTCGCAGAATAGTTTAGTTCGAAAGTTTTTTCTTGTGATTTGATTTTTGTTTCTCTGGCCTAAAAACAGAAAAATATGACTCTATGCATAAAATATTTTAGTATTTATAGAACATTTTGCAGATTTGTTTACTTTTGGAAAGTGTAATAATTTTTTAAAGATAAACAGTAAAGTATATCTGCCGTATAAAAATGTACAGCCAAATGTAAACAAGTACGTTTGTAATAGAATATGTCACTTAACCTTCTTCCACACAACATTTGTGTATCATTAAATGCAGAAAAAAAATTTATGTGTCATTAAATACAGAAAGACATTCAATGTGTCATTAAATACAGAAATACATTAAATGTGTCATTGAATACAGAAAGACATTAAATGCGTCATTAAATACAGAAAGACTTTAGGTATCCTTAAACGCAGAACAAATTAAGTGTGTCAGTAAATACAATGAAACGATTAATGTACACTGGCGAGTACACTGTTCAACTTAGTTATAAAAAAATCGCAAGCTGATGATTCCAAATGGAATCATTGGGGGTGAAAGGGATGAACCATGCATGACACATTTGAATGACACACATGATGAAAACCATGCGCTCCCCTTGTTGTTTTGAGCAGTGTATTTCTGTATTTAATTGCACATTTAAATTCTGAAAAACATTAAATGTGTCATTAAATCGAGAAAGACGTTAAACGTGCCATTAAACACAGAAGACGTTAAAGTGTCATTAAATACAGAATGACATTTAAAAGTTCATTAAATCAGAAAGACATATTAAACATATCATTTAAAAGAAAGAAAGATGTGTCATTAAAGAAAGATGTGTCAATAAAGAAAGATGTGTTATTAAAGAAAGAAAGATGTGTCATTAAAGAAACAAAGATGTGTCATTACATACAGAAAGACATTAAATGTGTCATTGTGTTTTTACATTATCTAGGTGACAAAGTCTGATAGGAGTGCAGTGTATCTTAGGGACGTCAGTATGGACAGCTTCGGTAACTACACATGCCAAGTTTCTTCCGATAAGCCACACTTCCGCTGCGTGCAGTCTACAAGACACCTGGAGGTTTTGGGTTAGTATATTTTTATATTAATTGCATTTAAAAAGAATTCATCCATTTATTGGCTAAGGAGGGCTCTGCTGAAAAAAAATCTGTAAATAATGGTCTTCTAACATACGGTGAAATTTACTCGAGGGTCAGAGCCGATAACAGCAAGACATGGAGGATCCCGCCAACTCATGAATGGTACATAAACAGCTCTGGAACTGAAGGGTGACAAGAAATTGCAGACTTATCACCGGACATACACGCACACTTACATTCGTTCAGGGACAAAAAGTGTAGTAAAAAATACCAACCAAGCTTCTCCAGACCATTTGCTTTCCTGTGTGGATCTGCAGAAGCATGTCCTCCTTGAAAACCCTGCGATGGTTGGAGACTTCTTGAACGGCCTTTTGGACTTGGTCTAGTTTGACCTACACTCTTAAAACAAACGAGCGGTTTAACTCAGTCTGAGTTAATTTCCACTCCTTTCCGTGCCGAAAATGCACTTCCCCTATAGGAGTGGATTTCACTCTTTTTGCGGAGTGGGTAAAATAAATAAAAGAAAATAATCTACTTCCTACACTCTTAAAACGAGCGGTTTTAACTCAGTCTGAGTTTATTTCCACTCCTTTCCGGTGCTGAAAATGCACTTCCCCTATAGGAGTGGATTTCACTCTTTTGTTTTAAGAGTGTAGACCATGTGGAATAAGAAACAACAGCGTGAATTTATTTATATGTGAAGCAAAGTACTCAGAAAAAACTTGGGAAACTGCTGCTTTACACAAAAACTTGCGTTGGCTTTCAATGCAAAAAAGTTGTGTTTTTCTTCAGCTATTACAAGTTGTGTTGAAACGATGCAAAAAATGTATTGCGACCAAATAATAGCGCAGCACAAAGATTGTGCTAAGGCGCGGCACGCACAAATTCCTTCAAAATGAAGTTCAGCATCTGCTCTTTAATGTTTCGGATAAATGCTTATATTAAATCATAAAAAATATATAACTACTTTAAAATAAATGTTATAGCTTTTAATACACATTTTAGAAGAAAAAAATTCAGTTATCATTTTTTTTGTCAATTGCGCAAAGATTTAATGCTCGTCTTCTCCACTGCTAAAAATTTTGTGCTTGGTTTCACCATGATATTGGTTCCTAGTAGCTGCAACTGCTGTGTGGTGAAACGTTAAACCATATTTTTGGTATTCGGTTGAACCATTTCTCAGGTTTTTGTTTCCAAATCCATAAAAATGGCTCAACCAAACACCGAAAAAAAGGTGAAACTTTTCACCACACAGCCGTTGTAGAGCTACTAGGAACCAATATCATGGTAAAAACCAAGCACAAATTTTTTAACAGTGTTCAGTTGTGTTGAACATAACAAATTTGTGTTCGTATGTCATCAACACAGTTCTTTGAAACAACACAGTATTGTTATGTTGCCATTTTTACACAATACTTGTGTTCCACCTGTGCTTTTTGAACGTTTTTTCTGAGCATACGTTTTTTCTGAGTGTTAGGGTAAAAACTCATTCTAATTGCATTCTACAGACGTAATGAAAAGCTCATTTAAGGAAAAGTATTTGATAATTATTAATGTTTGTATATTTATTTTTTCTAGTTGCAGCTAAATAGTACGTAATTAGCAATATGCTCCATTTCTGTAATGCGTATGTTTCCCTTCATGAGTGGCAACAGTTCCAGCGGAATGCCTTCTTTAATAATGCATTTTGGATATAATATTAACGTATATTTTTAGCGTTATAATAGAGAAGTTAAGAAAAAATTGTCGTTATTACCAAGTTATTAAAACATTAAGGTTTGTGGGCATTTCAAGGGACTGATGAAGGGTTATAGCGTTATAAACGAGTTGCCATTGTAAGCTTAGTCGTCATAACCGTCATTACTTTAATTGTATGTACTTACTTTATATATACTTCGTTTATATATACTTTACTATTGCTTATATATTATTGCTGCATTACTCTATATATTATATATACACTGCTCAAAACAATTAGGGGAGCACTTTTCGTACTTTTGTTAACCCTTTCAGTTCCAACTTTTTATTTTAAGGAGACGCGGTACCCAAAAAATTAAATCCAGTATTTTTATTGCTAGCATTCAAATTAAACTATTTTAACAAAGAACTAGCATTCAATAAACATATACGAAAAAATAATAAATATTAAAACGTAAGTTTTTTTTAAAAATTAAAAAAATTAAAAATTTTAACGTTTTTTCAAAATGCTACTCCTCCTACAATTTAAAGAATTTTGTAATGGATTTTTTTTCAAAATGTTCCCACAACATCTATTAATAAAAGTTGGTATGGATATTGAGCTATCAGTTAAACAAAAAAGTTATGTAGCTTTATGTATAAAAATGGCTAAAAAATAAGATTTTTTGTAAATTTTCACCTTCAGCATTTTTTAAAAAAAATCTATTTATACTAGACCTTATCCCATACCAACTTTTGTTAAACGCACATGTTTCAACACAGGAAAAAAATTTTGGAGCTCTACATTAATTTACCTAAAAGCCTTAGGGTTTTAACCATTCACAAGCTGAAAAAATTAAAATTTAAAAAATCAACATAAAATTTCAAAAACCATTTTACCAAACCACTATATCATTTTCAATACACCTCCACCCATTATAATAGAATCCTTCTTTTATTGCAATATCCTTAGCTCACAGCATTCGAACATGTTTAATTATTTTCTGGGCAGTCCTAAATTTTGGGTAATGCGTCCCCTTAAATATCCAAAATTTGTGAAATAGATTAATTATGCATCTAGAATGAAATGGTAAAAAAAACGGGGACAAATATAATTTGTAACTAAAATTTAAGGGGAAAAATTGGAATCATAACTTTTGAATAAATTATAACAGTACTTTTTTCAAAACTTTATTTGTTAAAAAATCGCTAAAATCAATTTTTATAAACATCTAAAAAATACAAGCATGCTGAGAATTTAGGGTCAATTAATTTTCTAAAATTGTCTCGGAGTGAATTTCAATTTACCATGTTTTTCATATTTTCATTTAATTGAAACAAACACAATTCTTCAAAAGACATGATTCTTCCATTTAACAACATAACTGCAAGCTTAACTTAGTCAGAAAAAAAATCGCAAGCTAATGATTCCAAATGGAATCATTGGGGGTGAAAGGGTTTAAACCATGCGCTCCTAATTGCTTTGAGCAGAGTACTTACATATTATTGCTTGTATATACAGTCGAACCTTGTTGACGCGAACTCGAAGGGAGCACCGAAACACTTCGTGTTAACCGAATTTCATGTTAACGTCAGGAATTTTTTTCACATTGATCCCGTGAATAGTTTTAAAAAAATAACATCTAAAAATTTTATAATCACTATATCACTTATAATATTTATATAATATATATAATATATATAATATTTTATATCACTTATAATATATGTATACAATTAGTAATTCAATTAATAAAGTTCATTTGGAGTATTGGAAAATTTAGAAATGTTTTAAGGAGCACCATATTTATCAACAGCAATTGAATTTAAACTGGTGAATTATGGGACATCTTTTATTTTCTCAGAAGTCGGAGACCATTTTTTCTTATAATAATCATTTGCTGCTTTTTAAAAAAAAATGTTTTATTTAATTTGTTCTTCGAAGTACTGAAGTACTAAGAAAAAAAATCAAATTCTGATTTTGTTCGGGTTAAGCGGGATTTCGCTGGAAGCGATTTCACGTTAAGAGAATTTTTAGCATTAGCTCAAAGCTTTAAAGGCCGGGAAAATGCATTATGTTCATCTTAAGCGAAATTTCGTGTTAAGCGAGTTCGCGTTAACGAGGTGCGACTGTATAATTTACTATTACTTACCTAAAATTTCTATACTATTTTTCACCCAGTTCCCCCCTCCGACGGTCCGATGTTGGCAGAAGAGAAATCCGACTACGTAGTTGGCGACAACGTGTCCATCTGGTGCATATCGGGCAAGTCCAGACCGGCTCCAGACCTCAAATGGTACATCAATGACCAACCGGTTGGTACATTTTTCGATAAAGCTTTAGTTTATGTTTTGGTGTTTGGCTGGGTGTGGATTTATATGGTGATAGGATCTTTAAAAGCGCAAAGAAATATATATATATTTTGAAAATTCACTTATACTGAAGAACATTCGTTTCTGCTTAATATAAGATATGTTACGTGTCTAAATTCTATCTAGTTCTTGAAATATTGACAAACACATTGTGGTATATCCAATACTAGGATTTTATAAATTCTTGTTTCTGGTTACATGTTTTTGGTACTTAGGGAAGAGCGGGGCTAAACCTTATGACTTATGACTCTCTTGGTGGGGGGCAAGTTCGCCAAGCACTGCGACCTCAGGTCTATTGTACTCAACCCCAGAAATGACACAGGCACAAGAGACACACAAAGAAAGAGACGACACAAACACATAGACAAATAACACCATTTATTGACAAACACAAACATCCATGCCTTACCGGGATTCGAACCCGAACCCAGAAGCTCCAAAGGCTAGCTCCCTAACTGTTGAGCCGCCGGTCGGCGGGGCTAAACCTTACAGCGAGGATAAACCGTACACATATTTCTTTGGCCTAGATTTCAAGCTAGACGACCCCGTCAAGTGCTATAGTCTAGCAGCAGATCGCGCAAGTTTACAGTTATAGATATCGTTTCGCTATGTGTATGAGTAGTAGAGTCTCAGTAAAAAAAAACACTTTTTTACTCTTTTTCTTCTAATTTTCGTCCGGTACTAAATAAAAGGTAAGTGAAGAACCTTTTCTTGTATGATAGTAACTGTAAGATCATAATAAACTAGCGATGATTAGCGATGGTTAGCGATGATTGGTTAAGTGATAGAATTTAAGTTATTTTAATATATTGCCGCGAGGTACAGATTAGGGCTAAATCGTACAGAAGTGAACGGTTTAGCCCCAAACGGTTTGCTATGGCAACATTCCTACATCGATTGTAACTTATGAGGAAAGTAGGCCTACCAAAAATGTTAAAATTTTATATTCCTTCCTAACAATTTTTTCAAAGTTCCCAAATAAAGCATAACTGGAAGAGTTTGCGTTAGCTAACGTAAAAGAGCAGAAGGAAAAAATTCAACAACTGCAGGGAAAGATAAAGGCTGAAAAGGTAGGGCAGAAAAATTTAAAACGGGTGAAAATGGGGCTCAAAAGTAAAACCAAAGCGAATCCTAAACCCATCAATTACTTACCTAAACAGATGATTTTTAAACTGTACGGTACAGCCCCGACCCCCGGGGCTATTTCGTACAAGGTGACTTTATTTAATCACCAATTTTTATATATAAAAAGTGGAATAGTTCCAAAATTTTTATGTATGAGTAGCCGAATAATCAAATAATACCGGGTGGTTATAAAATAACGCTCGCTATTCGGAGAGGTCTGTAGCTTGAATGAATAATCCGAATGCAACAAACATCGAGACACTTACTAATCGAGAAGGGGGGAAAAAGAATGGAATCATAAAAAAAGAAACTCGTCTCTTGACCAGGGTTCTAAATTACGAGGCGTAATAAGCTGTGTTGGCCATAATTGGCTACGCCTCGTAATTTAGGACCCTGGTCAAGAGACAAGTTTCTTTTTTATGATTCCATTCTTTTCCCCCCTTCTTGATTAGTAAGTGTCTCCATGCTTGTTGCATTCGGATTATTCATTCAAGCTACAGACCACTCCGAACAGCTAGCGTTATTTTAGAACCACCTATTGCTTTTGTTCATATAACCTTTACTTTGTAATTTGCTGTGTATCGACGAACCTCCCTTATGTGTACGGTTGGTTGGTTGGTAGACATATATATTCAGGTTTGTGTGGTTGGTCAGCGACCCGCTTATAAACCTTCGTCAAGTAAGACAGACACAACAGACAACACACACACATAAGTGGATCCATCTAATTTTTAGAGACAGAGGCCAACTAGAGGATCCCCAGAATCGGCTTGTCACCCCCAGAGGTATTGATTTGGTATGGGAACTTAGAGGACTTTCGGACCCAACAGATTTAACGAGCACGTACTCCGCATATACTCGGTAGGTCTTCAGTGGTACCGGGACTCGATCGCAGGACCTTCCGATCCCGAGACCGAGACGCTGACCACTAGGCTCACTACGGCCATTTCGGTTTGATAAAATGTGACGAATTTTTTTAGATGTCATCTATACTTATATGATTTAAGTGAACTACCAAAATTACAATTCATGTCTAGTTTTTTTTTAATTAAAATTTCGTTATATAAATATTGTAGTAAATTTCAATTTTATTTTTACACATCATAAAACATACATACACGCCACGTTCGATGTCGCCCTTAAAAGTTGCTTTGGGTGCCTATTTAGATGTCGGCTCGTCACTTGATTGTGGCTATAAATTCAATAGCCTTAGTGTAGCTCTAGTGCGACGATATTTCAAACTAACCTAGCCTAAATTGCCTCGGGCGATGGAATTAACTCGTTCTTTATATAGCAACTGTAGTACCATTACAATGGGGGTGTGACCTATGGTCAGCGTCTCGTTGGGACGAAGGTCTGCGACGAGTCCTACCACAAGACCTACCGAGTATATGCATACGTGCTCTAAATGGTCCAAAGCTCTAATCCCAACCAAATCAATACCTCTGGGTGACAAGCCAATTCTGGGTCCTCTAGTTGGCCTGTCTCTAAAATTAGATGGATCACTATGTGTGTGTGTTGTCTGTTGTGTCTGTCTTACTTGACATTATAAGCGGTCGCTGACCAAGCACACAACCTGAATATTTGTCTACCAAACCAAACATTACAATACGTAATGTACTACTACGCTAATTCGACTGCTGCACAACCACCCATTCAACCAATAACTAGAGCTGTAAATGCAAGCCCATGTTGGTTGGTTGGTTGGTAGACATATATATTCAGGTTTGTGTGCTTGGTCAGAGACCCGCTTATAAACCTTCGTCAAGTAAGACAGACACAACAGCCAACACACACACATGAGTGGATCCATCTATAGTAATTTTTAGAGACAGAGGCCAACTAGAGGATCCCCATAATTGGCTTGTCACCCCCAGATGTATTGATTTGGTATGGGAACTTGGACGACTTTGTGACCACGACGGATTTAACGTGCACCAGTCACCATTAGCGTACACGGGGGTCTTCGGAAGGCAGCGGGACTCGAACTCGCAGCCTTAGGGATGCCTGTCCAAGACCTTACCGACCTGGCTATCCCGGCTCCCTGGAAGATGGAATTAACTCGTTCTGTATATAGCAACTGTAGTACCAGTACAACACGTGAAAACACCAGTACGCCTAATTCGACTGCACAACCACCCATTCAACCAATAACTAGAGCTGTAAATGCAAACCCATGTTTGTCAATGCCGATATCATTAAGAATACAACACACCACTGCTGCGCTGCATAATAGGCAATGTATTGGATTTTCCATTAGGACTGCACAGGTTTCATTATGCAATATCAACTAAGCATAGATAGTTATCTAATGCATTTGAATGGCACAGGCTTGTAGAACTTAACAGACATGCAGCAGAAGGCATTGAGCTCTCTAGTCAAATCCTTTTATGCACTAACATTCATTTGGTGCCAAACTATATTAAACAATTATATAACGTGTTTATTGGGTAATACCTTATTTGTATATGATCTATTCAAATAACATTGATTAAACTCATTTAAATAAGAATTTTAGTATTAATTTACTATCAAATAAAAAATAAAATATAGAGGAAATCTTTTAGTTTTTTTGTATGTAGTTTTATTGTACTTTTTAAAATATATTTCTTATTATGGGTTTTGTACAAATATCAATAAATTATTTAATACGTCCATTGAACAAAAGAAAATAACTAATAACTGTTTTTTTAAATAACAAAAATAAAATATAGCTGAAATCTTTTAGTTTTTTCATATATAGTTTTATTGTACTTTTTAAAATATATTTCTTATTATGGGTTTTGTACAAATATCAATTAATTATTTAATACGCCCATTGAACAAAAGAAAATAACTAATAACTGTTTTTTTACAGAAATAACTTTTTTACACTAATAACTGTTTTTTACACAAATAGCCACAACATACTTTTTTTTTCTATGTGATTGCATTGCATTTTCTTATAGTTAAATATTTTTTTTGTTGTCATCAATAAAAATGTTCTTTTTTTATACAAATTCAAAACAACTTCCTTAAAATATAACAACAAAAAAAGTTTTGATACATAAATGCTAACTTCTGAAACTTTGAAAAAAATAGTAAAAAGGAAAAAAAACAATTGTTTTAAGTTTTAAAAAGTCTTTATTAAATATTTTTATTAAGTTAATAAATTTATTAAATTCAAAGACTTCAAACCAATGTACTTACCTATGTTCAATACATGATTGGTTGGTTGGTTGGTAGACATATATATTCAGGTTTGTGTGCTTGGTCAGCGACCCGCTTCTAAACCTTCGTCAAGTAAGACAGACACAAACACACATAAGTGGATCCATCTAATTTTAGAGACAGAGGCCAACTAGAGGATCCCCAGAATTGCTTGTCACCCCAGAGTATTGATTTGGTATGGGAACTTAGAGGACTTCGGACCAACAGATTTAACGAGCACGTACTCCGCATATACTCGGTAGGTCTTCAGTGGTACCGGGACTCGATCGCAGGACCTTCCGATCCCGAGACCGAGACGCTGACCACTAGACTCACTACGGCCCCTCAATACATGAACTTTCATTCTCTTTCTCCCCAAAAAAATCTTAGTTGCCATCACAATATATTAGAGTCCAAAATAACAACAACAAAAAAAACCTTTTCCTATTGCAAAAATTACTAAGGTTGGTTGGTAGACATATAGTTTCAGGCCTGTGTGCTTGGTCACACAGACCCGCTTATAAACCTTCGTCAAGAAGGACGGACACACATACAAGACAGATGCTGCCATCTATCGCCACCTCCACAATTTAGACATGTCCCTGAACGGGAGGGAAATAGTCCCCAGGGACCTGTACCCGTGGTAAACTGCGCAATGATCGACCACAGGACTTTCGGACCCAACAGATTTAACGAGCACGTACTCCGCATATACTCGGTGGGTCTTCAGTGGTACCGATCGCGTACTCGATCGCGTGACCTTCCGATCTCGAGACCGAGACGCTGACCACTAGGCTCCCCACAGCCCCCAAAAATTACTAACCCGGGTGAAGCTCATACATCCCATGTGAATTTCGACCTAACCTTCTAACCATAGAGTCAAGAAGCAGATGGAGATCGATAAATCTCTGGATCTACAATAGGCAAACTAATTTTTAGTTTAACACGTTCACGCCGGCGCGTACCACCGGTGGCCCACACTAGATTGTCTCATCGGGGTGGCACGTACCACCGTGGCCGCACTAGATTGTATCATCGGCGGCGCGTACCACCGGTGGCCCGCGCTAGATTGTCTCATCGGGCGGCGCGTACCACCGGTGGCCCGCACTAGATTGTCTCATCGGGCGGCGCGTACCACCGGTGGCCCGCACTAGATTGTCTCATCGGGCGGCGCGTACCACCGGTGGCCCGCACTAGATTGTCTCATCGGGCGGCGCGTACCACCGGTGGCCCGCGCTAGATTGTCTCATCGGGCGGCGCGTACCACCGGTGGCCCGCACTAGATTGTATCATCGGGCGGCGCGTACCACGGTGGCCCGCGCTAGATTGTCTCATCGGACGGCCGTACCACCGGTGGCCCGCACTAGATTGTGCTGTTAGACGCTGAAAATTAAATAAACGTATAAAATGTAACGTATTTTCATTAAAAACTTTTTTAATTACAATTATAATTAATAACGTATCATACACATAAGTTTGGTTCAATAACTCAAATTCTACAAAATTAGCATAATAATTCTACATTGTTATATTTATAACATCATTATTCATTATTTTTTGTATAATTTGTTAAAACATATCAAGCACTACTGAGCTGTACTGTACTACTGAGCAAACATAAAGCGCGTGTGCAGGTGTGAACAGGCATAAATCGCGCGCCGCCAGATAAAGCGCGGCATTTATTTGAGCGCCGCCTTACTTACGCCGGCTACCGCCTTTTTACGCCGGCGTGAACGTGTTAAAGTCACACATTTGAACCTGAATTCTGATTCGGATTTCCAAAAACAATTTAAAAGTATTTAGCTTCCTGAAGAGATAGAAATACAACAACAGTGGTTCCAATGGGACCAGATTGCCAAACATAAGCATTAATAACAGCGGTTCCAATGTTATTATTAACATGAATATTATGAAATAAAAAGTTTTACTTGAAATGTTGGTATCTTATGAAAAGAGTGAAAAAAAAGTACTTTTTTCATCGCTTTTGAGTGAAAATATAGTTATTTATGCAACAAATGTGAAAAGTAATACTTTTTAAAACGAGTGAAATAATGACACGTGTTTTAAAAAGTTTACTTTTCACACGTGTTTCATACACTATTTTTTATAATTACGTGAAAAAAATCAAATCTCATTGGTTCAATTATAATTCACGTGCCAATTTTTTTCACCTAAAGAAGATCGGCATCGATAAATCTCTGGCACTATAAAAGGCAAACTTATTTTTTAGTTTAATGTCAAACATTTGAACATGGGTACTGATTTAAAAATAAAAAAATAATAACATTCACGCGCATAATATTTATAAATAAAGCAGATCAATAAATTTCTGGATTTTATGAATAATATGAAATAGAAATTTTACTTGAAATGTTAGCATCTTATGAAAAGAGTGAAAAAAAATTTACTTACTTGTTTTACTTTTTTTCCCTGCTTTTGGGTGAAAAAAAAGTAATTTTTTTATCACTGTTTCTAAAAAGTATAACTTTTCGCACGCGTCTGATATTAAAATTATAGTGTAAAAATCGGATTTTTTTCACGCAATTATAAAAAAGTACTTTTTTTCGCTGTTTCCAAAAAAAAAACATAACTTTTTGCACGCCGTCTGATATCAAAATTATAATGTAAAAGTAGAATTTTTTTTTCTACGCAATTATAAAAAAATATATATTTGGTTCGCAGGCCCAGTCTGAGTTGTCCGACAGGGAGGTGGTGGTTTATTCAGACCAGCTGGAGAGCTCCAGCCTTGGTCTGAGGTTCCTGCTGAGGCCAGACGTGCTGCATGACGGGAAGGTGACACTCAAATGCGTGGCAACCATACGACGACACGTCTACTCGGAGGCAGTCAAGGAGATCCGCGCGACAGGTGATGTGGATTTATCAAAATACAGTCAAACACCATTTACGCGAACTATAAAAAAACAGTTCCCGTCACCCTTATTTGTTACATTTTAGGGATGGAACCGGTATTTGAAAAACCGGTTTTTCTGAAAAACTGCCATCCCTAACGTGTTCTAATTTGGTTGGCGCGGCGAGTATAGAAATTAGACAGCTCGAAAATTTTGCGAAAACTATAGGTCCTGAATGTGATAGTGTGTCAACGACTACATTGTACTGCCTTCGAAAATGGTTCCTCAAAACGAGACAGTTTTAGGGATGGGAAAAGAGTGCACCAGGGATGGTTGTGTTGTTGTTGTTGTCGTGTCCATGTTGTGTGCAAAAACTAGATGGATCCGAAGCTGTCGTAGACAGCTTTCGCTATTTCTTCTGCATCTTCGGAGAGAATAAAAATTTCTGGGTCTTCAAAGCCAATCCTGAAGAGCCTGGCTTGAATTGCTGGGCAGCCAAATATATGTTGCGGGGACAGTTGGACACCAGGACAGTTTGGGCAGTAGCTTCTTTGTCCTTCCGTTGAGATTTTCATTCCTTTTAAATGTTTTGTTCGTAGTCTGGCTATTATTGAAGATATTGTACGGTTACAATTTAGAGCAGGGATGGAATATTTAAAATTATTTTGATAAGTCTACGGCTGGCAACTGCATTGGCGTCAACGAGAGTAATGAGGTTAGGTGATTGGGGGCAAGCTCTTGATTCTTTGGCAAGCTCATCGGCTTTTTCGTTTCCAAGGATGTTAACATGAGCTGGTATCCACTGTAACGTGCAGGTCTTCTTGGCTGCGATGACTTTGTTAATGGATAGGATTATTTCATAGCTGATTTGGCACTTGCCCTTCTGAATGGCCTGCAGGGCAGATCTTGAATCAGAAAGGATGGTAATGCCGCTGGATCTGTGGATGCTTTTGGACAGGAAAATCTCCAACGCACTCTTGATGGCAACGAGTTCGCATGTATAGTTGGAGTCAATTTTCCCTACAGGAATTTTGTGACACTCATTTTCATCGCTTGGACCCGTTAAGAAAACTCCTGCCCCTCCTCCATCAAGATTTGAATCGGAGGAGCCATCTGTGTAGGCTAATACTAAATTTTGGGCTTTGGTGGTGAGTTCATTGATGGTATGGACGCCTTTTTCTTTAATTATCGAGACCGGTTCTTTTTTGGTGCAGGGTCGTAGGAGGTTTAGGTTTACGATTGTCTGCGGGTGAAGGTGCAAAGTATGAATAGGTTCTTTCGGAATTTCAAGTGACTTATGCTGGAAGTTGATATCTTTCCTGATTTCCAGATCATGCTGTAGGGTTGAGGATCTTTTAAGCCTGGATTTTTCGCTCCATGCTTTGAAAGTTATATTGGAAATGTGGTTTTCAGGTAGGCTCCGTATGTTATTTGTGAATTTAATTGTGGATAATTTTCTTCTGTTTTCCGAAGGAGTTAGGCCGCATTCCTTTTCAGCTTTGATGTTATTCGTTGATGAGACAGCTCCAATGATGATTTTTGATGCCCTGTACTGTATCCTGTCTATCTTTTCTCTTGCAGTGGGCATAGCTGGTGCCCAGATGGGTGCAGCGTATTCAAGAATGGGCCTGACTATGGAGGTATATGTATTAAGAAGGGTCTTTGGATTTGATCCCCAGGATCCACCGCAAAGTCTCTTAAGGATGTTAAGCTTTTTTAGTGCTTTATTTGAGACATGATTGAGGTGTTGCAAGAATCTGAGCTCTGCGTCAAGAGTGAGTCCAAGGTATCGTGGATTAGAAGTTTGTTTGATTTCCGAGCCAAAGAGCTTGATGGAAGGATGGAAGGAGCGTCGATTTTTCCTGTCAGTTGAGAAAATACAAAGGTTTGTTTTATCTGGATTAATAGTGAGCTTAAGCTCTTTTGACCACGTTTCAATGCCCTGCATGCATTCATTTAGGGCTGTTTGTGAAGTCTCCAAGTCTTTATGTGTATGCCATACTGCGATGACCTACTGCGACCAGGCGACTACCCAGGCATACTGCGACCAGGGATGAAAAACCGGAAATGATTAAGATAAAAAAAACAGGTTTTGGGTCTAAGTTACATCGGTAAACACTGGATTTTAGGCTGAAACAAACTTAAAAAGTTTTTTTTTAACCGAACTTCCCTTAAAAGTGTTTGTGCTGCTAAATCCACAACTATATTTAAGGGATGTCCGTTTTTTAACCACTTACGATGATCATGGCGCCCTCTGACGGGTGTATCGTTTTCAGCAGAGACATTAAATAGAATGGACTGCCGCATTGGCAAACCTAAAAGCCTCCCCCTCATGGTCACATGACTTGGGACCCAGTCACGTGGTTTTGACTGGTTGGGAAGTTTTTAACAACGACTTAAACATATAAGAACGAGAATGTAATAGTATAATTTAGCTTAATAGATTTATAGATGTAAATTTAATTTTAAATTGCAATAATATTGTTTCACGGAATGGTATGAGAAAATTTTAGAGAAAACCTAAAAGAAAGTGGCGTACAATTTGAAGGGGAAAAAACGCATGAGTGTTAAAAAGTGTAGCATATAAACTTTCAGTTTACTTTAAATGAAACTAATTGTCTTTGTATTTAATAAAATTACTTTTCATTATAGTTACTTAAGCAACTAGTGCCGAAAATAATACTTTATTAAGCGAGTGGCTTTTATTTCACGAGACCGTAAGTCGAGTGAAATAATGACAAGAGCTTAATAAACTATTATTTGGCACGTGCTTGCTTACAATATTTTTTATAATAGCGTGCAAAAAAGTATTTCTACCGATGAGTGATTTTCATGACATCATTTAGTTTCCATGGCGATATTCGAAAATGCAAAGTAGTAAAAGAAAAAGTGTATTTTTCTTTTTTAATCAAAATAGTATTTACATTAGTGCTACTTTTGCTTTGCATTAGTTTCCATGGAGATATTCATGACATCATTTTGTTTTTCTACCAATAAGATACTCTTATTTACTTTACCGCACTAGTGCCGAAAGTACTACTTTCGGCACTGTCTGTGACGTAAGCACGTAATGTGTCATTTTCGCAACGATTTATGAATGAATATGATGTAAAAAAAGTGAATTTTTTGGCACGTTGTTATAAAAATAAATAAAAATTTTACATTTTTCAGGGACCAACGCAACCTGTTCAGTATGGCTCCTTTGTCTCACCATTGCTGTTATTCAAATGGACAAAATAAACTTATTCATGGCAAGGTGACGTCCGAATTCAACGGTCAAAAGAAGTGGAGAATCAATAAAAAAAACATTGAGCAGAACTCTGTTTATGACATTGAGCCTGTATATGTGTTTTGTGTGAATTTTACATTTGAATCAATTTTTTTCAGAAACAAAATCTACGAACCATAGTTTTAAGTCAACGAGCCATAGTTTTCGAAAAATTAAAAAACAAACTGTTTTAACAGCAACTTTACATAAAAAATTACTGAGCAAAAAATTTAAACGACAATCTTTCGAGAGGGAGGCATTATTAGAACTTGAAAGAGTATTTAAAAAAAGCATTATTTATTATTTAAAATTATTTAAAGTTTTTCTGGATTTATGACGCTTCTGCAAAACACAATTATTTGTGTTTCAAGTACAAGAAAAATAATACTAACTCATATTTTGTAGCTAGAATTTTGTTTATTCATTTCAAAACTATTTTAGGACAAAGGTAAATTTAAAAAAAAAAAAAACCAATCAAAATAATCGTATGCGGATGTATGGGATTTCTAAAAAAACCCCAACAATTATCTGTTTTTCGCGTCCTCTTGTAGCGATTCGACAAAGTCGGTGACTTATAGGATTCCTCCTCGAAACACTATTTTTGTTTTTTTCCCATTGTTGTGCAAACCACTGGAATAAAGTCCATGTTACACGGCGTTTCGTAAACTAAGAACTCCCTAAGGCTGTGTCCTGACTACGACATCAAATGCAACAAAACTTGGCGACCGCCAAGGGCGCCAAGTGATGCAATAGCATGTGGCTGACTCTGCCAAGTCGCCAAGTTTGTTGCATTTGTGGCATTTGATGTCGTAGTCAGGACACAGCCTTAGGACAACATGAAGAACCGGTTTCGAAGAATTATTCCAATTTCGCTGAACTGTTCCGCTAAAACTTCTTCATACAGGCACAAAAAAGTTCAGACAGCCAATCCGCATCATGTATAGCTTCGACGTCATGTTGGTTCCAAAGTTCATTTTGAAAAGTCCAGTTCAATTTCTATTAAAAAAATTGTTTATTACTAGTCAGATATGTAGGTTACTAGAGTATATAGAGTCCCGACTTGTAATACGGTTGCTCGTCTTATTTCCAAGATTCTAAGAGTTGGTGAGTAGTTTGATTGTCGACCGCAAGTTTTTTATCGTTGAATGTTAGAAATTGTTAAAGATGTTAAATTGGTAAAAAGTTTTGCGAAAGAGCCATACGAATAACTATAAAATAATACATAATATTCATTTAGAATCAAATCAATAATCAACGAATCAATAATCAACGTTTTAATTGTCTGATTTTATTAGTAACATCTTAAGTTATGCCAACAACAACGATAATACTATCGTTTACTATAACCCCTTCAAAAAGTTGGATAGTAAGAATCTCAGTAGTCAGGCTTGCTACTGAAGAACTGTTCCAAGTAGACGGAACGCCTTGAGAAATGATCTTAACAAGATTTCTTAACAGAATGTGTGCTTACGTACGATGAATTGACTAACATCAAAAACTCAATTTTGATAAAATTGTGGCTTATAGGGTTTCTGAAAAAAAAATTATTCATTTGTGGATTCCTAAATCAACCTGAAATGTTTATTACCTCTGTAAATTTGTTTAAATAAACAATCAAAATTGATTTGTATGCCTTAAACACGTTAAAAAATAAACATTATGTCGAGAATACTATTACTAGTATAAACGCTTAATGTCTCTTTAAAAAAAAAAAAAAGGCAAAGCCTCATTGAGTTAAGAAAAAGATGGAAATGCTGCTGGGCAAAAACCAATACCAAAACTGGTTTGCCAAGTGAAGCCATCGATCGCTTTGTAGTAAACCTAAACAAACGATCTTGGCAAATTATTTGGCGCTATTCTAAAGTGGAGATGGAGTTCGCATAGGCTTGTACATGGACTTGGGGACTTTTTTAATCTCGAATAAAACTATATTTCTCGCGGCAAACTTAAACATCCACAAAGAGCTCAGATTCACTGAAATCTGAGCGTTATATTGGTAGCGAGTGTCGCCTAGATGGTGCCACAAAGAAAATGGCTCTCAGTTCTAGGGGGGGATGCGGAGTCTGCAAAGGCTTAGATGCCAACAAAAGCAGCCCCATTGAAAAAAAAATATATAATTACAAAATATTTTTCTTACCTGTGAAGGTAATTACAATCATCTTGCGTGTAAATACAGTTATTTTGCTATATCCTACATTCTACAACTGCGCAGTCATTTACTAAGGTTACTTGGCGACTTTCTGACGGCTTCGCTTTATTTCGCGCCAAGCATCTACATATTCTAAACTCTACGCCAATCCCACAGGCAGATTTTCGTTCGTACACCCTTCTTCTTCCATTGAAATGTCAAAAAAGAAGATGGGTAGCGGGAATTCCTCCGATCGACTTGACAGCTTTTTACATTTTGCAATTCATTTGTCAGTTAAAACAACATTCATTCGGGAGTAAACATTGAATTAATTGTATGGAATGAAACTAGTAAAACAGTGGGCTGTCGTGCTCAGATCAGATCAGTTTAAAAGTGCCGACGTACTGACGCCGGATGCGTCAAACCGTCCTGTAGGGCTAAATCTTGAAAAACCTCAATGCATAGAGTGGACATGAATTGAATGGGATGATAGAATGAAGGGCCAGCTAAGGAGCGAGCACGTTGAACAGGGCCAACATATTTTCCTCTTTGCTGGTCATGGCTGCGAGGGCCAGCAGCGTTCTTCATAAAAGCCTCTAAGTTCCCGAAGACATCTTCTATGGCGTCTTTCACGGCTCTCAGAGCAGCAAAAAGTGATGTAGGACCCTCATTGGTCAAGAGGCGGGGCTTCGAGTGGTTCTGCCGCCTGGCGGCACTTCCTTGAAGCTCGCACTTGGGATGGCTCGGGCGCTTGGGACCAGGGCATATTTTAAGGAAATTTGACTGTGTGGGCAACTCTAACTTGGGGGGATTGTAAATGTGCAGTTTATGTTAGTTGAATAATCGTCAAAAAAGAGGAATTTTGAACTATTTTAATTTCATTCATTATAGTACAACCATTCATTTTCATTTTAATACAACCAAATTCAAATAACATTGTTTTTTCAAAAAAAAAAAAGATTTCATATAAAACCTCACTTTGTAGAGTTCAGCTTCTGGTTTTCTTTCTCTTCGGTTTTTAATTTGCAGAAATTTTATGACGGGTGGCTGCGGGTTGAAATAGGCCGTCCCTCAGCCATTTAGAGCGATATTCAATATTTTGTTTATTGTTGCAAGTTTCGTTCCAGCACGATGGTCCGATTTGACTATATTATAACTGGGAACTACCCGCTCCATATCTGCATCGAATAGGGAGTTGCCACGATAAGTGTTCCAAGCAACTTTTTGAGTGGCCTTTTGGATACGACGAACATTTTCTTTAGTCTTGCGGAAGTGCAGGAACCAATGTCCGAATTCACTGGGAGAGTGGGAATTTGATCAATGAGCGGCCAGTTTCACATACCGCGAATCCGCAAATTCAGAAACTCCATTCGGAAACAGGTTGGAAAGTAAATTTTCTCCGACGAAGATTATTTCTGCCGCTGATCCTGCAACACATAAGGCTTTGGCTGATTTTAAAATTTCGGCCTGTTCGTCATTAACTTTATGTTTAAGAAAACTTATTGATGATAGGACAATTTCTTGTCTTATTGATACAAAACGCCTTGAAAATGTTGTGACATTAGAATTGACTTTCTCCCTACGTTTACTGAAAGTATCTTCTTTTATGGTCATCTTCCTTTTCTTCGAAACCACCAGGATAAGGCGCATTTATCATTAACTCCCAGTTTAGTTGTGGCAATATTCAAAACTGTGATGTCTGATAGCATCGCCCATGACTAAAGTCAGTTGAAATTGTAAAGAATTCTCTTCCCACTTGTTTAACATCCCTTTTGCAATATTCTTGTCTTTCTTGTCCTCTTCCGAGTCAGACATGATTTTCTGCCACTTTTCCGACAGTAAGGCGAAGATTTCGTATTTGGCAAAGTACACTTGCGGATCGAAGATCTTGCGTACTCGAAGGTGATAGGCAGGAGCAGTTCAGGAAAGCCTAACTTCTAATGCTTTAAGTTTTGTTGCAAGCAACACTTAAGTACAGCGAGTTTAGAACTGCGGTCCCTTCTGAAGAAACTAAGAAAATGAAGTACGGGCTCGAAGACGTTGGCAACTTATGGTGGGAAGACGTGCAGCCCTATTAGAGACGATCCACAATATTTATAGATAGTTTTGTGTATCTCAATTAAATAATTGATGAAGGTTGACATTTCTTTTAAGTATTAGTATGTAATAATACATTATGAAAGTAAAAGCGAAGTTTTAAAGTAACTTTGTAGTTTTTATTTCTAGTTATGATTTACACTAAAAAAATGCACTAAGATTGAACGAGGCGTAATTACAACTTTTAGTTCAAATGACTGTATTTACGACCTAAATTAGTTTGAAAGTTATGCAATTATCTATTTTTTAGAGATTATTAAGTATTAATTAGTAATCTCTAATTGAACCAATAATTATAATGTAAAATTAAATTAATTATTAGTAATTTTGACATTTGAATTAAATGAATTCTAAATTTATTAACAATTTAAACCCAAATTAGCAATATAAACATACTTATTTTATAATAAAACTTACGTATCATTGGATTATAACACCTCAACAAATTGAATATTTGCTTAAGATCACTTTCGGCAGATAAATTTGTTGTCAAGTTGAGTTAAGTAGTGTCCTTTATCCAAAGATTGATATGCTAATATATATTAAATTATAACTAAAAAGGCTAATTAATTAGCTCAAAGGACAATTATTAATTAACAATTAAAATAAATATTAAAAATAGATTAATGCATTAATTAGAAATCAAATAATTTCATTTTAGGGATTTTAAGCTATTAACTTTAGTAACTACTAATGAACCCTTAATCCCCTTACTTCTTATTAAAGTTAATAATTTATTATTAGCAAACAAATGTTTGCGTGTCTTTTGGAAATCTAACACTGCTTATTTGAATAGATGTTAATTAACAAATATAAGCCTAATTAGTCACTAAAAATAACATTACAAAATGATAATTATAAACAAACGGATAGAATAATTAATAATAATATAAGATATGACAAATCATCACTTACATCTTATGTATTAAAGACTTTCGTAATTGAAGGTACGGAATTCTGTTTTGCAAAATTAAGTCATTTCGATTATTTAATTTAAATAACCAACATTTATTTTTGAATAAAAATATCACGTATTTGCCACAAAAAAAAAGAAGAAATGAAATTCCAAATTTTGGGATTCTCAGCATCAATTGCAAGAAAGAATTACTGTAGAGTAGAGTGTGTTTATTTTTTTAAAGACCCCACGCACTGTGTCTTCAAGCGGACTGGCTTCTGCTACACGTGGGATGGACATGGAGATGGACACCGAGAGTTTGTTCAAATCCTGTAGTCATTTTAAAATTTATCATCTGAAAGTTTTGTTTCAAAAGAAAATTTTTTAAAAATCCAAGAGCAATGATGTTGATGTCTTGGATGAAAATCCAAGAGCTTTTGCATTTGCAATATATTACGACCTTTCTGTGAAAACTTTTCAGACCTTAACGCTAAAACAACTCATAAAAACAAATGAAATAAAGCGCCATACGTGGATATATCCATTTAGTATCCTATTTTCGCTTATTATCTTTTTTTTCTTCCTATATTAGAAAGAGTTATAGAAGTAAATTGAAATGTTTGTTTTCATACTCTTTTGATGAGAGGGTAAGAATTTTGAAAGGGGTTTGGTCTCAAAATTGGAGGGCCGAAATTATTGAGGGAAATTTTCAGAGGGCGCCATTTTGGGCCCATGGTTAGAGGGCGCCCTTTGAAATCCATTTAATTGGGCGAATCTTCATTTCGGGCGCCTAAGATAAAATAAATTTTTTTTTAAAACTGTTTTTCTTAAATAATTGTTAAAAAATATTAATTGTTAAAAACATTAAAGAGGACACCATTTTGGGCGCCTCACGGCTCCCAAAATGGCGCCCTCTGTAAAATTATTGGGGGGGGGGGGGAGGCTCCACCCTTTCCCCCTATAAGTTACGGCCCAGCGAGGGAATTTCGACTCCGCACGGCAGCCATGTTGAGGTCGGCTCGAGGAGTTGTATGGAATAAAACAGTACTAAAATTGCACTTTTAAGAAGCTGTTATATCGGAGTTTGTCTAGTATAGCTTTTGGAAATTTAATTTTTGATTATATTTTTGACATTGATTATATTTTTGTGATTCATTAACTAGAATAAATTTTGGGTAGTTCTAATTTTCTTCAGCGAAAATTTGTTTTAATGCCAAACTCAAATTTTCTCAAGAATCACTTATAAATGACACAAAAATTAAGAATTGTTAATTAAAATAATTAAACTAATTAAATTAAGTATAATAAATTGAATTTTTAATAAATACTTTTCATTTAAATAATACAATTTTAAAAAATACAAGAACATTTAAAAGCGTTTATTGTGTAATATTGAGTTTTGCATCAAATTTTTTTTCGCTGAATAGAAATAGAACTATCCCAAAAATTTATCCTGGTTCAGTAATAACAAAAGTATTATCAACGTCTAAAATAAATTAAATAGTTAAAATTTAATTTTACCAATTTTAGTACTGTTTTATTTTACCCTACTCCTCGAGCAGACCTCAACATTGCAGGAGAAAGGAAACAGATATTAGGGCCCCTTAAAATTTGAGGGCCCAAGGCTTTGTGGTACATCAGGCCCTGACTGCAGCAGCGTTTAAAATTGCCACTGCATGATTAAGGGTCTGGTATGGTAACAAATCGTTATACAATTCCAATAGGGAAACTTTGGCCCCGATTTTCAAATAAAGTATAAGTCATATACTTACGAAAACGTACCAAAAATACAGAAAAAAGTTATTTTGTCATTAAAATAATTAATAAGTATAATTTTAAAGATATTAATTAGTTATAATTAAAACAAAATTTTAGTACTTATTCACAAACTACAGATGGCAGCACTAACGGCATGTAAATATCTAAACAAAAAAAATTGTTTTAATTATAACTCAATTAATGTCCTTAAATTATACTTATTAATTATTTTAATGGCAAAATAACTTTCTTCTGTATTTTTTGGTACAAAATTTCTTGGAAATGATCAAATTTCAAAATTTTTTTGTCGTAAAAATCTTTTATTTCCTTTCATAGAACAAAAGATGATGCACAACGTTCAAATTTTCTTACGTTTAAATCTCTTATAGACTGCTCGAAAGTTATTATTTTAATTAATTTGATTATTTTTAATTTCTCTAGTGAAACTAATTTGTGTTTTATCATAGCAACAGAAAAGTGAAAAATGGGAAATTCTTGTGACCTGTGTCGGCGGACTTAAAACGTTAATAAAACGTTTTTAAAAAATTATTTTTTTTATGAAGAATGATTTTCTTTTTTACAATATTGTAAATAAAATTTTATTTAAAATTATTCATTTTATTTTTCAATTAAAACCAAATGTTTCCCTTTCTCCAAACACGGTCAATAAAAACATGAATAAATACTAATAATATAAATGCATTTCCGAAGGAGAATATAAAATTGTATACCAAATACCTTTTTAAAAATAATACCTTAAATTTCATATTGTTTACATTCGTTCACCACACCTTCCTCCAAATAAAATAAAGAATAGAAAAAATAACAGTCGCTAACATAGATCTGGCAGTGGCCTCATTTTTCTAAGTATTTTGGTCTATCCAGTAACTAATGGATCGATGAAATCGCTGGAAGAATTGAAGCCACGCGTTTTCTTAACATTCAGTAGTACATCCATTATTATACACCTGATTTTTTCATAGAGTTAGGAAGGAGAGGTAGAGGGGTCTATGAGTTCAAATGGTCTGAAGCAGGGCTGTCAGGTTTTGCGAGCTACTGCGCATAACATACTGGCACCGAGGTATCCCAAGATGCACTGCTCTAGCGGTTTTTTGAGCTACTGTGCATAACATAGTGACCGAAACTGGCACCAAGGTATCCCAAGATGCACCGCTCTAGCCTGCTTCATTTGTGCGCTACTGCGCATATACATGGACCTCTCTATTCTCATTCCTACCTCTATGGATTTTTTTACTTAAATATGTTTGTATCACCCATAGATATCAAAATTAAAGTATTAGATTGGCTGATCACGTGACTTCCAATGCTAACGACGGGACGCGCAAGGAGGCTTTTTTGGGGGGCATAATGGCCAGTGTTGCTGCCACTTTAAAGAGAAAAATACTACGAAGTAATACCATTTATTTCTAAAATTACAACAAAAAATACTAGAAAGGATTTAAAGTAATTAAAAATATTCCAAAATGCAGCTAGTATTTTTACGATATTTTTTTGTAATTTTAGAATTATTCTAAAATGCAAATATTACAAATATACTCTTTAAACTTTATAACTAAATTTTAACTTAATTTTAGAATTTATTTTAGAATTATTCTAAAAAAGCAAAAAAATATCGTAAAAATACTAGCTGCATTTTGGAATATTCTTAGTTACTTTAAATCCTTTATAGTATTCTTTTTTGTAATTTTAGAAATAAATGGTATTATTTCGTAGTATTTTTCTCCTTAAAGTGGCAGCAACACTGGCCATTATGCCCCCAAAAAAGCCTCCATGCGCGTCATGCGCGTCGCATATACGAAAATCCCACAAGGTAGAAAATTTCACCAATGAGAATCGTACTTTGGAGTGACGTAATCATATGCTTGGCGAGTTTTGTAACCGTTTCGTTTGGGAGAAATTAAACAGGGTTTCTAAATTATACCTGATCGTGATCATGTGGGATTGTGTTTGGTGGTGGTGACTGACAGCTTGCTGGGGAAGAACATGATTATGCTATTTTTTTTAAAACTTAGTTATTTACTAATTTAAAAAAAAGAACTGTCCTCATTAGTTATTTAAAGAAATTTCGCTGTGTATTTTTTCTGCTAATTGCTAATTGGTAAAAAAATTCACAAGTAACAATAAGTAAAATAATTATAAGTATTAAATTGAATTTTTTGTAGTAAAATCAAGTTCCCTTTAATTTTGCAATATGTGTTTTTTGTATATTATGTATCTATATATTCGTATGAGAGATTTCTACAGCTATTCATTTTTCAAAATTGTATTAAATAATAGGTTTGATTCAGTATTCTTAACTTGGAAGGAATAATTTAAATTTCAATAAAAAACAAAAACTATGTAATTTCATTTGTTCTATTTCTTCAAATCGTTTTCTTTTCCAGCTGTCTATTATCTGTGTTATTTTTTATTAAAAATAACAAAGATACAAAAGATTTCCACTAATTTATGAATTTCAATTAAGAATTTAAAACTAGGCACATTCCGGATTCCGCTTATTTTTACTGAACATAAAACAACTTCTTTAACCCCAAAACAAAACTAACATACCTATTTTCGCATCTGTATCGCTATTTTGTGGCGAAGTTTTATTTCTGACCTCGCCAAGACACTGACGTCACTCCGAAGTAGATTCCCATTGGTCCGATTTTTCTACCCTATGTGGGATTTTCATATATGCGTGCGCGTCCCGTCGGTCGTTAGCATTGGAGGTCACTTGATCAGCCAATCTATAATACTTTAATTATGATATCTATGGTATCGCCTGTTTTATTTGCGGCTCGAATACCCTCGGACTCATTATTGTCAAATGTAAAAGTTTTGACGAGTTTCTCGTTTCGATCTTCCCCCTCCCCCTCCCGATTACATTAAAGGATAATAAAATCAATTAGTTTTATTTAAAACTAGCAAATTTATACCCGTTCTTCGCACGGAATAAAAAAATATCAAATAGATTCCAAGTATATGTACCATATAACCTAGTTATAGGATCATGAACTTATTATTGTTTCCGCCCGTTATAAATTATAAAATCCCGTTTCATCGCCTTAAAATTCCAAAATAAAAAATACGCTATAAAATGCACTCATAAATGTCATCACAATTCCCTCATAAATACATAAAACCTTTTAGCTCATTTGGCGCGTTTTGGGAAATAATTTGGCGAGAAAATAGATATAGCTACAAACACACCCATTATACAGCTCTAACACAATGACACGACCAGCTTATAAATTATTTATAAAAGAAATTGTCTATTTGCGAATTTTAGTATAATTGGCGAGTTTGGCAACGTATTTGGCGGAAAAATAAAGACATAAAACATAATAGCTCTAGTGCGATGGCCTTTATTAACCATCATAGTTCCAGTAATAGCTTAACTATACATTTATTGCTTAAATATGCATACATGCAGTCAACAGAAAAATCAATGAAAAAATCATCAAATAAACCCACAATAAAATCCGGGAATGAAGACTGGCGAAATTACGTCACTTGAAACATGTCAATTATTTTTCAAATAATGAATTTAGTTTCTGAAAGTAATGGCAAAATAATAAAACATTTTGAATTTAAATGTTTTCGTTAAAAGTTTTATTTAAATTTTTCAGCCGATGGCATCAGGAAAGAGAAAAAATTATCGGATTTGAGCGAAAGTGGTGTATTTTTTTCAGAAAATTCGAATTTTCTCAAAAAATGGAACAAATATGAAAAAACTAAGCCTCAGGTGCACACGTTAGTATTAAAGGGAATCTATCGTAAAAATTTAGAATTTCTGAGGGCAGTATAAGTAGGTCTTTTACGATCCGAAGACAGACACACAAACAGAATCTTTCTTTTATTATTATAGATTTACATTAGATAAGTGAATCTTACGTATATTTTAAAGTAAAAGAAATGTATTATTGTTCATTAACAGGAATTATAATTTATTTCAAGTAATTACCATTGATTTAAAGTATAGTATTAATTTAAGTTTATTAAGTTTTTTACCAGGTGGAACGGTGTTATTTGAGGGTATTTTTTTATGAGATTGAGGGTAAAATGCAAATTCTCGATTGGCAACACTGCATCAGTGACGCTATTGTTGTAATTTTGTATTTTGTTTACTCTTTACATACCTACTTTGCTGCGTAACCCACAGTTTAAAAAAAAGAATGCAATCAGGTAATTTATAGTTTTTACAAATTTTTTATTCTAATCTGATTGGATTTGCATAGCATTGTCATCATGTCATGTTGCGTGCGAAAATACTAAATTTTTCTCCAAGTAAACATTCCGTAGTAAAATTGTTTGAACTTGCGTTAATATTATTTCAGTAATTAAAATTTTTTAGTATTTTGTGGGTACTTATTACTAATGAGAAGTGTTAATAAATAACTTGTTTAATAGAAAATAAATCCTGTAAAATTAACTTAGTATTTGTAATATAATGTTGTGAAAAAATATTTTATCGTCTTAACGTTATTGAACATAACTCTATTGATTGTCTATTAATTCAGTAATTTTCTAATTGTAACACCATTGAGCTAGAAGGAAAGTGGAGTGAGGTGTGTGATTCACTGAACAGGGCAGCAAACGAGCAGGTCAGAAGTCCTGCAACGAAACACGGAGGAATACACAGCATTTCAAAAGTAACAAACCTGGTAGAAAACCCAGAAACTTGCCCATTTTGCTATTGGGTTCGCCTTCGCTGGTTCTTGATTAGTGATCCACTTGGTCATTTCTTAAAGACGTTGGAATTTAAAGTTAAAGCAAGTTAATTCTTACGAACTGAACATATAAGAATACATGTAGGAGCCCAAGTCAATATGATAGAGGGGTCTCATACAAGCATTGCATACAGGTGTAGGGAAAATAGTCCTTTTCTGCCCGGTTTGCTCAAAAAGGGTGCGAGGTCGCTCATTGGTTTCGGCTCGCGGACACTTCACTCCAGTTTTCCTTCTAGCTCAATGCGTAACACTAAATACCTATATGGGATATGATATAATGGCCTGTCTAAATTCGACAACTGCTGTTAGTTTCCAAGCAACGAAAATGCCCAAATGTGATAAACGCTTTCAGATTTACATTTCATACAATTTATAGGTATAGCGTCTCTACGTTAAATATTCAAGCTCAACAAAAGCGCCAATGAACAGAACGGTTATTATATAATAGCTGCCTACCAAAGATTGTTTGAGCGTGGATTATTTCAGTAGTAAAAATCTTTTTAGTATTTTGTGGGTACTTATTACTTATGAGAAGTGTTTAAATGAATATCTTGTTTGATGGAAAATAAATCCTGTAAAAGTAAGTTAATAAATTAAATTATAATACAAGCTTGTCAAAAATATTTTAAAGTCTTAATTTTATTGGACACAACGCTGGATTGTCTAGGAATTCAGAAATGTTCCAATTGTTCCACTAAAAACCTATTTAAAGGAACAGCTATCCGCTTCATTTTTCATGCAATCAGATAAGTATAGCAACCCTACGTTAAATTTTCAAGCTTGTCAAAATCACGCCAAGCTCGCCAATGAACAGCCTTACCTGTATATCATAGCTGTACCCCTAGATATGTTTAGGAAGGTTGCATGTGGTGAGCATTAGAGTCGATTAGAATATAAGGAGTAAAGTTATCTGTCATTTCAGCCATGGCCAGTGAGGAAGGGTGCGTGACCATGACGTGGGAGATAAAGAACTTCGACCTTCTGCTGAAAGAGGATCTGTTTGATTCCTTGTTGTCTCCTGCTTGGAAGATCGAAGAAACCAAGGGAAGTACTATGGTGTAAGCTGAGGTCTCTAACTTTAATCTAAATACGTTTGCAATATTATATTCTTTAAGGGATGTTCCTTAGTCCAGCGATGGAGATTCCATCATCTCCTCTGGTGGCGAGGTACCGCTAGGAAAAAACCTTAGTTCCTTAGACTTTAACTTACAAAAAAATGATTTGTTCGGCGAGACAGGACGATCAAATCTTCCCAATGGCACTCTAACTCTGTGTTGTAGGATGAGGGAGGAAAATATAAAGACTTCAGAGTTACGCATCTCTTCAGTTTTAAAACGCTTGAGCCACCTGTGGAACATTGGATTCTTTAGGAGGTCCAGTTTCCACAAAACTTATATCGAGCAAGGTAATATTTTGTTTTGTGTTTCTCTAGAGAAAAAAGATGGGCTAAGTGATGCTTGGACGGTTTCAGTTAGGGAAGTACCTTGTGTAGAAGGTGGTATTTCTTCTGTATCATGTTCTATGAAGGCTTGTAATGGAATTAATCTCGTTAAGGGAGCAATGGATGTCACAGATTTAGAAGGTTACACACGGTTTATTATGATGCCTGACAAAGACTTGAACATCGCTCTTCAACTGGAATTGATGATTGCATACCACAGGGTCTGTCAAGGACAACTCGCGCTCCATTCTCCAACCAAAATCGCCGGACACAAGAATGTTTCCGGAGAAGGTTCCTGCTCACTGGGCAGAGATTTCCTGCACCTGTACAGGGAAGGCATGCTCAGCGACGTGACCCTCCACGCCGAGGACCCTCGACGCTCCTTCTCGGCCCACCGGAGCATCCTGGCCGCCCGGTCTCCGGTCTTCCGCGCCATATTCGAGGAGTCGAGCGGTGGTCAGTCGGTGGACATGGACGGCGTGGACAGCGAGACCGTGGGCCGGATGCTGGTCTACCTGTACGGCCACTCGCTCGAGGACCTGGGGTGGAGGGAGGCTTCGGCGCTGTACTGCGCAGCGGACAAGTATGGCGTCGTCCGCCTGAAGGAAAAGTGCGCCGCCATCCTTGAGGCCTGTCTGACGGCGGACAACGCTCGTGACATGCTCGTGCTGGCGGACGGTTGCTCGGACAAGGCGCTGGTGGAGCGCGTCGTGCTCTTCATCCTCGACCACGAAGAGGTGGTGTCCTCTGCCCAGTGGGAGGAGCTTGAGAGGGACAATTCCGCGTTAGCTGCAAAAATTGTGAAGCAATTGTTTTTGAGAAGAGGGAAAAGAATGAGGGTAGCGTGAATAACGTAACTTGGAACAATCACAAACACTGAAAACGTTATTCATAATTAGTTTTTTTTATAATTTTTCGATATTTAAAATATCCTCATGTCTTTTAAGTGTACAAAAGTAATTGGACAAAAATGGGTAAAAATTGTAATCCTACGTTGCTGTTTTAGTGCTTTTCTGTTTTCAGAATTCTTCATGCTGATACATTATCCCTAGTTCAACCGAACTGGTTGTTAAAGCTATATTTACTAGGGCTGCTATGACTAAATAAACCCTACTTACAACACAATGGGCTAGTAGTGGCGATGTGGCAATGTAGTAGGCACTTGGTTGGGGCTTTGGGCAGTTTTGTTTTCACTAAAAAAAACATTAGTGGCCAACATTGGGCAGTGTATTGTAAAAAAAAAAACATTCCAAAAAATTTGCATGTGTACAATACCACCGCAATCTACCAACAGTGCATTTAGCCAGAAAATGCTGTGTGACCACAAAAAAAAGTATTTATCGCTCTCTAAGATTTTCTGCCAATTCAACTTGGCAACAGAAGCACCGTCAGAATATTATTTTAACCCAAAAATGTTTGTTTCTTTAATTGTGTCTTTTTTTATTTACATTATTGCAAGGAGCATAGTTAACAAATGCTAAAATATAATTTTGAATAAAAATGTAAAAAGTATTTTGCTTTTCAATATATTTTTGAAATAATAGGTCATTGCTTTATAGGTTATATTATCTTAGTGGATCCTATCACCATAGAAAGGATGGAAATGCACACACGTTTTTCTTTTACATTGTTTGTGTTTTACTTTAAACGAATTAGTTACAATCTTTAAGTAATAAAAATTTTGCAGAAAAGAATTAGTACAAGGTATCTACACAATGTAAGTTAGGTTTGGTTATATAAAAAAATAAACGTGTACAGATACAGAAACAAAGTTAATGTACAAAAATCTACAACTCTTAAATCACTTTTTTACATATATTCCTAAATTTGTGTCGCCTTTGTCATAGTTTTGTATTGTGGTGCAATTTTTTGTATTCCTTCTTTATAGAAGGTTACTGCCTGTGTTTTCAACCATGTGGTAACATGTCCTTTCAGCTTGACCTCATCGTTAAAAAGTGTCGAGTACCAAGGAAAGATATTATTGAAACATCTAAATCATTTGTAATTGGCATTTGAATTTGCGGTCAAGATTTTAGTTTATTGTAGGTAACAATAAGAAAAAATTAAGTATTTAGAAAGTAGGTTTCAATATAAATATTTATTTGAAAAATGTGCTCAAAGAAAATATTTCCCCAAATTAAAACACCATTGATGATTTGATTCCCTAATTATAATTATGATACCAATTTTGAAAAAATCATATTCTTCAGGAATTCGATGACAGTGTTTTAACAGGCACTTTTGAGTAAAACAGGTTTGGTAAATAAATCTTTAATGTAATGACACGTTTGCAGAAGCTTTCCTTACACGTTTCCATTTTCCAAGAAATTCTGGAAGAAAATAATGGTACGGGAAACTCGCCAATAAACATAAAAACTTTTAATAGGGTTACCCCTTGTAATTATTGGACAAAAAATCAAGCTTTTCATCATAGCTCCCACATTTATGTAATTTTCTAACCCTAAATTTTTTTCGCAATGATTATTTAATCTGTCGGGTACCATTGTTGAAATTTGCTTTTTCCTCTGCAGGAGTTGAAGAAAAAAAAACCTGGGGCCAAAAATTACCCCACCCTTTGTGGTAACTATTAGACACAGAGGGGTAATTATTGGACAGTAGTTTTTAAGCTATTCTGCATGGTATTTAGATTTGATACAAGCGGTAAATTGTGGACAATACTGTCATCAAAATCATTTAAGAAATTTCGTTTTAACATGGAGGAATTTATTTGAAGTTTCTTCGTGAAGCAAAATTTGTTCTTTAAATAGAGCACTGCATGTGCACCTTCAACATGTTTCCACACACTCTGATTGGAAAATTTCTCTTCTCGAACGCTTAGTGGTGTTTGTTTCCCATATTGTGCCAGTACACCGCTAACATCATCAGAATCACCAAAAGAATCGCCAAAAAAAATATCTTCTGAATCCTGTAATTCAATTTTATCCATGTCTTTTACTCTTGGAAGTTGAAGAAATTGGCCTTTGTACTGCTAGATACGATTAATTAGCAAATTAAATGAAGTAAGTTCCAACAAGCCTTGATAAAACGGCTTTTTCTATGAAAGAAATGTCCAACTTCTTACTTTTTTTTGGTTAAATTAAGTTCTATTTGCTGTAATTAGATATCAGTTGAGCGCCTACCTGAGAAAATTAAAGAAACAATATGCTGTCCAATAATTACCCCATCCCCATAGCATGTCCAATAATTACCCCATCCCCATAGCATGTCCAATAATTACCCCATCCCCATAGCATGTCCAATAATTACCCCATCCCCATAGCATGTCCAATAATTACCCCATCCCCATAGCATGTCCAATAATTATCCCATCCATAACGAAACATTCATGCCATAATGTTACTATCCATCCTACAATGGTATTTTCAGCACAAACCACCTTCATAAACCTATCTAAGACTGGGCATTATGAAATTCAAAATACGTAAAAGAAAACAAAAATATACACAATTTGGAATCGATTGAAAAAAGTTTTTTTTTTCAAGCACTTTGGGTTATTAATATATTTTTTGAGAAAAAGTACTGATCTCATCCCAATAATTAATCAGAGCTTTGCTGGATATGCAATTAACATATTTTGGTTTGTCAGTTGTAATAAATTATGATGCAACATGGTTTTTGGATACTGTCCAATAAGGGTCACCCTATGTATCGAATCCAATAAAAAATTATGTAAGCTTCTAACTGGTTTAATTTTTCTGGATTTGTCTATTTTTCTCATCAATATACGTAACTTATGATTCTTTGAATAATAGTTAAGTTGAATAGCATTCCTAAACTATTTTTTACCCTTAACATTGGTGATGGGTCGGTCCGGAATGAACAGGTCCAAAGAAAGGACCCTCAAAAGGAACCAATCGGTCCGGTCCACTGTTTCAAAAGAAACGTGACGATGGTGATGACGTGACCCCCGTTCCATTTGATTAATTTAGAGATTTTTGCGACTTTTTTGTTTTAATAAAAAAAATTGAATTAATTTTTTTTATAAACTGCGAATTGCACCTGAAATAGGAAAGAATAATTCTATCACGCTTCAAATATGATTGCACCCTGGGTTTTGAGCATATCGGCCCGATTGTTAAGGGGGAAATGGGCGCGCTTTACCGCGGGTCTCCAAAGCAAAGTGCAACAGTGTTAATCCGATGGAGAAAAAAAATATTTTCTCTGCCACATTTCTCCGGCTGTATTGAATATTTTTTACAAACGCATTTTTTATGTGATAAATGTAGCTGACGTGGTCCCGACAATCCCACTTTTTTAAAATTGGTTCGAATATTTTTTTTTAAATTTTCAATAAATAATTTTACTCAAAATATTTGAAGCAATTTCAAAAGTGGTAAGATAGAGACCTGTAAGTTATCTACATTTATTATTTAAAAAAAAAACCGTTTGTAAAAATATTCAATACAGCCGGAGAAATGTGGCAGAGAAAATATTTTTTTTCCCACTGAGGCACTTGAGTTTGGAGACAAGAGGTCCAGCGCGCCCATTCCCCCTTAAAAAATAATTATTGACAGACTAGAACGTTTAGAGTCCCGATCTTCCTATTCCAATCTTGTTCCAGTATAGCAGTACCCTTTCGTGGTCCAAAACGGATAACCGAGAATGTTAGTCCGACTGTCATGATGACGTCATGTGTTTGTAAATTATATTCTAATTATTTTGTGTATTACTCCTGAGTCCTGTTGTACAACTAAACTCTTAGAAGAGATTAAAACATTCCATCCAACATGACCACGTGAATAAAGCTTACTTTAAGACAAGCTTTTCTCTCATCTTAATCAGGGCCGAATTTAAAGATTTGCCGCCTGTAGGCTAGAATTGAATTCATTTGTGGTTTTTTTGGTCGATGTCTGAACTGTGTTTTTTCTTCCCCTTCTTCCGTTGTAAGATATCCCAGACATAGGTTTATTGACTATTTTTTTCTGTCTACATATTAGAATCATCTATGTAACTTTACACTCTAAATCGAAATAATATGCGAATTTTTTGCAATTTACAATTATTCTTTTAACTTCCAAATGGGGGGGGGGGGGGGGGAGAGTGCAACTGCCCTCGCAACAGCCATGTTTGCTACTAAATATTAGTACTGTATATACTTTTACGGTTTAAGTATTAATGTAAATTATTTGTTTTCTATCTTAAAATATTAGAATCTTTATAAGAATTTTTTTTTATGCCCAATGTCGCTTTAATTGGTCATAAAATGTGCCGCTCTAGGCTACAGCCTACTTAGCCTATTTAGAAATCTGGCCCTGATCTTAATTACCACCTAATAAGTGATTAATATTTAATAATTTCTTGAAATGTTGAAAACATTACACCGACTATTTATTACTGTGGACTAGCATGTACATTGGATCCCGATATTCTCGTATCAGTATATAATGCATATTTTTCGGTGGGATCCCAGTCGGTAAGGCGTTTGCCTAGCACGCGGAAGGTCCCAGGTTCGGATACGGGTATTGCCAAAATAACTGCCGACCTATAAACGGTCTGTAAAGCCAAAAAGTATATTATGTGCATTAGCTGTTCTTGTATCTGTATTTTAAAGCCATTTAATAACTTATCATTTGGGAGCTTAAACAGTAGCCAAACGAGAAAGGTTGGTTACAGTGAGTTGATTGCAATGGTTCAAATTCAAAAAGCAATATGTTCATATCTGTAAGATATTGTTTGCCTTCTTTTAAGGTTCTTAAGATTTATGGCACAAATCTGAAATAAAAACTTCAAGGATAACGTTTTATTAGACCTATATTTACCAAAATAAATATACTTTCTTTAGTTTTTGAAGTCTTATCCATATTTAAAATAAACTCTTTGTTGTTTTTCATATGTTTTCAGCAAATAATAACAGTCTCGAGCATACCGCCGGTACCTTCGGATCAATTAACATTTCATTTTATATTCTAATTTTTTTTTCCAAGGCAAGGATATTCTTTTGTTTTAAAGGCAAGTTAAAAATTTATTCAGCGTTCTTTTATAAAGGCCATAAAAAGTTTGTTTAAAAATAATATAAAAACTACAGAAGGGACGGGGCGCAAAACTTTAGCCGACCTCATGTTTATTGTTTTACTTAGTAGTACTTAAATAACATGAAAGCAATGTCTTTTTTGTACATGATTTTTTTTATAACAATGAAACTTCAAAACCTAATCTAAAATCAATCTATAATAATAAAAGAAAGAGTCTGTGTGTGTGTCTGTCTTCGGATCGTAATAGACCTACTTATACTGCCCTCAGAAATTCGAAATTTTTAAGATAGATTCCCTTTAATACCAACGTGTGCACCTGAGGCTTAGTTTTTTCATATGTGTTCCATTTTTAGAGAAAATTCGAATTTTCTGAAAAAAATACACCACTTTCGCTCAAATCCGATCATTTTTTCTCTTTCCTGATGCCATCGGCTGAAAAAATTAAATAAAACTTTTAACGAAAACATTTAAAATTCAAAATGTTTATTGGGATTTTATAATTATAGAATAGCCTTCCTATTTTTTATTCCGTGCGAAGAACAGGTATAAATTGCTAGTTTTAAATAACTATTGCACAAGCAAAGAATTGCAGTTTTAACGCGTTGAAAGACTTCTTTTATAAGCATCTTACTAAGCTTAACAATAAACCTCGGAAGCATACGAGTTGCTGTAAATACTTTTTTCCTACGGCCATCTCCGATCCGCCACAAACAGGGGCGGATCCAGAAAAAAATCCGGTTAAGAAAATTTAATAGAGAAAGTAATTGATTATAATAAAAATTACCATTAAATTTCTTCTTCTACCAATAGTCCAAAAGCCCAGGGCCACCAGACCTAAGTTATTTTCTCACGAATGAAATGTATCGGATATGGTTTGGTTTTCATTTATTTATAGTGCATGCATTTCCGATAGAGTGGACAGATGGCCAATTTACAGGTATCGGGTGCAAAAAGTAGGTAAATTATAAGTTAACTAAAGACATTTTCTCAAGGCTGATTTTTACGTATGTGTTAGAAAATATCGTTAAAAGTTAATAATCAATCTGCCAGACGCTTTCTGTACATTTCAGACTTTGTCCCACGCATCTGGTAGCGTGATATAGCACTACATATTTTCTAACTAATCAAAAACTTAATTAAATTGAAGTGACAATATTTCTGCGTTTTTTTTTTTAATTTTTGAAGGGAATGTAATTGTTCGTTACTTTTATGGTGACAGAAATAAAGTCGAGTCGATAAGCAATGGAAACGAAGAAGATTATCAGGCCACTTTTATTCACGTCTTGTCGAATAAATTGTGTAATATTTCATTGTAAAATGACCTTAATCATCAGATAATGATAGTGAAATTTTTCTCGGATTTGTGTGACGAAATAATACTTTTTTTTTATAATACATTACTTTATTAACTTTTTGAAATTGTTAAAATGCTACTTGAGATTTATATTCTGTGCATATTATTAAAAAGGAAATTCTAACTTGTACTGTAACTATTAGTACATATTGAATTCTAATTAATACAAATTGATACTCATTCTTGTTAATTGTTTTTTGATGGGGTAAGTAAAAAGATGAAACTTAACTTATTTATTAACTTATTTTTCTGTTGTGACACCGATTAAAGACAAGTGTTTAGAGCAACTAAAGATTAAACATTTATTTGTTTAGGACTTTAGTTTACAATAACTGCGACAGACAAATTACTCCCAGCTGGCCACATTCTCAGGCATGATTATCACAGAAAAAGATTCACTAAAAAGCATTGGAATAACCCTGGCAGAAAAACATAAACATACTGCCTAAGTTGTACATAAAACACACAAAGTGAATAAAGGTTTAAAAGCACTCAAAATTTAATAAATATAAGAGGGGTAAAAGTAAACTTAGAATCAGATTTGTATAACACCAATAATAAATTCTTTAAAAAAAAAGTAAAAGTGGTTGGTCACCTCTCGAGCCGATGAGGCAGGCAGTGGACGAGGGTACTTGTTGGGCTCATGAAGGGATGTGGTGGCACAGAAGTTCGGAATGTAATCCCATGAGACACAAGTAGACATAGAAGTTCGGAATGTAATCCCAGGAGACACAAGGAGTAGACATAGAAGTTCGGAATGTAATCCCATGAGACACAAGGAGTAGACATAGAAGTTCGGAATTTAATCCCAAGAGACACAAGGAGTAGACATAGAAGTTCGGAATGTAATCCCATGAGACACAAGGAGTAGACATGGAAGTTCACGTGCGCGGACAGGTGACGCTCTTGACAAGGCTCAGGGCGAATCACGGATACTAACGTCCCGTCAATTGCTGAAATAGGGTTGGGTCAATTGCAGACTCTTGACTAGGAATCGAACGGATCGGGGAAACTAACGCACCGTCAATTGCAGAGAGCCCGACATGAGCTTAGCCTTCCGTTAGAAACATTTCTAGGAAACCCGCAACAAAACAAACGAATTAACGACAAAATAAGCACACACAAAAAAAGAGCCACGCATCACCAGCTTTTATGAAACACCCATCTAGCCGACTCTACATTCTCGAAATTTGCATAACCCAACTCGACAAGTGCCACAATACCCAACTTGGTTGAAACACAACAAGAACTAGAACAACACAAAAATTGAACCGCTTCCGCAGCCATAACATTTTTAGATTTAAACTAATTATTGTCGCGTAGTCGTTTCTTCTGATTTTTCAATCCCCAGATTCCGATAACCTTCATCTCACCCCTAGATACAGTAGAACCTCGATTATCCGAACTAATTGGGACCGGAGATAAGTCGGATAATCGATAATTCCTGATAATAATAGAATAATAGAGAATTTTCATCAAATACTAAAACTTATGGTACAGAAGCTATGTCCGACATTATTTTTATTTTCTGAGCGGCGTTCTGGGAAAAGGGCTTTTTTTGTTTTATAGTAGAGATGGAGTCTCATGACTCCCGGGAGTTTCCCGAAAATTTAAGATTTGCCAGGAATTCGCTTTTCCTTTTTTTAATTGCTGAAGTTTTGATGTGGCGAGACCTATCTTAAAATCACCACTGCTTCCTGATTTCCTAAAACCCGATAATTTCCTGAGTTGAGAATCGGTACAAAATTCTATATCTCTGAATCACCGGATAATTGCAATTTCAAAATCGCCGGAGATTCCCGATTTTTGAATCGCCGAAGTTTGCCAATTTCAGTATAACCGGAGATTCCCGATTTTTGAATCGCCGAAGTTTGCCAATTTCAGTATAACCGGAGATTACCGATTTTTGAATCGCCAAAGTTTGCCAATTTCAGTATAACCGGAGATTACCGATTTTTGAATCGCCGAAGTTTGCCAATTTCAGTATCACCGGAGATTCCAGATTTTTGAATCGCCGAAATTTGCCAATTTCAGAATCACCGGAGAATCCTCACTTTAGAATCGCCGTATGTTCCTGAAACTGGTTTATTTTGCGAACAACCAAAAATGACTTGGTTGGAGAATTTTTTTTTTAATGTTAAGACTTAGGGACTGTCGGTTAACTGAGAGTTCCGGGTAAAAGAGGGACGGATAATCGAGGTTCTACTGTAGTTCCAAATTTCAAGACGTTTTCTGAGGGGACGAATGAAAGAACAAACAAACACGAGAGTTCCGGGTAAAAGAGGGACGGATAATCGAGGTTCTACTGTAGTTCCAAATTTCAAGACGTTTTCTGAGGGGACGAATGAAAGAACAAACAAACACGAGAGTTCCGGGTAAAAGAGGACGGATAATCGAGGTTCTACTGTAGTTCCAAATTTCAAGACGTTTTCTGAGGGGACGAATGAAAGAACAAACAAACACGAGAGTTCCGGGTAAAAGAGGGACGATTAATCGAGGTTCTACTGTAGTTCCAAATTTCAAGACGTTTTCTGAGGGGACGAATGAAAGAACAAACAAACACGAGAGTTCCGGGTAAAAGAGGGACGGATAATCGAGGTTCTACTGTAGTTCCAAATTTCAAGACGTTTTCTGAGGGGACGAATGAAAGAACAAACAAACACGAGAGTTCCGGGTAAAAGAGGGACGGATAATCGAGGTTCTACTGTAGTTCCAAATTTCAAGACGTTTTCTGAGGGGACGAATGAAAGAACAAACAAACACGAGAGTTCCGGGTAAAAGAGGGACGGATAATCGAGGTTCTACTGTAGTTCCAAATTTCAAAACGTTTTCTGAGGGAACGAATGAAAGAACAAACACGAGAGTTCCGGGTAAAAGAGGGACGGATAATCGAGGTTCTACTGTAGTTCCGAATTTCAAGACGTTTTCTGAGGGGACGAATGAAAGAACAAACACGAGAGTTCCGGGTAAAAGAGGGACGGATAATCGAGGTTCTACTGTAGTTCCAAATTTCAAGACGTTTTCTGAGGGGACGAATGAAAGAACAAACAAACACGAGAGTTCCGGGTAAAAGAGGGACGGATAATCGAGGTTCTACTGTAGTTCCAAATTTCAAAACGTTTTCTGAGGGAACGAATGAAAGAACAAACACGAGAGTTCCGGGTAAAAGAGGGACGGATAATCGAGGTTCTACTGTAGTTCCAAATTTCAAAACGTTTTCTGAGGGAACGAATGAAAGAACAAACAAACACGCAAACGAGTTTTCAAAAGGTATTTTTCTAAAGATATTTAAAATCTGAAATGTTAAACATCTACAAAGAAAGACGTAATATGCAAATTGTACATTATGTAAATTATTTTTTTTTGTGATCTTGATGTGCGAGCTACTAGTTAAATTAAGTATTACAATCCGTTATTTATTCAATTTAATAATTAATACTTATAAATATTAAAATGAATTACTTTAAACAAACCGCTAAAATAAAATACATAAATTTTGAATAAAATAGAAGTTTTTTTTTTATTTTTGTTAAAAAAAAATATATATTTATTACTCCACATAAAGACATATATTAGGATTATTCAATGTTTCAAAGTACGCTTCTTGCCAAAATGTTAAATTTGATAAAAGGTTACCCGTTTACAACACGTTTGGGAATTTTACCGTATTTTCCACGGCCGAATTACGGTTACGAATAATGCAACTTTTGACTGAGATGTTGGACTTGGAGAAGGAATGAAATTATTATTTTGAAAAATTCGAGATGCAGCCGTCACTTTATCTTGTTAATATAGATTATTTGTACAAAGTTTTTGTAAATAATTATACTTGTGCCTTGTGTCTATGTTAGTTTTGTTTGAGTTGTATGAATTTTAGTTTTCGAGTTATAAGGGGACGCATTACCCAAAATTTAGAGCTACTCGGGAAATAATTAAACATGATCGAATGCTGTGATGTAAGGATATTGCAAAAAAGAAGGAATACATAATAATGGTGGAGGTTTATTGAGAATGATATACTGGTTTGGTAAAATGGTTTTGGAAATTTTATAATGATTTTTTCAATTTTTAATATTTTCAGCTTGTGAATGGTTAAAACCCTAAGGCTTTTAGGTAAACTAATGTAGAGTTCAATTTTTTTTCCTGCGTTGAGACATGTACCATTAACAAAAGTTGGTATGGGATAAGGTCTAGTGTGAATAGATTTTTTTTGGAAAAAATGATAAAGTTGAAAATTTATAAAAAAAGCTTATTTTTTGGCCTTTTTTATACATAAAGCTACATAACTGTTCTTGTTTAACTGATAGCTCAATATCCATACCAACTTTTTTTTAATAGATATTGTGGGAACAATTTGCAAAAAAATCCATCACAAAATTCTTAAAATTGTAGGAGAAGTAGCATTTTGAAAAAACGTTAAATTTTTTAATTTTTTAAAAAAACTTACGTTTCAATTTTTATTATTTTTTTCGTATATGTTTATTGAATGTTAGTTCTTTGTAGAAATAGTTTAATTTGAATGCTAGCAAAAAAAATACAGGATTTAGTTTTTTGGGTACCGCGTCCCCTTAAAGTTGAAAAATCAATGGTTTTCAGGAACAAATTTATTAAATTTAGTCTGTTTGCTTTAAGGGGAGTCGGATGTTTCTATACTCGCCGCCAACCAAATTAGAACACGTTAGGGATGGCGGTTTTTCAGAAAAAAAACGGTTTTATAAAACCGGTTTCCACGATACTTGTTTTTCAATGGCAAAAAAAAAACGGTTTTCCATTTTATTGAAAAGTTTTTTCAGTTTCTTATTAATTAATTGAAAAAATCAATTTGTAAACTTTACTTTCGAATTAAAACAAAAAACAATTTACACAGTCAATTTTAAATGTTTGAAATGTTTTGTTGAAAACTAAGTTCTAGGTTTTCTTCCTAATTCTTACTTTCTTATTATTTAAAATTAAAATGTTCCTTTTTTTATTCCGGTTTTTCTAACCGTTTTGAGTATTTTTATTAAGCTTTGCATTATTCCATCTCTATTTCCTTTTCCTTTTATTTTAAAAAATTTTATTCCTCCCATTTTCTATCTATGCCGTTAACATCGTGCAAAACTAACATAAAAAAATTATATAATTAAAAAAAAAACGCTGATGGCGCTTTTTGAGAAATAAACCGATTTCTGGTTTTTAGACTGTTTTCCCCGCAGAAAACCGGTTTCCGGTTTAGACCGGCCTCATGAAAAAAAACCGGTTTTTCAGTCAAAACCGAGGGCAAATAACCGGTCGGTTTTCCATCCCTAAAGTGTAACAAATAAGGGTTATGGGAACTATATCTCGCCGATGTTAATTTTACTAATTTTAGGAACATTTTTCTCAGGAACTGTATGAGATATTATTACGAATTTTTTTTATAGTTTGTTTCTTAGATATAACTCTTTGATTTGAACTGAGGATATTTCACAATATAAAAAAATACCTTTACAGTGATTTTTAAAAAAATATGTATTAAAAAATCCCCAAAAAATCCGATTTAAAGTTATATAATTTTTTTTTGAGCAGTGATATTTAAAATACCTCAGTTTAAATCAAAGACCCATTAATGGGGAAACAATAATAAATCAAAACATGTTGATATCTTTTATAGTTCATGAAAAAAATTTTTTTAACTATTGGAAAACCTTATATTTCAGGAAACGCAAAAGAAAAGTACGGTATAGGTAAGAACTGATATACAGAGTCTCTGAAAAATGCTTATAAATAGAAAACCACTTAACAGAAATCGATAATCTTGGTTTTAAACTAAGCTATAGATATACAGATTAAAAATAAAAGAAAAACAGAAAATCGACATTTTTGACCCAAACCCGGTCTTCCCGGTCGCCCGTATACCTTCAAAATACGAAATTCGGTAAAATTTCACAGTAATCTTTTAAAAACTATTTAAAAGTGCAATACTTTGTCTTTATAGAAATCAGCAAAAATTTAGTTTCTTGTGTATACATATAAATAGAAATAAAATTATCATTGTCGTAGTTAGCATTGAACTGATAAGTTACGTAGCAGACAGCCCATACAACCGGAAGTGCTAGTTTATATACTTAAAAAATATTTTACAAATTGCAAATAGCCCATTAAATACGATCCGGATAGTATATTTGTACGTTGTATCACTGTATTAAAAGTGTTAAGGGGGAATGGGCGCGCTGGACTGCGGGTCTCCAAACTCAAGTGCCTCAGTGTTCGTCCAATGGGAAAAAAAAAACTACTTTCACTGCACATTTCTCCGGCTGTATTGAATATTTTTACAAATGTTTTTATTTTTATAAGATAAATGTAGACAACTTACAGGTCTCTATAATACCACTTTTTAAAATCGCTTCGAATACTTTTTGTAAAATTATTTATTGAAAATTAAAAACAAATTTCGAAACCATTTCAAAAAGTGGGATTGTCGGGACCTGTAAGTCAGCTACATTTTTCAAATGAAAAATCCGCTTGTAAAAATATTCAATACAGCCGGAGAAATGTGGCAGAGAAATTTTCCCATTGGATTAACACTGATGCACTTTGTTTTGGAGAACCGCGGACCAGCGTGACCATTCCCCCTGAAACGTAATTGAGAGTTAATAATTGTTTCCTTCTTAAAATTACCATCTTAATGACATTTTGTTGTTTACCACAAAACAAGATTTTTATGTTTTCACTTTAGCGCAAAATACATTTTCTCCAAAACTATCTCCGAATTTTTTCAATTTTTTTTTACACGTTTTTGATTTTTTAGGATTTCGAACTTGTCGGGTTTTGGCCATGGCGGCTTTACGGCCTGTCGGGCTTTCGTCTGTCGGCATTCTGTCTTCGATGGTTTCGACTGTTGTCGACCATTTCGGTTTCGACTGTCGACCCTATGTCCGGACCATACGGCTGACTCGACTAATTGACTCTGACTCGCATTGTATTTTGACTTGGCAACAATTCTATCTTAATCTTATCTCCATGACGGGGCCACTTTTATTTGCGCCACCCTGTACTTTTACAGTAGAACTCTAATTATCAGAAGCAAATGGAACCTAATCACATTCGGATTAGCAGAAATTTGGATAATTTTAGTTAATTGGAAAAAATAACTAGATTTCAATCAATACTCTATGTATTGTTGGGCTGCGAGATCATGTAGTCGTAGTTCTAGGTCTTCATCAACCCAACCAAAACCAAAGTGTTAGGTGCTGTTTTGGAAATTTGAGTAAATAGCTTTTTGTAAAAGCTATTTTACTCGACTTATATTTGAATCTCTGTTTCATAAAAGCTTATATGCAACATATAAATTTTTATTCACGGCCTATTTGTTACTGTTCGTCTCCGTTGGATGTCAGGCCTAGTAATTTTTTTTTTGGTCCATCCGAAAATACCGGGTAATAAATCTCGCTATCGAAGTCTGTACTGAATGAATAATCCGTGTAATCACTCGTGGTACCGAGATGTATCACTATGGAATGAGATGGAGAACCCTATTAAACTTAGTTTTAATTAACTTTTTTAAGCCACTATCTGGGATGAGATGCGAATTAACAGCTAGCAGCCGAGCATCTGCAAGTCATTGTAGCGATATTATTGCGCATTTCAACTTTGTTTGCACGTTGGCGCGGACGATCAAACCACACTTGTCGTCACGGACTGCGCGAGCTCACATTCGATGCAGAGCAAGATTATGCAGTGACGAGGCAGCCAACCGAATGAACAGTTGAGACACTTACAAATAAAAGGGAAAAGAAGGAACATAAAAGAAACTCGTCTCTTGCCAGGGTTCTAAATTATGAGGCGTAATTGGATGTGTTGGCCGTAATTGGCCATAATTGGCTACGCCTCGTAATTTAGAACCCTGGTCAAGAGACGAGTTTATTTTTTATGATTCCATTCTTTTCCCCCCTTCTTGATTAGTAAGTGTCTTAATACTTGTTTTTGTTGCATTCGGATTATTCATTCAAGCTACAGACCACTCCGAATAGCGAGCGTTATTTTATAACCACCCTGTATTACTAGGTAAGACATCCAACAAAGACAAACAGTAATAGATGGCCGTGTTTTTTTCGATAATTCGGATAATCAGAAACACTTCGGATAATTGGAGTACCACGTTACTATGATCTATATGGATTAACGTGGCTTGGACTGTTACGTGTGCTTGAGCTTCGCTAGTCTACACCGCCACAACGGCAACAATGGGAATGTTTCTGATGATGTAACGCTCTTGTTTACATTTTTCTCCGTACGGCAATTTCATCGGTTGCTTCGGTGTCGCACGTACTGCGATTTCTTTGGTTGCTGCGGCTTCACTCCCAAAATGACCGCTATAGATGAAAAGAATTTTTTCTTTCCATGCAAGCTTTCTTTCACAAATGCTTTGAACAAACAACAGCACATCAAGAAGTTAGCATTTAAAAAATTTAATAAATAAAATATACTTGGAACACTCATTTTCGAATACTAAAACAAAAGTAATTCCAGACAAAAATCGGAAACAAGACCGCTGGAGCTGTTGTCATTCACGACGTTAAACAACCCCATTGAAATGTGTGCGGCTTTTCGGAGTCGATTTTCAGCAGTTTTTACACATTCTATATTTCGATTTTCCTTTTTTTTCCCGTCTTTTATCCATCGATGACTGTCATGATGATGAATCTCTTCCTGTTGCGGGACATTTCTTTCGAGGAACTTTTCCCAAGTTTCATCAGACCGCGAAAGTTTTATGTGCTGCGTTTAGGGTTGTCCTACTTCGCCACACTTTCGCTGATTTTGACGAAGTTTTTTCAGCAGTTAATTCATCCGACCACTTAGGAAAACAAGTATAGGTTTGTAACAGAATCTGTCACTTAACCCGCTTCCACACAGCAGTTGTGTTTAACAGGTAAAAAAGGCGACAAACACAGCATTGATATTCTATATTAAAAATTTACATGCTAAATTTGGCTAGTTTTATTTATTTTATTTTGAAAATTCAATAATTATTACTTATCGTTTGAAAAAATTAATTTATATTTCAAAGAATAAATATGTAATATTCCTCGCTTTTAAATAGAATGAAAATATTCATATCAACATACAAAGAATATCGTAGTGAAATATATTTGACGCCATTTCAAACTGATCGATGTCGTAAAAATAAATTTATTTTAATTTATTGTCTAAAAGAATTAAAGTTTCTCGAGCGATTGTTGCGAATGGCAATGGTGATTTAATTCTAATAAAAATGGCTTCCTATGCTTTCTTAAATGAGCATTAAATTTTGCAGTTTTTTAAATAATTGAAGTACTTCGAATTCGAATTCTTTTCTGAAATTTTCAATGTATTCTAATTTCGATGCGCTGAATTTTTTGACGTATCATACTTGTCCATAGAATTTTTAGTTAGGGCTATAGAAGTGGGTGACGGACAGACATACGGACTGAACGATTATAATAACTTCCACTTTTTACGTTATAAACGTAGTGTGGAAGCTAAAAACCTGACAGAGCAGCTTGTTTGTTTATTCCTAGCGCACCCAAAATGTGCATTTTTAACCCTCGAAGCCGCAAATTCCAATAAATTGACGTGATTCTCAGCACATGTTAAACGCTAATTTTTTTCAAATTTACTTGCAAAACTTACTTCTAAATAAATAATTGTTTGAAAAAAAATGTTTATATAAGGAACATATGCATAGCAGTTTTTTGAAGAGGTTAAATATTATTATAAGAACAAAAATCTAATTTTTTTCCGGCATTCGGATAACCGACAACGCTTCGGATAATTGGAGTTCGGTTAACCCTTTAAGTCCTAGTCATGCCATTTGGCATCATCAAGTTTCTGATCATAATTAAAAAAAAATAATAGGGCTGACATCTATTGGGATTAATAACAAATATTTTCTAATAGAAAAAAGTTTGAAGAATCGAATGATGTGCTTTTTGATATCATAAATGGCTATAGACGATCAGAAAAAAAAATTCTAAAATGATGATGCCAAATTGTCATTGGGACTGAAAGGGTTAATTGGAATTCGGATAATTGGAGTTCTACTGTATTGTACGATTTTGGCTATTTTTGACCAGCAGCGTGGCTACTTTTGGGAAATTCTGGTAACCCAGCGTTGGACATCGCGAAATGTATATTTTTGAACTTTTTTTTTTTTGGCCGTCAGAAAAGGCGTTTTAATACCTTCAATAGAAATAGATAGGAGAAATGTTTCAGTTGAGAAAAACGGGTTAAAGGATGAACTAGGCTTTTGAAAATGTTAAGATAAATAAAATTTTGAGTTGGGTGTTAAATTTTCTGATACTAGCAAAATCAGGGCCGGATTTCTAAATAGGCTAAGTAGGCTGTAGCCTAGAGCGGCGAATTTTTTGGGGCGGCAAATTTTACGACCAATTAAAGCGTCATTTGGCATAAAAAATTTATTATAAATATACGAAAATTTTTAAGAAAGAAAACAAATAATTTACTTTAATACGTAAACCGTAAACGTATATTTAGTACTAATATTTCGTAGGTCTTTGCGAGGGAAATTGCACCCCCTCCTCCCGGATTTCGAAGTTGAAAGAAAAATAGTAGAACAGTTTAAAAAAAATTGGTTTCGATTTATTGTGTAAAAGTACATAACGATATATCACATTTTTTTTAGCTGTTAAATTATAAATTAAAATAATTTGAATTAAAAATTTAAAAGCTTAATTGTTTTGCACTTACTTTTGGAATGTTATTGAACCTACCTTAAAACAAAAGACTTACTTTGTTGATATTTTTGGATTTGCCTAATAATAAATTATTAAATTAAAAAAAATATTTTGTTTTTGGATTTCGTCTGTTGTTTAGTGACTGTCGACAGAGTTGTGGTGCAAAGATCATATACATACTAAGTAAATTAAATAAACAAAAGAGATTTTAAAGTACTTAGCAAACACAATTTAAAAGGTTTATGTTGAAATATCGTTCGCACTAGAGCTTCACGAGGGCTATTTGTGACGGGTGTCGCAATTTACAACCACAGTCAAGTGACGAGCCGACATCTTCAAACTGCAAATAGATTTAGCAAAAGGTAAAAAATATTAGTTTAATTTCTGAAAGGAAACTAAAGAATGTAGAAAATATCGGCTTTTAAAAGTTTAAATTACAATCAAGTTCTTCGTTTGGCGATAGTTTCTAAAGTGTATAAATCATATGTGGAAGCAGTTCTAGGTGACAGTCAATATCATGCAATTATACTTGTTTTGGCCCGTCTGTGGTGTTGTGGTTAAGGCATCAGCCAAGAGATTTAACCTTCTCATGAGTGCGGGGGTTCGAATCCCATCTACTGCCAGTCATCCTATAAATCGGATCTGTGCTGGAAACAGTAGAAAAATCCTCAAGTCACCACGGATGGGCCCGAGTACACTGGGGCAGACGTGCTCGTTAAATCCGTGGAGTCCAAAGGCCCGACGGCGTTAGCGTACGATGTCGCTTGAAGTTCCGTTCGGTGCCCGCTCAGGTGTCGACCTCGTCACTTGATCAGGGCTCTAAATTACGAAGCATTATTTGGCTGTGTTAAAGCTCCTAAAAAGAGGCTAGAAATAGGCAGCCGGAAATGACTACATTACCATTACTTGTTTTTCGATAGCAATTAGATTAGTTTGAATTATCGTCGCACTAGAGCTACACGAGGGCTATTGGCGACGGGCGTCATATTTTTGAACCACAGTCAAGTGACGAGCCGACACCTGAGTTGGCACCCAACGCAACCGTTAAGGTCGACATCATAGCAATTAGTGGAAATTTAAATATAAGTAAAGTAGGCAATTTTTTTTCTTTAGAATTTCTTTTTTTTAATCTTTTCGACTTTAAAAGAGAGTAGGCCAAAAACCAATCTTTATAAAAAACACACACTTTGACGCATCATCCCCCTCGAAATACAAAAGAAACGTCCAATAGAGGAAGCAAATACAAGAACAAGTACTCTTTAAACAAAACTGCTTTTCTCTCTTTATGTCCATTAGAGTCTGCAGGAATCGCAGAGTTAAGAAGAAGATGCGAGAGATGATTGGCGAGATAACAAGTGAAGCCGCCAGAAAGTCGCCAAGCGAACCTAGTAAGCCCAAATAAACCTCCCACTCAACGGTAATTTAATTTGTGAAACGCTTCATTTTATTCTTTAAAAAAACCCGGTTGATTAAAAATCGTATCCTGATGTGTGCAATAAGCGGATATGTATTAACCCAAGAAGACTTAATGGTATTTACATCATTCCTAAACCTAAAAAGAACATTTTCTGTAAAAATTTTATTTATCTTGCACCAAAGTTTTCGAATAGTCTTCCGCTTCAAATACAATCTTTAGTTAATCTTACTTCCTTCAAAAACCAATTAAAAACTCTTTTGTTTGATATTCCCGATATAGAGAACTATTTTTGATTATGCATACTTCAATTATTGAAATAAAATAACTGCACAGTAATTCGTTTTGTATTGACTAACCCTCTTAAATATTACCCCGACACTTCTGTTGCCATAATAATATTTTTTACTTGTAATTTAATATTTGTTCTTTTTTTTGTGTTTGTAAATTTACGTCCATGTACTTTTTTATGTTCGCCAATATGGTCCTTGTGACCCTTGGTGTTCTATCTACTGTATAATGGACAATTATATCGTTTTCCAGAAACATTTTTATTCGATTAAGCATATTAAAAAACCTCTAGAACTCAAGTATTTCTGGTTTTAAAAATGTATTTATTTTTAAATTCATTTTTTAAGTTAGTGATACGTCACTCCTGTTAAACCTCTCTTAGCATAACAGATGACGTAACGGTTGGCTTTTTTTTTGTTCTTGGCGTGTTATTTCGTATCACGTTTCACTGTATTGCTTTTGAAACTGTGAAACGTGCTTTTAACCTTATTAAACTCTTAAAAAAGTTATGCTATTAACATGTCATGTTCATTCCAGTTAATTTCTTCAAACGACGAACGATTTCACCCGACTATTCCGATCAGATCCAACAGTCAATAGTTCTGCAATAGCTCATACGCGTTCTAGTGTGTGTATTTTAAATAACAACCAAACTTGGAACAAGCTGTTTAACTTCCTTGATATGAACTGGTTACAAATAATATTGTCTTCTTTTAATAAGGTTTCGCAGAAATTGTAAGGTTTACTATTTTATAAAGTGTATTAAAGCATAGATCGAGACATCGCCAAAAACTAACAGTTGACGTCAGTGCTGTTTTCAGTGACGTACATTTTCGGCAAATTTCAAATGCATTTTTTGTTGAAATTAAAAATATTTGTGAATATTTAACCTTATATTCGGAATCTGCAGCTTCTAATGGACCAGAAAAACATATCTATTCTGAATTTCGCGTTTCATGCAACTTGTCCATTGCTTTTGTATTTTTTCCCCCCTTCAAATAAATATCTGTTATTTTTGTGCAATAAAAAAATAATAAAATGATGGTTTGCGCATTTGTAGGCTGTGGCATGAGATCTGAATTACTACAAGATGGGGCCCGGGTGGCCGAGTGGTTAAGATAGCTGCCTCCGCTAACAGTCTGCGCACTGTACCGGGTGCGGGTTCGATTCCCGCCTTCGCCCTGGGTGTAATTTCTCTCTCTGTGACAGTAAAAAATTCTTCCTGTGTCTGTCTTACTTGACGAAGGTTTATAAGCGGGTCTCTGATCAAGCACACAAGCCGGAATATATATGTATCAACCCCACCCCTACTACAGGATAGAAGAAATTCCCTCCACAGGTAAGACAAAATCATTGTAATTATGGGGCTGGGGAGCCCAGTCGGTAAGGCGCTCGCCTAGCATGCGAAAGGTCTCCCAGGTTCGGGTCCGGGCATCGCCCAAATAACTGCCGACCTATAAACGGTCCGTGCAGCCAAAAATTATTATTGTGTCCTTAACAATTACACAATTATGTTTTTATAATTGCGTGAAAAAAATCCGATTTTTACATTATAATTTTAATATCAGACGCGTGCGAAAAGTTATACTTTTTAGAAACAGTGATACAAAATTACTTTTTTTCACCCAAAAGCAGTGAAAAAAAGTACTTTTTTTCACTCTTTTCATAAGATGCCAACATTTCAAGTAAAATTTCTATTTCATAATCTTCATAAAATCCAGAAATTTATTGATCTGCTTTATTTATAAATATTATGCGCGTGAATTTTATTATTATTTTTATTTTTGAATCAGTATCCATGTTCAAATGTTTGACTTTAAACTAAAAAATTAGTTTACCTTTTGTAGTTCCAGAGATTTATCGATGCCGATCTTCTTTACGTAAAAAAAAAAATAGCACGTGAATTATTTTTGAACCAATGAGATTTGATTTTTTTTTCACGTAATTATAAAAAATAGTGTATGAAACACGTGTGAAAAGTAAACTTTTTAAAACACGTGTCATTATTTCACTCGCTCGTACCTCGCTCGTGAAATAAAATCCACTAGTTTTAAAAAGTGTTGCTTTTCACACTTGTTGCATAAATAACTATTATATAGTCAAATATACGGGTTTTTTTAACCCCCTTGTGACCAACAAAAATTTTCTGTAATTGTTTTTTTTTTGTGTTAATAAAGTGTTTGTCAGTGTTAAAAAATGTCCGACGAATAATACCTCGTGTAGAGGGAGTGCACGTTAAATATGCTCCAAAGTCCCGACGCTGCGTACGATGTCGCCCTTAACGGTTGCGTTGGGTGCCTACTCAGGTGTCGGCTCGTCACCTCTGACTGTGGTTCTAAAATACGACGTCCGTCGCCAATAGCCCTCGTGTAGCTCTAGTGCGACGATAATTCAAACTAAAATAAAATAAACGTTGTAATTATAGTTTCAATAGAGAGTCCAGAAATCGCCAAGTCGATGCATAGAGTAAGCCTGCCCATGTAAACTCCACGGCAGAATAGCGCCAAATACTTCGCCGAGAGCGTATGTTTGGGCTTACTACACAGCAATCGATGGCTTCACTTGGCAAACTGGTTTGTGAATTGATTTTTTTTTCTCGGCAACGTCTCCATCTTCTTTTTAACTCTATGGCAGGAATCTTTCTGAAGCTAAGCAATTGTTTCTAAGCTGAGCTAATGGCTCTTTTAAAGATAATAACGAGTTGAAATTTCTTTTGTGTATGCTTTATTATACCTCCGTTGAAAGCATAGCATGTTATTTACAAAAATACTTCGGATATAGTCTGAAGTTGCTCTAACGGCCGGAAAGGTTGAAATAAATGAATATATTTGGCGAAAAATATAGCGAGAAACTCAATGAAAGTCGCCAAAATGTTTGAGTTGGCTGAATCGACATTACACTATATAGATATACACACGAGGGGTATTGGCGACGGCTCTCTGTTTGGTTTAGTTTAGTTTAGTTTTGAATTATCGTCGCACTAGAGCTACACGAGGGCTATTGGCGACGGGAGTCGTATTTTAGAACCACAGTCAAGTGACGAGCCGACACCTGAGTAGGCGCCCAACGCAACCGTTAAGGGAGACATCCTCTGTAATTTGGAACCGTGGTAAAGAAACGAGGAATACATCTGAAATGGCACCCAGCGCAACCACTACGCGATGTCAGGACGTTGCACTCCATAAATTTAACGAGCATGTGTACTGGGAGTATTTTTATTGGATTTTTGGCTGCATTTTTCGTTGGTAAGAAAGCAGTGTAAGCAACCGTTAATCGAGCCGATGTCAACAGGTTCTCGATCGTGGTTGTTAGCCTTATGTCCAATACTATACCAACTCGATAACTCCTGTCCCCAAATTTAAGTGATACGCAACACTACGTCACGTAGTACTCAACTTACAAGGCCACAGAAGCTCTCAGTGACGCCATAGGCTAGTATTGACAAAGGTTACAACAACCCGCATCCACCAAAAGCGGTATCTCAAGGTGAAAACCAAGTTGCTTGTTATAATCTATATGGCTGGTAGTAACTCAATAATAAATCAGCGCCATCTAGTGTGGAACTTATTTAGATAAACTTAAGCAGAAAGCTTATTTTCACATAAATTATTTTTGTAATGTAATGTAAGTAATTTTATACGTAATTAAAAAGTTGGTTTTTGAAAATGGCTGGAGGGATTTGAGTATAACTATCTTACTTTTTATTCTCTTTAATATTATTGATGTTTTTTTAGGTCAAAAATGTGTAGTTTCACTTAAAAAATTATTTTTTAAAAACTAAACAATTTTGTTTTTAAATTCCTCCAGCAAAATATAGTTAAACATCCATTTTATAACAAGTAAAATTTTCATTAAAAAGTATCAAATAGATTCTGAGAAAAAGGTACATAAAAAAGGCCATCTTAACCAGAGATATAAAATAGAATGGACTGCGCATTGGCAAACCTAAAGCGATCCCCTCATGGTCACGTGCTGGGGTAAAATCTTACCCCAGCACGTGATCGCGAAGAGTTGGCGAGTTTTTCTACAACGACTTGAATATATGAGGCCGGCAATCTTGTGGTATGAAAAAGAAGTTGAGATAGGAACAAAGATGAATCGCTATTTCAATTCATTCACTGTTCAATTTAACAAACGTTCGACTTTTTAAATATTAATAACTCAAAAACTACGATTGCAAAAACAAGTAACGTTTTGGCCAATGTACTAAAAATAATCTACTTCTAAGCTGTCAATGTTATCAGACCATCAATTTATTTAACTTGGCCCAAAAGATAAATTAGAATTTTTACATCGTTCACTTACTCATGACGATGATTCTTCAGCATAAAAGAGCTTTTATAATAAATTCCCTCGATAAAAAATGTGTAGTTTATAATGAACCCAATTACTTACATCATGCAAAACTAAATAAATGTTACCTGTGAAGTGTGAAAAATCCTTTTTTACGCCACTCTTTACAATTAAGAACTACACAAGATTTTGGCATCTTGAACAAGTTACTTTAAAAGATACCGCAATTAAAAATAGTTTTCTGCAAATGTAAGATTAAAAAAAATTACATGATTAAGAATAATCCAACATTGGACGAATTCAATCAAATATTTAATATTAAAGCCAGAAGAAAAAAATAAGAACTATGGGGAAAAAATCGTCTGCAAAAACATTTAAAAAAAAAAAACGCCATGCGGCTGGATGCTAGAAATCCACGTGACTTGGGAACATATGTGAATCACCAATCAGGTTTGCCAGCCTACTCTTATCTGGTTTTAGGTCTGGCGACAATTAGCATTGTTCTAACGAAACAGTAGCGATAAGTTGCCATATGTTGCAACCTTTCTCTTGTCGATTTTCATGTTTGGTACGCTTTTAGAAGCTGCTTGACTATTGAATGAGCAGCCCATTCTATTTATGTCTATGACCTTAACATGGTCTTCAATGGAGGGCTCCGGTCCCCCTTTAAGTGGAAAAAAATATCGTGCTGCTGTAGAAAAGTACAAGATTTGAACTCACCAATAGTCCATGTGTACTGTGTAGCTCTAGTCTAGTAATCATTCAAACCTACCAATTGAAAAAACAGGTGAGCTATTGAACGCTTGAAAAATTTATGAATACGACATGGGGCGGCTTTCTGACGGTTTCAATAGTTTTTTTCGTCAAGCACCTATCTGCATTCGTAGTAGCCCCATTCCTGGCCTACTTTTATTTGCGCCACCCTGTATAAGCAGTAAAAAACAAGGCGCCATATGTTTTTATGGGCTTATCTTCGAAGCAATCATGGCTTCATTTGGCGAATCAGCTTTTAACTTGATTTTTACCCAGCAGCATCTTTGCCTTATTCTTATCTCCATTATTAAGACTAAATGGGAAATAGCAAAAATGGGATTTTATCTTAACTTTAGAATAAATAGGACTGGTGGTAGCTCTTTATAACACTACACATTTATTCTTTTACAGCTGAAGTAATTTAGTGTAAATGTTCTGTCAAGCTTCGAAACTATTCTTTTCAGTAAAATGCTTAAAATGCAAATAAGATGCGTCAAGAAAATGTGTCAGATATTCTGGATGGGAAAATCGATAAGCGATTATAAAAGTTATGCATCTTACACGTGCGCGTATAACCCACACGTTTACTTAAAAAAATTTGGCTTTCCATTCCAAGGACATGGCTACCTTGGCACGGACATGATGAATTATACATTTTCAAGTATATCGAACATATATATGATTAAGAAAGATATATGTACAGCTTATTTGTATGAGACTCAAAAAAAAAAATATTCGAAAATTTTATTGCATAGATGGGTCAATAGTGAAAGAAGGAATCAATTATATCGGAAAATTCATAATGTGATCCCTTTTTCTTTCTATGCCCATGTCTGTTACTGTTAACTTTTTTTTATTTTCCCATCTTAAAAAATATCTGAAGAAAAAAAAACAATTTCAGAACATGTTTCTTTGTAATCACAAACTGATCACCTGAATGCACTTTTAAACATACACAGATTGAGGAGTTATGAACAGACATTTTAAAATAATTTTAGTGTGTGCAATGTATTAATTAACTGATTTTTATAAATTTTTCTTTAATTTTCTGTGTTTTGATAATTTATCCATAAAAATCAAGAGAAGTCAGTTTTTAAATCATCCCTCTGTAAAATAAAAAAAAATCTTATTCAATTGTTCTTACTTTTACTTCTAAGTAGATTACTCTAGCCTAAACACATATATTTAGTACTACAAACATAGTATAGTCCAGAAACAGTCAAACAAGACATCATAATAACATCCATAGACAACTGATTATGTGTGTAGACATACAGAGTCCTCGGACGTGATGTCCGCAGACGTGACAAATTACATGTTTCATCCTTGTAAAACATGGCATGTTTATATTTGAAACATGAGTTTAAAAATTAAGCTCATTGTATCTAATGCTACACATAATTAAGTAAGAATATACATTTTATTAGCTTACCTAAGTTCTTTCTTAGCCACAGACGTGATGCACCAATCTTGACCTTTCATGCCAAACATTATTATATTTCTACCAAAACTATATTAGCAGACTATATTAGCACGCCAGAGTAGGAGTCAAAATAGAATACTTTATTTACAAACTAACCAGACAATATATACAAGTGTTGCCACATGGCATTGTGCAATGAATGACGATGACGTAATACAATGATCGGTGAGTTAACACATGAGCTGGTAATTTGGGCAACACATGAGCTAGTAATTTCACTTGCAATAACAACAACTAAATCTTAAATTTAATGAACCAAAAAATGACTTAACAGCTAAAAACCAACTGATTTTTTTTATTTTATGTAATACAATATGGCTGCAAATGAAACTGAAATGAAATAGATACTGCCACCTATAGAATTCAATGCATGTTTTTGTTCATGTTCATAATTTATAAAGATTACATTAATATTTTCCCAAAATGTTCCTTTCTTTAATTCTCTAATTTAAAAAGTGAATTCATATATGTTCAGTTAAATATAAACTGTCAAAGTCATGGAATTAAAGGTTAGGACCCACCACGGACATGACATGTCACGCTCTGTGGACTAAAAAAAAAAAAACTAGAATAAAAAAGAAAATCTTGTATGATTTTTTCTGTTCTATACTCTATAAACTGTATTCTCATTTTTTATAAGTTCCTTTGCTTTTCAAAGCCTACAGTCGCACCCCGTTAACACAAACTTAAAGGGAGCACCGAAACATTTCGTGTTAACCGAATTTCATGTTAACCGTAATTATTTTTGTAAACATTGAACCAGTAAATAGTTTAAAAAAAATTAGTTTACAAAATATTCTTATATTATAATGTAAACTGCGATGCAAAAGTTTAGACAATGACTTCATTTAGCTGTAAAATTTAGAATTGTGATAGTAGAGTTACAAAAACCTCCTAAACATACTAAAAAAGTATTTTGAAATGCTATAATTAAAACATAATTGTTTGATTTGCTATAATTTTTTTTTCATAAAATAAAAATTTGTATGATGCAAAAGTTTAGACACAAATACGAGATTATGCTAATTTAAAGTAGATAATGGCCTAATTTCACATTTTTATTGATGAATTGTATTTTTTTTATATGATAAATTCTCTTACAACCAAGAAAAGGCGCTACACAAAAAAATATTTTGTTGCACTTTCTTACGTTCTTAACGGCAAAAATAGGCCATAACTCAGAACGTAAATTTTACACCTTTCTCCTCACGGGGACCTGACATAAATTTTCTATGGTTTATGAGATATTTTATGATAAAATATTATGTCTTTTATACAGATTGCGAAAAACAGAATCCTTTATTAAAGAAAAAAAATGTAAGTCGGGAATATATTCTTGAAAGTTGTGTTGCAATTTGCTTTGAGAATAAACAGACATGTTTAAGATATTGTTTTCTAGTTAAAATCTGCTGTTGATGATTTTTTTATTTAGAACATAAATTGGTTTCTAACTCATGTAAGAAAGTACGTACACACTTGAACATTTTCAGCCTACTTTAGTTTTAGTTTCCACACTACGTTTATAACGTAAAAAGTGGAAGGTATTATGATCATTCTGTCCGTCCGTCTGTCACCCACTTTCACAGAACGAACCGTAAGTCTCACAAACAAGTGGGATACGTCATTTTGAAGCAAAAAATCAGGTTAGGACTACATTCATTATAAAAAATTTAAATTAGAAGTTTATTTAAAATTTAAATAACTAAAAATTTAATCTACATTGAAATAACATGCAAATTCCATTTTTATTCAATATTTTCACTGTTGCCATTTCGTTAAACGTACGAAAAACTTTGTTTAAAATAAAAATAAAAACTTTTGAAAGAATATATTCTTTCAAAAGTTTTTATTTTTAGTATTTTATATTATAGTATTTATAAAGTATTTAAATAAATATATATTTATTTATGTGCTATAATTCAGTTTGGATTGCTATCACTTTTTGATGGTTCTTTATATATGTATGAAGAAAGATGCATAGAGAATTCTAACTTGGCATAACAAAATATGCAAAGTTTCGCTTTTATTTTTAAAGCACCAATTGTACTAATTATATATTTATCGAACTGTAATTTTATTAAACAAACGAGAAATAACTGAATTTTCGAAAGAAATGTAAATGGGAAATTGATGGCGACACAAAGATATTTATTAAAAAAGATTACATCATTATTCTTCGAACTTGAAACAAATTTAGCAAACGATAAAGTCTAATTATTATATCTGAGAAAGAAGATTAATGAAAATAGTTAATTCTGGCGTTTAAAAGTGTTAATTATAACTAGCTAAATGCCCTGTTTGGCGAATTTCTTTCTGAGGTGTATAGTTTGTTTCCCGTTGAGCCCAAATGTTGTGCGGAAGCGGTTTAAGTGACATATTCTGTAACAAACATACTTTTTTCTTATTTCGAAAGAATTAAAAAAAAATAAAAAAGATGTATTGACGATGTCCGTCTGTCCGCCCGTCAGTACACTGCTTCCGAAATAGGTTCTATCCGTCGGATCTTAAAAATTCTTTTTTTGTTAGAAAGGTATGACCTCAGAGGACCCAACCTTCACACTTTTTGTCCGTCAGTCTGTACGTCCGGCAGGCATCTTTCTACAACCTGTCGGCGAACTAACCAATTAATTAGCACTGGTGCGAAGAATGGAGACTTTCGTCGTTCTCTCTGATTTTATTTACAATTTAAATTCTTAATGTCGTTCTATTACTTACTTCTGTAAGCCTCGTGGAATAATTTGTGGTGTTTTTAAATTTGTTCTAAATAAAAAAAAATTATAAAAAATATAGTTACAGTTAGAGAGTCATAAACCGTCAAATCAATGCAGTAAGCCTATGCATTCTCCACTGTAGCATAGCGTAAACAGTTCGCCGAGAGCATTTGTTTGGGCTTACTACAAAGCTATCGATGGCTTCACTTGGTAAAGTGAACTCCAAGCTGACTTAACTCCAAGTTGAACTTGTATACACTCTTAAAACAAACGAGCGGTTTTAACTCAGTCTGAGTTAATTTCCACTCCTTTCCGTGCCGAAAATGCACTTCTCCTATAGGAGTGAATTTCACTCTTTTTCGGAGTGGGTAAAAGAAAACAATCTGCGTCCTACACTCTTAAAACGACCGTTTTTAACTCAGTCTGAGTTAATTTCCACTCCTTTCCGGTGCCGAAAATGCACTTCTCCTATAGGAGTGAATTTCACTAGTTTGTTTTAAGAGTGTACGGAAGGTGTTGAGAGATGGTGACGAAATACTTACATGTTTTTTAAAACATGTTTTGAATCTTTCAGGGCCCGACTTACAACTTTTGAGGGCACAAAAACCTTTTATGACCCCCCCCCCCCCCCAACATACATTAATACATCTATGCACGTGTCTTTAATGTTGACATATATGGAAACGAGCAGGCAGATAGTCTTGCCAAGGAGGGTTGTAGTCACTCTAATCCCTCATCTTCAGCCCTTACCTTCTTAGAACACTAATCCATTGTCAACTGTGAAATTTCGAAGGAGTGGAGAATCCCTCCCAGTCGTCACTGGTATGCGGGCAAGGAGCCGGGCTCTTCACTGGTTCTCAATTGTGACAGAGCCACCTGTACTGCGGTCGCCAGATTGGTAAGTGGCCACCTAAAATGTCTGTCGTTCTCGGAGGGCAGGGAGATCTTTGCGACTTGCTCTAAATGTCATGTTCAGCAGGCCTCTCCCGAACATATTTTGGACCGCGTCGGCCTTTCCAGAGAAGATGTTTTCCTATTCCCTCTTCTGGTTATCGACTTTCTTCGGGTCAACGATCTTTTGGAACAACCGTTAGATCACCGTTGGATCTATGTTGGATCAACCAGGTCGTGTGGGGTTGACGAAGTGTCAGATACTTTCTTCAACCACAACTTCTATAGCAGACAGCAGAAGACATGGTTGAGTTGACGAAGTCAGACCAAGGAGGATTAGCCACAACAACAACAACGTGACTTTATCATTTTTGCATTTATAAAAACGTAACCTTTACCAATTATCTCAAATGCTCTTGGAAGTTGATGAGACCGTGTTTGAATCTAGGTTATTAAGTGTGAAGCGCATATCACATGGACGCTCATTCATTCAACCGAACCCTCAACGCAACTCAATCTTCAACTTTTATCTCAATCGAAGAGCTTAGTGGAAGAACGTGCTGTGAACGTGAAGTGACATTTTTGAAACGATTGAGATTTTTGTGTTGATGATCATAGTACTAAGTTCTTAAATAACGATAACAAGTTTCCCTCTTTTCATATACTATAAGTTTAATATATTTTTGTTAAGCTTTACAAGTTCCGTTTTCAACAGATCTGAGTGCAAATGCAAAACTTTAAAAGCTCATTTTCTCGTTTTCACCTTTTTTTTCACTTAGCACATTCTTCTACTAAGCTCTTCAATTATGAATACGCGAAAAATAACATAGGGTTGCCATAGTTGAATAAATGGTTACTCGCATACTCTGTTATCGGGCAGTCATAAATAGAACTTCATCCTGATGTTTGGCGCAAATTTGTATTTGCTCATCAATTTGGCTGAATCTACGTGTGCTTTGAAATGACGTAACACTTATTCCCTCTGACGAAAGCAATAATATATGCGCCCTATTGTTTCAAATACACTGTACGTTGGATCAACCGTGGGGTTGACGAAGTTGCAGATACTTTCTTCAACCACAACTTCTATAGCAGACAGCAGATTACCTCCAACTATTGCGTTTTGAGTTGAAGATATGGTTGAGTTGAGTGTTGGGTTGGATAATTTTTGCTTGTTTGATATGCCCTTTAGGCATCGAAATCACGGAAATGAAAATTTCCGAACTTAAAGGAGGGATTGTCAGTCCCATGGAAGCTAATGCATTGGTTTTGGAATCACAACTTCCGTAGAAGTATTGCTTTGAAATGTTAGCCCTTTTCCCCCAGGTATGGGAATCAAAGTAACATTGAAATTAAACAAATTTGAAACGAAAATGTTATCTAGTTATTTCATTATATATTTTTGAAGTGTTTAAATGCCAAAAACATACAGCAGATGGCGACACTATTTTCAAACTTTATCAATTAATAATTAAATAACCGGATGTTATTTTCTTTTCAATTTTGTTTTAAATTGGTGTTATGATGATTCCCAAAACTGGTGAAAATGAAATGACATGGCAAAGAAATTCTTTTGCAAAAGTTGTGATTTCAAAACTAAATGCATTTACTCTATGGGACTGACAGTCTCTCTAAACGAAACCACTTATCAAAAAAGGAACAGGAGTATGAAACCACTTATCAAAAAAGGAACAGGAGTATGAAACCACTTATCAAAAAAGGAACAGGAGTATGAAAACACTTATCAAAAAAGGAACAGGAGTATGAAACCACTTATCAAAAAAGGAACAGGAGTATGAAACCACTTATCAAAAAAGGAACAGGTTTATGAAACCACTTATCAAAAAAGGAACAGGAGTATGAAACACCTTACTTTGCTGAAAGAACGTGGACGTTCCATCCTCAAAAAGGATAAACTGAATCATGGTAATGTGGTGGTTGAAAATTCTAAAAAACTGGCCGGCGGGGCTTATTCGATTTCTTTCTGTTTTGGGATCGCGGAGAAGAGTGAGGAAATTCTGGAAAACAAAAATTCTTCGAAAAAAATACGATCGACCAAAAGAGGGTCTGCGGCATACAATGCGGATGAGAGATTTACTTGACCAGCATGTATAACAATTTGGCGTTTGCTGAACGTAGAAGTTTTGGCTTACATTGAGATGTTTTGGTAAAATGTATAGATGCTTTGTGCCCTGGTTTGTAAGAACTCAAATTCGGTCACCCAGCTGTGCGTCCGAATTGGCCGCTTTCTTATTGGCCCTAGCTGTCACGTGACCGCTACGTCATTCATATCGTTGATCTCGGCGTTCTTAAAATTTGAATCAAGTCCTGGTTTGTACGAACACAAATTCGGACGCTGAGCTGTGCGTCCGAATTTCCCGCTTTCTTATTGGCCCTAGCTGTCACGTGACCGCTACGTCATTCATAACGTTGATCTCGGCGTTCTTAAAATTTGAATCAAGCCCTGGTTTGCACGAACACAAATTCGGACGCTGAGCTGTGCGTCCGAATTTCCCGCTTTCTTATTGGCCCTAGTTGTCACATGACCGCGGCACCAAAAATAACGTTGATATCAGCGTCCGTAAATCTCGAATCAGTCGTGGTTTTGATTAGAGCGTCCAAAAGGTGCGAAATGTCCGATGTTTCTACTTATTCGAAAGATATAACAGTGGCCTTCGCTCGCTACGCATGCGTTAGATGCGGACGCATCGCTAGACGTGAATTCTAACAAGCCACCAAAGCGAAGATAAGACGCTGATATCGCCGAGCAGGCCGATTTTTCACGCCTTGACTTGCGTTTTCAGTCCTCACAAACCAGGGCTTCAGTCGTGGTTTGATTAGAGCGTCCAAAACGTGCAAAATAACCGATGTATCTACCTATTGGGAAAATGTAACACATAACGCATGCGCTTGATGAGGACGCATCGCTAGGTGCCAATTCTAACAAACCACCCAAGCGAAGATAAACGCTGATATCAAGTAGCATTGCGCTTTCTAATGCCTTGGCGTGCGCTTTCAGTCCTTTCAAACCAGGAATTAACAGAAAACTAAGTTCCGGTCAAGATAATTTTACCTTGACAGTTCAATTGTAGCAAAAAGCACACTTTAAGGGTTTTACAAAGTACTCTTTTTAAACCTTCTGATGGATACACTAATTGGCTCAAGTGTAAACTATGTTGTTACTGTATAAGATAAAATGTTAATTTTTTACTGAAAATTTTATATATTTAATTTTTTTAAAATTGAATTTCTATAATAGATGATTAATAATGACTCCTCCATACCATAAATTTAAAAAATGCTGTAAAATTTTAAAATGTAAAACTTAAAAAAAACACGTGTGTTACTGACGCGTAACCTCAATTTTTAGCTTCCCCACTACGTTTATAAACGTAAAAAGTGAAGGCTTATAATCGTGTTGGTCCGTCTGTCTGTCGTCTGTCCGTCTGTCTGTCACCCACTTTCACAGAAGAACCACAAGTCCCACAGACAAGTGGATACGTCATTTAAGCAAAAAATCAGATTAAGGCTACATTCCAAATCATAAAAAATTAAATAGAGTTATTTAAAATTTAAATAACTAAATTTTGTTTTATCTACATTGAAATAACATGCAAATTCTATTTTTATTCATATTTTCACTGTTGTCATCCACAAGTCCCACAGACAAGTGGGATACGTCATTTTGAAGCAAAAATCAGATTAGGCTACATGCCAAATTTCATTAAAAAATTTAAACTAGAAGCTTATTTAAAATTTAAATAACTAAAAATTTAATCTACATTGAAATAACATGCAAATTCCATTTTATTCAATATTTTCACTGTTGCCATTTCGTTAAACGTACGAGAAACTTTTGTTAAAATAAAAAAACACTTTTGAAAAAATATTTATTTATGTGATATAATTCGGTTTGGATTGTTGTATTATCACAATAGAGTTCTTTTAATGGTTCTATATATATGTATGTAGAAAGATGCATAGAGAATTCTAACTTAACATAAAAAAAAATATGCTAAGTTTCGCTTTTATTTTTAAAGCATCAATTGTACAAATTATAAATTTTTTGAACTGTAAATTAATTTAACAAATTATAAATAAGTGAATTTTCGAAAGAAATGTAAAGGGGAAATTGTGGCGACAAAAATATTTATTAAAAAAGATTACATCATTATTCTTCGAACTTCAAACAAATTTAGCAAACGATAAAGTCTAATTATTAAATCTGCGAAAGAAGATTAATGAAAATAGTTAATTTTGGCGTTTAAAAGTTTGAATTACAAATAGACGCTGATAGGCCCGTTTTTTAGCTTGACATGCGTTTTAGCCATTCGCAAACAAGGCTTCAGTCTTATTTTTTAGAGCATAAAATTAAAATAAATGTATCTATTTTGTAAACATCGATCAGTTTGAAATGCGTCAATTCTACATATCACTAAGCGAGAATCCTGTATCAGTGATATGCAATCTGGGTGTTTCATCTTTCAAAACAGGAATTACATATACTATTCTGTCAAAAATTTTATTAATTATTTGCAAAAAGAATTAAGTTTAAAAGTACTTATTTTCAAATAATATAACTAATTGCCAAGTGTAAATTGTTGTACTTTAGTAAATGTTAATATGATATATTTAATTTTTTTGAATGATTTTTATAGTGTTAAAAACACATAAATTTAAAAAGCGAATTTAAATGAAATTCTGTTACTGACAACCTATTGTTTATTTACACGCTAGATGGCGCTGATTTACACTGCGTTCCTACAAATGTTCTAGATAACAACGAAAACAGTATAACTGTATAAAAGGGGCCCGGATGGCCTAGTGGTTTGGATCGCAGACCATTACGCTAGCAGTCTGCGCGCTGAAACGGGTGCGGGCTCGAATCCCGGCTTCGCCCTGGGTGTACTTTCTTTCTCTGTGTCAGTAAAAATTCTGTCTGTGTCCGTCTTACTTGACGAAGGCTTATAAGCGGGTCTCTTATCAAGAACACAAATCGGAATCTATCACGGCCAACTTCAATAACAAGGCCAGAGAAGCTCTCCCAAACAAGAGCGTAGACGGAAATTTTGACGTCCTTTTGGTACATGTATTTTCCGGTTTGTGTGTTTGATCCGAGACCCGCTTTTAAATCTTCGCAAAGTAAGACAGACACGGACAGAATTTTTACTGGTACAGATAGAGGAAGCACACCCAGGGCGAATAGGGAATCGAACCCGCACTCGGTACAGTTCGCAGACTGTTAGTGTAATAGGCTGCGATCAAACTCACTAGGCCACCCGCGCCCGAAACACATATTTTGTAATTCCAGGCAACAAACGGTTGGAGCTGTTGCCATTCACGACGTGAAACTACCCCATAATTAAATAATATTTAATTTTTATCTTTATATTATAAGTAATAAAAGTATTTCGTTAACATTATTTATTCTAAAGAAATGCTTCTCAGTGATGTTTGAAAACATTTGATTTTTCTAAACTTTTTGAAATTGGTTCGAATATTTTTTTTTAAGTTTCAATAAATAACATTGCAACGAAATATATTTGAATCAATTTCAAAAAGTGGGAACAAAGATACCTGCAAGTCAGCTACAATTATCATATAAAGGAAACAGTTTACAAAAATATTGAATACAATCGGAGAAATGTTGTTTAGAAAATATTTTTCAATTAGATTAACACAGAGAGGCACTCTTGGAGACCCGTGGTTATTCGGTCTCATTCATCGATAAATATTGTACACTTTCAGAACAACCAAACCCAAAAAGATATAAATAAACCTCCTCTCCACCCTGCATCTTAACAGAATTAAACATCCCTCTCTCTCGAGACTTGGTGTTTCGGCTGAAATGTTGAGTAGTTCCTTTGTCATACAGCCATGGTTGTGTAGGTTATTTGTAAAGAACACTTATACACTGTCAGAAATACTTGAGGAGTACAGAGGGAAAACAACTTCATTGCATAGGATTCTTCCCCGTATTATGGTGTGCTAGGCGGACGTTGTCGACAGGAAACCGGTTTTTCTCTCTGTTCTACTTTTAGCAGTGCAAACGTGTGACTCGTGTCCACTGATCTCTGGCGTGAATCAGGGTTGCCGCAAGAGAAAAACACAGTGAGTAACCGGTTTCCTCACGCCAGTTTAGGCGATGACTCGCTATTGTTGCTAAAGAATCCTGATGCAGACATATTCCTTTGCAATGAAGTTGTTTTTCCCCTGTACTCTCCACTTTCTTCTATCTATTTGGTCCTATCACGGGCCATTTCCGTCGGCGTTTGCATAGCATGCGGAAGGTTCCTGGTTCGGGTTCGGGCATCGCCAAAATAACTGCCACCTACACTCTTAAAACAAAAGAGTGAAATCCACTCCTATAGGGGAAGTGCATTTTCGGCACCGGAAAGGAGTGGAAATTTACTCAGACTAAGTTAAAACCGCTCGTTTTAAGAGTGTATGACTTATGACTTTCTTGGTGGGGGGCAAGTTCGCCAAGCACTGCGATTTAAGAGTGTAGGACGTAGATTGTTTTCTTCTATTTCTTTTACCCACTCCGCAAAAAGAGTGAAATAAAATCCTATAGGGGAAGTGCATTTTCGGCACAGAAAGGAGTGGAAATTTACTCAGACTGAGTTAAAACCGCTCGTTTGTTTTAAGAGTGTATACACTGCCTGTTCAGCCAAAAATGTCCGGCGAATGTTCCGCCCCGTGTAGAAGGAGTGCACGTTAAATATGAAGTTTTGCAAGCTTACCCAAAAATTTGTGTAGGGTTACACGCAAAATTACGATAATGTATAAACAGTGTACTAAACACATAAAAGATAACGTTTTATTTTGTTCTTTGTTCGTACCATTCAACCACAAGAATCGCTCCCTTGCCGACCATACCAAGCAAGCGTTCAAGAATCCGGCATCTAGGTTAAATCAAGCGCGAGACCTGAAAATATCTCAATCCAGCAGAGTTAAAAAGAAAATGCTTGGCGAGAAAACAAGTGAAGCCGATGGAATGTCGCCAAGCAACCCTAGTAAGCCCATAGATTTCATAGTTAAATTATTAGATTGGCTGATCACGTGACCTCCAATGCTAACGACGGGACGTGCATGGAGGCTTTTTAAGAGGGCATAATGGCCAGTGTTGCTGCCACTTTAAGGAGAAAGATACTACGAAAAAATACCATTTAATTCTAAAATTACAAAAAAAAATACTAGAAAAAAATTTAAAGTCAACAAAAAGATACCAAAATGCAGCTCGTATTTTTACGATATTTTTTTGTAATTTTAGAATTATTCTAAAATACTAATATACTCTTTAAACTTTATAACTAAACTTTTAACTTAATTTTAGAATTTATTTTAGAATTATTCTAAAATTACAAACTAATATCGTAAAAATACTAGCTGCATTTTGGAATATTATTAGTGACTTTAAATCCTTTCTAATATTTTTTTTGTAATTTTAGAAATAAATGGTGTTATTTCGTAGTATTTTTCTTCTTAAAGTGGCAGCAAGACTGGCCATTATGCCCCCTTAAAAAGCCTCCATGCGCGTCCCGTCGTTAGCATTGGAGGTCACGTGATCAGCCAATCCAATACTTTAATTATGATATCTATGAGTAAGCCCGAGAGTACGAGATCTGAATTTACACAGGTTTTCAGTTATTCCTTTCACAGGTAAGAAAAATTTGTTGTAGTTATTAGTTTACATAGGGACTCAAAAATCGCCAAGTCGATGCAGTTGGCCTATACAAACTCCACTGCAGAATGGCGGTGAATACTTCGCCGAGAACGTTGGTTAGTTGCTTGGTTGGTACATACATATTCCGGCTTGTGTGCTTGATCAGAGACCCGCTTACAAACCTTCGTCAAGTGAGACAGACACAGAAAGAATTTTTTTACTGACACAGAGAGAGAAATTACACACATGGCGAAGGCAGGAACCGAACCCGCACCCGGTACAGTGCGCAGACTGTTAGCGTAATGGGCTGCGATCTAACCCACTAGGCCATCCGGGCCCCACCTATAGCTTATATTAGAGAGTCAGAAATCGACATGTCGATGCAGGAAGACTCCACTGTACAATAGTTCGCCGAGAGCGTTTGCTTGGGCTTACTATACAAAGCGATAGATGGCTTCACTTGGCAAACCAGTTTTTGTATTGGGCAGCATCTCTAACTCTTAAGCAACCCAGGAATCGTTTGCTGTGACGTGTGAGGTTAACTGCGAACTTTTAACCGCGGTTGTTTCATTCTTAATTAACTTCGAGTGGAGTGGCAACGGTCTCTGGGTGGAACGGATGCATTAGAAAGAGTGGTTTGTTGTGGGACCTCACAGTTAGACAAGAAGAAGATGGATGTGGTTGGAGACACCTAAAGTGAAGCAGTCAGAAAGTCGCCCAGTAACTCTAGTAAGCCCGAACGAACCACTCACTCACCGTTAGTTCATCCTGAATTGCATCGTTTATTCCTCAAAAAGCGTTAAATAAAATTCAAAAAATGACTATTTACGCAGCCGTAGCACGAGATTTGAATTTACACAAGACATATAGTAATAATTTCCTTGACAGGAAAGAAAAATACGTTGTAATTATAGTTTTTATTATAGCCAAACTCATAGTTTCCTTGCACAGAAGCCACGACCACGGGCGGAGCTATAAAACGCGCGGAGCAATCAGATGGAGACAAAATAAAACGGCTGACATTTCCTCTTCATCTGATTGCTCCGCGCGTTTTATAGCTCCGCCCATTGGTCGTGGCTTCTGTGCAAGGAAACTATGAGTTTAAGCATAGAGAGACAGAAGGTAGCCGGGTCCATGTAACGAACATTTTTTTCTTTAAAAAACAATGATTAATAATCAAAAAATGATTGCGCAGTTTTAGGCTGTAGCACGAGACCTGAATTTACGCAAGATGGCAGTGGTTTCCGTCACATGTAAGATTACAGTTTTATAGGTGTGCGGTTCACCACTCACGCAACTTCATATGCCATCAACAACTAGGTGGCTCGATTTACCATTTCGTTCCTACCACTATTCTTGATTACAGCGTTTATAGTAGTATATAAGCCGAGGTAACTCATCTCCACCTTGAGGATCCTTTGGTAGACTGTGGGTTACTGAGGCCGCTACAGTGGTAACCGAGGACGTGATCGTCACCCATATCAACGACGCTCCTGCTACGATGCGCTCAACCACGGTTAGCTACTCGCTGCTAATGCACTCAACGCTGCACGCAACTCAACGCTCCCGCAACACAACGGCCAACGCTGGCACACAACTCAACCGCAGCACAACGCACAGCGAAGCAACCTGAGCACGGTTCTTACCTCGTTTCTAGGAGGGGAGTGGTGGTGGTTCACCACTCACGCAACCTCAATATGCCATCAACAACTAGGTGGCTCTGATTTACCATCTTGTTCCTACCACTATTCTTGATTACAACGTTTATAGTAGTATATAAGCCGAGGTAACTCATCTCCAAATTGATGATCCTTTTGGTACACTGTGTGTCACTGAGGCCACTACAGATAGTCAAAAAGACGCCAAGTCAATGCAGCAAGTCCATACAAACTCCACTGTAGAATAGCTCCAAATATTTCGTCGAGAGGGTTTGTTTGGGCTGACTACAAAGCGATCGATGGCTTCACTTGGCGAACCGGTTTTTGTATTGGTTTTTGCCCGGCAAGCATCTCCATCTCATTCTTAACTCTATGGTAAGGTCTGAAGAAGCATAAAGCGTGAGTTCGTGTAAGATTAAAGTTTTTAAAGTGGTCAAGCAGGTTCTAAAGTTGTTAGGTTGTAAAAGTTTACTCGTTTCATCACTTTCATGGCTAGAATGGGAATGCTTCAGATGATGTAACGCTCTTGCTTTCATTTTATTGCTATATCATTGGCTGCTTCGGTTACACTCTCCAAATGACAAATGTAAATGAAAAGAAACTTTTCTTTCTAGGCAAGCTTTCTTAAACAAATGATTTGAACAACCAACAGCACACTAAGAAGTTGGCATTTTAAACATTTAATAAATAAAATATTTTTGGAAAACTCTTTTTTTTTTTTAATACCAAACCAGAAGTAATTCCAGACCAAAAATGAAAACAAGACCATTTTAGCTGTTGCCATTCACGACGTGAAACAACCCCATTGTATCATTTTAAATAAGTAAAATAAGCAAAATAAAAGATACCGTTCTTAAAAAAACTACTGTATACAAAATAGTTAAAATTTACTATAAACGTTAACTCAATTTCCCTTTACAAAAAAATTAAATGTCTTTTGTAATATAGATTCTGAATAAGTTGAAATAGAAAATATACGGTGAAAATAATTTTATTAGTGCATATTACGTTATTTGAAAAACTTTTTTTGCTTGCATTTTTTACAATAAGTTTTTTTGATTGTTCCGCTAAAGTTTTAGTTCTTAAGAGGGACTGTAGCGAATGCATTAGTTTTGAAATCACAACTTTTGCAAAAGAATTGCTTTGCCATGTTATCCCATTTTCATCAGGTATGGGAATCATCATAACATCAATTTGAAACAAAAGTGAAAAGAAAATAACTTCCGGATATTTAATTATTAATTGATACAAAAAAAATCAATTGAAATAATATTCGAAGTGTTTTAGAAACGTTTAACAACATTTCCAGAGTGTTTTGCCTACTTAAACATTCGAATAATTCACAAAGGCAATGTTAAGTCAATTATAGCTTTCACACGTGGAGGAAAAAACAACTGACTTACGTTACGTTTTTCAAATCTTGTTTTTATGTGCAGTGAATTAGATTTTCACATTACAAGTGCGGTACATTATGATATGGACAGTAAAATTTGCTCTGAAAAGTAGCTCTAAAGTTCTCTGAAGATAACCTTAATATCAGCGCCACTACTTGAGTGAATAACTTCGACAAAACCGCAAGTGCGGTAGTTCCTAGTCGTGTGTGAAAGTTAATTTAAGTAGCATTGTTATATAAGTCATGAGGCGCCGTAAGTACGGAAAAAATACCGGAGGCTGTGTGCGAAACAAGCTTCCTATGAGTTTCTCTAAAGCGCAGGATGGAGTCTTTGCTGTATACAAACAACGTGCAAGGAAAAACAACTTTTACAGAACCGCAATCAACTAAGTTTAGTTTAGTTTGAATTATCGTCGCTCTAGAGCTACTCGAGGGCTATTGGCGACGGGCGTCGTATTTTAGAACCACAGTCAAGTGACGAGCCGACACCTGAGTAGGCACCCAACGCAACCGTTAAGGGCGACATCGTACGCAGCGATGGGACTTTGGAGAATATTTAACGTGCACTCCCTCTACACGGAGTATTATTCGTCGGACATTTTTGCCTGCACGGGCCGTTTATAGGTCGGCAGTTATTTTGGCGATTCCCGGACCCGAACCTGGGACCTTTCGCATGCTAGGAGAGTGCCTAACCGACTGGGCTCCCCAGCCCCCGCAATCAACTAAGACTTTCCTAAGATTAAGTTTTAAAATAGTGGCGTCATCTGTTGGGCATTTTGAAACTTCTATAATAAAATTTAATGTATAATTAACCTTTTCAGTCCCAATGATGCCATTTGGCATCATCATTTTTCTGACCATAATAAAAAAATAATAGTGCTGACATCTGTTGGGATTAATAAAAAATATTTTCTAATAGAAAAAAAGTTTGAAGAATCGAATGATGTGCTTTTTGACATCATAAATGGCTATAGACGATCAGAAAAAAAAATTCTAAAATGATGATGCCAAATTGCTCATTGGGACTGAAAGGGTTAAATAACTAGATAGAGTGACACGGGGTAATTATTGGACAAAAATCAAACTTTTACCATAGCTGCCACATTTATGTAATTTTCTAAACAGTAATTTTTTCGTTATGACTATTTTATGTATATGTTGGGTAAAATTGTTGAAAATTAGTATTTCCTCTGCAGAAGTGTTTTAAAAAATAAACATGTTTCCAAAAATTACCCCGCCAATTGGGGTAATTATTGGACAGTAGTGCTTAATCTGTTCTGCACAGTATTTAGACCAGTTACAAGGGATAAATTGTGTGATATGTTGTGTACTAAATTACTGTCTATTTGATAGTTATTTAAAACCACATGGCTTCTGTAAAAAATGTATAACAGTGAAATCTAATAAAAATTAATAAACATTTAAATTTATTTTTTTACACGTTCAAACATTGTGTAGATAATGTTTCTTAACCACACAAACTATACCAAGTAAATTTAAGCATATTGCAATGCTGGATGTCTTACCCCATTTCACGTCCAACAATTTCCCCACTTTGTCCAATAATTACCCCGTGACTAAACATGAATGTCATAATGTTACTATTCATCCTACAATGGTGCTTTTCAGCACAAACCACCTTCACAAACATATCTAAGACTGGACATTACAAAATTCAAGATCATGTAAAAGAAAACAAAATTATACACAATTTGGCGTAGATTGAACAAAAGTTTAAAGCATTTTTTTCAAACGCTTTGGATTAGTACTATATTTTTTGAGGAAAAGTACTAATCATATCCCAGTAATTAATCAGACCATTGCTGGATATTCAATTAACAAATTGTGGTTTGTTAGAGGCAATAAATTATGATGCATTATGGTTGTTGAACCCTGTCCAATAATTTCCCCGATTTTCCGTGTCCAATAAATTACCCAGGGTCACCCTAAATTTTTGTTTTAATTATAACTAATTAATATCTTTAAAATTAAACTTATTAATTATTTTAATGGCAAAATAACTTTCTTCTGTATTTCTGGTAAGTTTTCGTGAGTACATGTCGTATACTTTATTTAAAAACAGGGTCAAAAGTTTCCCCATTGGAATTGTATAGAGATCTGTTACCATACAGGACCCTTAACCATCGTATATTAACAAGCTATGTTTATATTTTATATATAAATCATTTAAGTATCTCAAGCAATTTAAATCGTATCCACCTATTAAACACTGAAATCAACACTTTTAAATTAAAATTATCGCCTCTTAACAAGGCTAGTCTGTATGCAGTAAATTATTATATAGGTTTGTAAAGAGTTAAAGTGCCAATACAATGATTTTGAATTGGATTGTTTCAGGACACGTAATTCCTTCCAGATTTCATTCCTAGCTTCTTTCGATCGGTGCTCCAAATGCTGCCCTGTTCCAGCATAACATTGATTCACCATTCGAAGCTCGAAAAAGAATTTATTTTCACTCTCAGCATCTATGTTGCCCCGAAATACCTGAAGCTTGAAATAAATGCGAGTTTAACTTAAATTGCAAGCTGATGATTCCAAATGGCACCATTGGGAGTGGAAGCTCAGTTAATGCACAGGTTTCGTACGCCTCCTGAAATTCCTGAAAAACTCCTGAATTTCACTATTTTTTTTTAAGGGCCCTTATAACTCCTGAAATTAATGTCTTAACTCCTGAAATAAATTGACAACACAGTTGTTTTTCTCCGTTTACTTTATTCAGAATAAGTCTACTGCGCATGCACAGTAGAAAATAGAGTTTGGACATCGTGATACTAGTTATTGTCCCATAATGCACCGCAAAACTCTTTAGAATATTTTTTTCTCTTCTGTTTCATCATTTGAAGTGCTTTGAAGTCACTAGACTAATACGATAATAAACAAATTTATTCAATTTTATTCCTCGTTACCTCCTGAATTTCCATTGCTGCACTCCTGAAAAACTCCTGAATTTCCATTGCTGCACTCCTGAAAAACTCCTGAATTTTACTACCATAGATAGAATATGAACCCTGATGCAGTATTCAGTTTCAAAACGTGAAATACAAAAATGGTAAATCATATTCATTTAACAAAATTTCATTGTTTTGTCAGTGTAATTTAGTTAATATACATAAATTGAACGGAGGAAAAAAGAAAAAAAAACACCATAAAATGCATTTTATGTTCCTACTATTTCTTTTTAACCGTAGTATATTATTATTAATTGCACATATAAGTTTAAAATCGAGAATGACAAATAATTATAAATTGATTCTTAATTCAGTGCATAAAGGGTTCAACCGCTTTTACACGAAATTTAAAAACATTTAAAATAAATTTCACGAAAAAGATATTTTAGTTCAACCAATTTATTTTAATATAAATGGGTTATTTTAATTTATTTATAAAAAAAATGAAATTTTAGTTTAATCTAAGATAATCGTCACATGTAAGTGGTATTATATTATGTTAAATTAAAATAATTCATTCGTGATTGCAAGATATAATTTGCATTTAATTCGAATATGATCATCGATATGAAATTATTACTTTTCGATTGCAGTACTTTGTTAATTAATCTAAATCTTCCAATAACAATATTTTCATTATCTATACTAAATTTACTACATTGAAAAGGCATATGTTTAATAGCTATTATATGAAGAGTACAAGGGAAGAACCGCTTTATTTTTTAGGAGTAGTTCCGTAATTGTATCTGCTTGGCGGACATTGGCGACAGAAAACCGGTTTTCCTTTCGGTTCTTCTTTCGCGGTACAAACGTGTGACTCGTGTCCGCGTAATCTCTGGCGTAAATCAGGGTTGCCGCGAGAGAAAAATAAAGTGAGTAACCGATTTCCTCACACCAGTTTAGGCGATGACTCGCTTTCATCGCTAAAGAGGCCTGACGAGGAAAGTTTTCGACGAAATTAAGCGATTTTTCCCCTGTACTCTTCATATAAGATCAAATTAATTTTTGACAAATAGTTAGTTTTATAATAAGAAGGAACCTATCAAAAAATTAAATACCAAATTTTTTATTTGTACAATATGGAATTAAAATGTGTAAGTCATGCAAAAAAACAAAGAGTATTCTTACAGCGAACAACTATAGACAGATTGAAATTTAAAACTTCTTATATATTAATAAGGATAGGATTTAAACGATATAAGAATATTCTATGTCTAATAAAACAAACATAATTCACACATATTTTTGTCACCTTTTAATAAGAGATTCAGCAACATTTACAAAGCAAAAGAAGTTAGGGAATTTATTATTTTACGTTTTATTTCATATCAAATAAAAAAAAACTTTTATAGGCTTACACAAAAAACATCAAACTTTTTTTTTTAAAGTGGTGCAATGTTTGTTTAAACTTTTTTTAAAGTGGGGCAATGTTTGTTTAAACTTTTTCTTAAAGTGGTGCAATGTTTGTTTAAACTTTTTTTTAAAGTGGTGCAATGTTTGTTTAAACTTTTTTTTTAAAGTGGTGCAATGTTTGTTTAAACTTTTTTTTAAAGTGGTGCAATGTTTGTTTAAACTTTTTTTTTAAAGTGGTGCAATGTTTGTTTAAACTTTTTTTTAAAGTGGTGCAATGTTTGTTTAAACTTTTTTTTAAAGTGGTGCAATGTTTGTTTAAACTTTTTTTTAAAGTGGTGCAATGTTTGTTTAAACTTTTTTTTAAAGTGGGGCAATGTTTGTTTAAACTTTTTTTTAAAGTGGGGCAATGTTTGTTTAAACTTTTTCTTAAAGTGGGGCAATGTTTGTTTAAACTTTTTTTTAAAGTGGGGCAATGTTTGTTTAAACTTTTTTTTAAAGTGGGGCAATGTTTGTTTAAACTTTTTTTTAAAGTGGGGCAATGTTTGTTTAAACTTTTTTTTAAAGTGGGGCAATGTTTGTTTAAACTTTTTTTTAAAGTGGTGCAATGTTTGTTTAAACTTTTTCTTAAAGTGCAATATTTGTTCTTAAAAGTTATTTTCAAGATAGAGATATTTTAAGATAACTTCCAATCAATGAATTTCACAGTTTATATGTTTTTAAAAACTATAACTTTATTAGGATTGTTGATAATGATGAAAATTACTTCAAAATCCACTTTCATGAACATACAACTAAACTAAAAATTTCAGCCCAAACATAGAGATGGCGCCACGAAACGATAATTTATTGAAACGTTAAATTTGGGAACATGAAAACTCTTTTAACAGTTACCTCATGAATGGTTTAAATAACGTAACCGTTGTCTATTAAAAAATATTTTCTTTTAACATATCATAATTTATATTGTTGGCTGAACTTATTGTAAAAGTTTTCAAAGAAACATTTACCGATTTTAAAAGACTATTTTAAAACCATATAATAAAAAACCCCCGTTTATTAATGTTTACATTACTATTATCTGTTAAGTTAAGAAAATGTTAACTTATGTGATTAAAATCTAACAATACCTACCTTATTATTCCTTTTATTTTTAATCCTGCGAAACAAATTTCTCTGACTCTATAATAAGTTAGACGCTAAGTACTACAAAATTACCTTCAAAATTTTTACGAAAATTCTAGTTTTAAATTTTATTTCAAAGCCTTTGGAAATACAACGTTTTTATGAAATTAAACGTGCTTTCTAGGAAAATAAAGTAGGTTTGTAACAGAATGTGTCACTTAACCAGCTTTCACACAACAGTTGTGTTTAACAGGTAAAAAAGCGTCAAATACAGCATTGATATTCTATATTTAAACATTTACATGCTAAATTTGGCTAATTTCATTTATTTTCTTTCGAAAATTCAATAATTATTATCTATCGTTTGTAAAAATTAATTTATATTTCAAAGAATAAATATGTAATATTCCTCGCTTTTAAATAGAATGAAAATATTTCATATCAACATACAAAGAATCTCGTAGTGAACTATATTTGACGTCATTTCTAACTGATCGATGTCGCAAAAATAAATTTATTTTAATTTATTGTCTAAAAGAATTAAAAAAAATTCGAGCGATTGTTGCTAATGGCAATGGCGATTTAATTCTAATAAAAATGGCTTCCTATGGTTTTTAAGTAAGCATTCAATTTTGCAGTTTTTTTTAAATAACATTTTGAATATGATTTTTTGTTCGTGTTAAGAGGGATTTCGCCTTAGGCTATTTCGTGTTAAGATATATTTTAGCAGTAGCTCAAAGATTTATAGGACGGGGATTCCAGTTCATCTTAAGCGAAATTTCGTGTTAAGCGAGTTCGCGTTAACGAGGTTCAACTGTAGATTCCACCTAATTATTCTGCAAGGCACTGAGTTACCATATTTTTTAGAAGAAAAAGACAATGAACTCCAATGATCCGAATCAATTGGGACCTAACCACATTTGAATACGTTTTTTTTTGTCTGAAATTCGGATAAGCAGCAATGCTTCGGATAAGCGGAGTTCCACTGTAGTTGGCCATAATCAAAGACCGTCGAGCCCTATATTACAAAAACAGATAGGGAACTAGACCCTACTGCCTGAGTAAAATTTAAGGTACGTTAATTAACTTGAAAAACTAACAAAATGTTCCACTTATGGACATTTTAAATTCAAAATTATTTAAAATGCCATAAAAAAGTGTTTTAGTTAAAAACCATAACAAAGTATAAAATTGATTAAACATTTATTAAAACATGTATCAAAAACATATTGAATTATGTTATTCTCAAAACTCTTATTTTTTTATGGTTTAAATTCAAACACATTTCAAATTATTATTATTATTTTAAGAAAATTGCGAAGTAATATTTTAAAGCTAGGATATTTTATAAAGTTTCTTAAAAGAGCCTTTATAATAATTTTTGATGATTCTGCTTTGAATTTGTTAGTCATTGTACTTGAAAATAAAATAAATATGCACAAAAAAACTAATTTAAATACAGTACGCAATGTGTTAACCAATTAACTCATTTAATTCATCACTAAATAAAACTTGCCGACCAAAATTTAATAAGTTCATTGATAACTTTATTTAAGCGAAATACAAAATAAGTTGATTCAGAGCCATTTTAGTTTTTCAAAAGATCTTTTCTTCTTAAAAATTAACCTTTTTCAGCATAACAAAAGAAAGAATTAAGTTACTTGTAAAAAAATAAAGTTTCTTAATTTATTTCCAAAAAATTATGCAGTAAAAACTAAAAAATACCTTTTGTCGTTTGATGTATCATAGGCCATTTATTTTGATGTTTTAAAAAATTCCAAAGCCCTAAATTTCAAACTTAAAATTCACATTTTCACCAAGAAACGTCAGAATGGGAATGTTTCAGATAGTGTAATGCTGTTTGTTTTAATTCTTCGAAAAGAAACTATTCTTTCGAAGCAAGTTTTCTGTAACGAATGTTTTGAATAATCTAACAGCACAGCAAGAAGTTTTAAAAAATTCCAAATCCCTAAATTTTAAACTTAAAATTCACATTTTCACCAATAAACGTCAGAATGGAAATGTTTCAGATAATGTAACGCTGTTTGTTTTAATTTTTCGAAAAGAAACTATTCTTTCGAAGCAAGTTTTCTGTAACGAATGTTTTGAATGAACTAACAGCTCAGCAAGAAGTTGGCATTTTAAAAGTTTAGTAAGTAAAATATCCTTTTAAAACTCATTTTCAAATATGAAAACAAAAGTAATTCCTGACAAAAAATGAAAACAAGACCGCTGGAGCTGTTGCCATTCACGATGTGAAACAACCCCATTTATATCTTACGCTTTAAAAAATAACGTAAGTTACATAGATAAAAAAATTATCTAAAAAAATAAATCCTAAAGCGAAAATAATTGACAGCGTTAATACCATAATTGTAGCACTATTTTAAGATACGATATTGTAGCACTTTTTTAAGACACTTTAATAAATAATAAATCAGCTTTAAGGGGGAAATGGGCGCGCTGGACCGGGGGTCTCCAAACTCAAGTGCCTCAATGTTAATCCAATGGGAAAAAACTATTTTCTCTGCCACATTTCTCCGGCTGTATTGAATATTTTTGCAAGCTGTTTTTTTTTAAATAATAAATGTAGATAATTTACAGGTCTCTATAATCCCACTTTTTTAAATGGCTTCGAATACTTTTTGTAAAATTATTTATTCAAAATTTAAAAAAAAATTCGAACTAATTTCAAAGAGTGGGATTGTCGGGACCTGTAAGTCATCTACATTTATCACATAAAAAATCAGTTTGTAAAAATATTCAATACTGCCGGAGAAATGTGGCAGAGAAAATATTTTTTCCGCCATTAGATTAACATTGAGGCACTTGAGTTTGGAGACCCGCGATCCAGCGCGTCCATTCCCCCTTAATTTCCCCGGGCGTTTAATTAAAAGTCCTTATTTCATCTTTGAAATCTCCACTTTGGTTGGACAAAAATGGAAACTGGAAATTTTGTTAAAAATGTGTTTTTTACATAGATAGCTATAATGGTATGTTTCGCGTCGTGAGTGGCAGCAGTTCCATCGGTATTGTTTTCATTTTTTGTGCTTCTGGAATTACATTTGTTTTTAACAATACAATACTTTTTTTTATCTAATTGAAACAAATGTTGCGTACACTGCGATTCAAAAGTTTAGATAATGACTTCATTTAGCTGTAAAATTTAGATAAATTGTGATAGTGGAATTAAAAAAATACCCTAAACATATTAAAAAAATATTTTGAAATGCTATAATTGAAACATTGTTTGCTTTGCTATAGCAATAATCTTTTTCATAAAATAAAAATTTGTATGATGCAAAAGTTTAGACACAAATACGAGAAAATATGCTAATTTAAAGTAGATATAATGGCCTAATTTTGCAATTTTATTGATGAATTGTATTTTTTTCATATGATAAATTATAAAAACACGTTATCCGGTGAACTAAACATATTTAATTGCAATATTGGTTCAATTTTACTCCAAACAGACAATATACCCACTTTAAATCTTTATTCAAATCATATTTGCTTCAAATGTACAATTAAACATCCTTAAATACGAACCGAATGCCTACCAATCCATCACCTTAAAGTTTTGGCACGAATTCGTGGATTTAGAGACATGCATTGACCGATTTTCTTGATGAAAAGTGCAGTCTTTCCCATATAAAATCACAAAATAGCGACATATTATTCTTTTTTGCACTTTAGTACAATGCAGAGATAGTCACCTCTTCAAAAACGACAAAAAAGTCTGTCTTACCAACGTTTCTGTTTAGTTCACTGGATATCGCGTTTTTTTAAATTTATCATATGAAAAAAATACAATTCATCAATAAAATTGCGAAATTTGGCCATTATCTTCTTTAAATTCGCGTAATCTCGTATTTGTGTCTAAACTTTTGCATCACACAAATTTTATATTATGAAAAAGATTATTCCTATAGCAAATCAAACAATTATGTTTCAATTATAGCATTTCAAAATATATTTTTAATATGTTTAGGGTATTTTTTTAATTCTACTATCACAATTCTAAATTTTACAGCTAAATGAAGGCATTTTCTAAACTTTTGCATCGCAGTGTATAAACTTTTCTTTCAGTAGAAATAAAGCTTTTCTCTGTTCGTGAATCACTTTAAATATTGCTGTCCCACAATTTCACTTCATTTCTCTGCATAAGACAGTGTATAAATTTTTCTTTCAGTAGAACTAAAGCTTTTGTCTGTTCGTGAATCACTTTAAATATTGCTGTCCCACAATTTCATTTCATTTCTCTGCATAAAACAGTGTATAAACTTTTCTTTCAGTAGAACTAAAGCTTTTGTCTGTTCGTGAAGCACTTTAAATATTGCTGTCCCACAATTTCATTTCATTTCTCTGCATAAAACAGTGTATAAACTTTTCTTTCAGTAGAACTAAAGCTTTTGTCTGTTCGTGAATCACTTTAAATATTGCTGTCCCACAATTTCATTTCATTTATCTGCATAAGACAGTGTATAAACTGTTCTTTCAGTAGAACTAAAGCTTTTGTCTGTTAGTGAATCACTTTAACTATTGCTGTCCCACAATTTCATTTCATTTCTCTGCATAAGACAGACAGTGTATAAACTTTTCTTTCAGTAGAACTAAAGCTTTTCTCTGTTCGTTAATCACTTTAAATATTGCTTTACCACAATTTCATTTCTCTGCATAAGACAGTGTATAAACTTTTCTTTCAGTAGAACTAAAGCTTTTCTCTGTTCGTTAATCACTTTAAATATTGCTGTCCCACAATTTCATTTCTCTGCATAAGACAGTGTATAAACTGTTCTTTCAGTAGAACTAAAGCTTTTGTCTGTTAGTGAATCACTTTAAATATTGCTGTCCCACAATTTCATTTCATTTCTCTGCATAAGACAGTGTATAAACTGTTCTTTCAGTAGAACTAAAGCTTTTGTCTGTTAGTGAATCACTTTAAATATTGCTGTGCCACAATTTCATTTCTCTGCATAAGACAGACAGTGTATAAACTTTTCTTTCAGTAGAACTAAAGCTTTTCTCTGTTCGTTAATCACTTTAAATATTGCTGTCCCACAATTTCATTTCTCTGCATAAGACAGTGTATAAACTTTTCTTTCAGTAGAACTAAAGCTTTTCTCTGTTCGTTAATCACTTTAAATATTGCTGTCCCACAATTTCATTTTATTTCTCTGCATAAGACAGTGTATAAACTGTTCTTTCAGTAGAACTAAAGCTTTTCTCTGTTCGTTAATCACTTTAAATATTGCTGTCCCACAATTTCATTTCATTTCTCTGCATAAGACAGTGTATAAACTGTTCTTTCAGTAGAACTAAAGCTTTTGTCTGTTAGTGAATCACTTTAAATATTGCTGTCCCACAATTTCATTTCTCTGCATAAGACAGTGTATAAACTTTTCTTTCAGTAGAACTAAAGCTTTTCTCTGTTCGTTAATCACTTTAAATATTGCTTTACCACAATTTCATTTCTCTGCATAAGACAGTGTATAAACTTTTCTTTCAGTAGAACTAAAGCTTTTCTCTGTTAGTGAATCACTTTAAATATTGCTGTCCCACAATTTCATTTCTCTGCATAAGACAGTGTATAAACTTTTCTTTCAGTAGAACTAAAGCTTTTCTCTGTTCGTTAATCACTTTAAATATTGCTGTCCCACAATTTTATTTCTCTGCATAAGACAAAATATCATCTTAACCAAAGTTTACCAATAACACTTACATTTGGATATACTGGAAATTTGATCGAATTTAAACGGATAAAATTTAATAAACAGCAAGAATAAGAGCAAGTGTCACGTAAGGAACTCTACAATAGAAAAATTAGACGAAAAAAAAACGCTCTTTTCGAAACAGCCTAAAAATGGACTTTGACCAAAACATGATAACTATAAAAATTAATATAATATGATATTTAAATTCTGTAAAGAATGTGCCTTTTCTGACAGTGCCGTATGTCTTGACATTATGGAGCAAAGTCATAGATAGATACAGGATTATAACTAAAAATTAAATTTTCATTTAAAATTGTATAAGTATTTCACTTTTTAATACATTCAAAGAAAAATTAAAGAGGTAAATATTGGGAATTCTTTTTAACATTTAGTTTTTGCATATTTTTTTTCTACCTGGCGACCTGAGTCTAATTTTACTAAAGCTAAAATTATTGTGTAAGTTTCTATGAATATCAATTTTTGTTTTGGAAGTCTCATGAAACTTTGACCAGTTCTAAATCAGTAAAGGGTAAAAAAATACTTATAAATAAAACATTCGTTAAAAATAATTTTTCAAATCCACCTTGTGTGAGTAGATTGGTTGGTTGGTAGACATATATTTTCAGGCTTGTGTGCTTTGCTTGGTCACAAAGACCCGCTTATAAACCTTCGTCAAGAAGGACGGACACGACATACACACACATACAAGACAGATGCTGCCATCGATCGCCACCTCCACAATTTAGACATGTCCCTGAGGGGGAGGGAAATAGTCTCCATGGACCTGTACCCGTGGTAAACTGCGCAATGACCGATCACAGGACTTTCGGACCCAACAGATTTAACGAGCACGTACTCCGCATATACTCGTGGGTCTTTAGTGGTACCGGGACTCGATTTGTGTGAGTAAGAACTCTGTTAAATTATTACAACAAAATGCAAAACACAGACGAAGCATTTTTTAATCCAGACATCATTAGTACCCAGATTCAATTCCTTTTAATAAAGGTTGAAGGTGAAAAAAATATATTTTAACCACAGATATCATAGTTAAAGTATTAGATTGGATGATCACGTGACATCCAATGATAACGACTGGACGCGCATGGAGGCCAAATAAGAGAGCAAAATGGTCAGTGTTGCTGCCACATTAAGGAGAGAAATACTACGAAAAAATATCTTTTAATTCTAAAATTACAAAAAAATGCTAGAAAAGGATTTAAAGTCACTAAAAAGATTCCAAAATGCAGCTAGTATTTTTACAATATTTTTTTGTAATTTTAGAATTATAGATGGTATTTTTAGCCTACTTTTCTTTTTTTAATTCGAAAGAATTAAAAAAATGAAAAAGTAGGTATTGACATGCGGTTGATGTCCGTCTGTCTGTCTGTCCGTCTGTCTGTCCGTACCCCCCTTCCAAAATCGGTTCTATCAATGGGGATCTTAAAAATTCTTTTTTTTTGTTAGAAAGTTATGACCTCAGAGACCTAACTTTCATACTTTTTGTCCGCCTGTCTGTACGTCCGGGCGGACATAAATCTACTATCTGTCAGCGAATTTCCCATTGATTCAATTTTGAGTCATTTAAATCATTGTTGTCAAATAAACAATGGCATGAGAAACTTTATTTAAAAATATTTGAAGCAAAATAATTTTTTCATGAATCAGTTTCGAATGATGTCATAAAATGTAGCACTATGTGATTCTTTGATTGTTCATGCATTGTTTACCAAGAAAGCGGAAAGGCATATTTTTTGCATACAATTATGCTTAGTTTAATTTACAATTCTTATTTTTTAATGTAGTTTGGAGTAGTTTCATTACTTATGTTATTAATAAATATTGAATTATTCTTTGAACTACAAATAAATCGTGCAGACGATAAATTATATTAAGTTAATTTGAGAAAGAATATTAAGGAAAATAGTTGATTTTGGCTTTTAGAAGTTTAAATTATAGCTGGATGTTGTGTTTAGTGATTTTTTTCCGAATGTGTATAAATCTAGGGTAGAAACGGTTGTTGATGATATTTACTGTTAAGAACCTAGTTGTTTTAATATTAGAATTTCAGTAAGTATTTCAGTATTTAAGTAACAGGAAAGTAGGCTATTTTAGTTCTTTAAGAACTTCTTGTTTCGTAGTATTTTTCTCCTTAAAGTGGCAGCAACACTGGCTATTTGGCCTCAATCCATGCGCGTCCCGTCGTTAGCATTGGAGGTCTCGTGATCTGCCAATCTAATACTTCAACTATGATATCTATGATTTTAACGGAAACTGATCTGATCTAATTATCTAATCATTACAAGGTAAGAAGTAACAGAAAATTGAAAACTTTCTGTAAGTTTTTTTTTACTTAATACCCTGCTGAATTTCTATTGAATATATATCCGGGTTTAATAACTATATTTATATGGAATTAAATCGGTTGCAAGGATATTTTATTAATGAATGTATGTTTTTTTAAATGAAGGTATAGATATAATTGAGAAATGGCTTTTATTCGGAAATTATAAGGATTATAGGGTGTCATTTGTTGGCTGAAATGTAACTAATTAGAAATATTCTAATAATTAAATTGTATGTTTCGTTTTAGGTTCTCATTTTGTACATGTCAAGAGTATAAAAAAATTTGACCGCAATTTCAATCAAAATGTGACTATTTTTTTTTAACATTTGACGTTTATTTCGGTTTAATTATATATATTTATACTTGAATATAAGATTAAAGTGATAGTAAACTTAGCAGGGTTTCTAATGAGTGTACGTAATTCTATGGAAAAATTGAAGTTGTAATGCCAAAATATGGTAAAATAAAAAAATTATTTAGTTGCCAATTTTTTATTTGAATTTATGGTAAATGCCTTATTAAAATGCTACAGTCACTGAAGAAATTATTTATTATTTAATATTGAAATTGTTTTAAATGCATGATATTATTTGTTTATAAGTTCGTGTTTTGTTTATTAAAGTACTATATAATTGAAAGAAAACTATCCCATACTGATCAAAAATGAATAATTCATGAAAATAAAAAAGAAAATTAATATTTTTTTTTCAAAACGTTTGAACACAAAAAAATAATTCTGATAACTAAATACTTCATCATACATTAACGTAAAAATAAGTTTAATAACCAAACATTTAATTAACACGTGTATGTTGAAAAATACGTTAAGTAACTAAACATTATATATTTAGTTAATATTTATTAAAGTATCGTTGCAAAATATCTGCTAAAATTCGATTGGGTGTGATAACAGTAATAACAATAAAACAAAACAAATTTGAAAAAAAAAATAAGCTTTTAACATATTTATAATTTTATATCAGTTATAACTAGAGGATATTTCCCCACTTCCAAATTTCCTTTCTTTAGACATTACAAATTATCAAACGTGGTGTTGAAAAAATCCCGCATAAAGCAATTCTTTAATGTGATATCATGGTTCAAAGAATACATCTATGGGATGCATATTACTATTCTTTTTAAATAAAACAATACCTTTGAAATACGTTTATTAACTAAACATACGTTTATTAACAAATCAAATAGTGTTCAGGTTCTTATAACACTTCTAATAACAAATCATTCAAGTTCCACCATCAAACCCTTCCTTTACCAAACCGTTGCCATTCATCACAGAAGAAATTAATTACGAAATGTCCACAAAACCCAAGTCCTTAACGGGTAGGAGCCGAAATCAATTCCTATTTGATAGCTAAGTTGATTTCCTGAGACCCTATTAAGCTTTTCGCATATAAGATCTTTACCTTCAGCCCCCAACGACTTCGGTGTAACATACGCCACTAATCTAACGGTAAAAAAGGGTAAACGAGAAGGGGGACCAGATGAATCGCGCCAATTTGGCGATAAAAATTGCTACTTTTGGCACCTTTATCGCTGCCGTTTGAGTTACTCTCTGGCAAAAGTAGAACCTCGATTATCCGATCTAATTGGGACCGGAGGTGTCGCAATGGGCAAAAAAGTAATCCAAAGAGTTCTATAGTAGGGTAGAGACTGAACCTCGCAACAGCACCAAGGACCAACACGGAGACGATATAGGGTGGCATGGGGGGCCCGATGGCCGAGTGCTTTGGATCGCAGGCCATAATGCTAGCAGTCCGCGTGCTGTAACAGGTGCGGGCTCGATTCCCGCCTTTGCCCTGGGTGTACTTCCTTCCTCAGTATCAAAATTATAAATTAACTAGCACTTTTGCCACTCTATTCGGGCTCCGTAGTGAGCCATGGCAGCCGATGGCAGCTCAGTACGAGTCGTTCCTCTACCCTACTATAGAACTCTTTGGAGTGATCATTGATGTGATGCAGAAAGGTTAACGAATAGTGGTGAAGGTTGGTACATATGAGATTGTATTGCGTTGTGTAAAATTGAATAGTAATAAAATTTAATAAACAAGGGTTTGCGACTTAAACCCAATAGATTCGATAATTTTTCTCACTAAAATCATCTACAAAAGGCTAAGTAAATCACTACTAGAAAAAAGGCTAATCTTGCAATTGCAAAAGAATAATTTTTATTGAAATACTAAAATTGCAGAGCATTTTGAAACAATAACAAAACTGAATGTTTTGATGAGACAACGGATTGATACACTCTTAAAACAAAAGAGTGAAATTCACTCCTACAGGAGAAGTGCATTTTCGGCACCGGAAAGGAGTGGAAATTAACTCAGACTGAGTTAAAACCGCTCGTTTTAAGAGTGTAGGACGCAGATTGTTTTCTTTTATTTCTTTTACCCACTCCGAAAAAGAGTGAAATTCACTCCTATAGGAGAAGTGCATTTTCGGCACCGGAAAGGAGTGGAAATTAACTCAGACTGAGTTAAAACCGCTCGTTTGTTTTAAGAGTCTAAGGGAAAAGGAATGTTTAAAAAATAAAAAATAAAACACGCGAAATGTGGTCATTAAAATAAATTTGTCTAATGGAATCCCAGAACCGATGCAATGGAACTATTAAAAAAAAATAACTCACAGATTTGCAGAGCAGAAAAGGGGCTTATGACTACTCTCTTAAAACAAACGAGCGGTTTTAACTCAGTCTGAGTTAATTTCCACTCCTTTCCGGTGCCGAAAATGCACTTCTCCTATAGGAGTGAATTTCACTCTTTTCGGAGTGGGTAAAAGAAATAAAAGAAAAAATCTGCGTCCTACACTCTTAAAACGAGCGGTTTTAACTCAGTCTGAGTTAATTTCCACTCCTTTCCAGTGCCGAAAATGCACTTCTCCTATAGGAGTGAATTTCACTCTTTTTCGGAGTGGGTAAAAGAAATAAAAGAAACAATCTGCGTCCTACACTCTTAAAACGAGCGGTTTTAACTCAGTCTGAGTTAATTTCCACTCCTTTCCGGTGCCGAAAATGCACTTCTCCTATAGGAGTGAATTTCACTCTTTTTCGGAGTGGGTAAAAGAAATAAAGAAAACAATCTGCGTCCTACACTCTTAAAACGAGCGGTTTTAACTCAGTCTGAGTTAATTTCCACTCCTTTCCGTGCCGAAAATGCACTTCTCCTATAGGAGTGAATTTCACTCTTTTTCGGAGTGGGTAAAAGAAATAAAAGAAAACAATCTGCGTCCTACACTCTTAAAACGAGCGGTTTTAACTCAGTCTGAGTTAATTTCCACTCCTTTCCGGTGCCGAAAATGCACTTCTCCTATAGGAGTGAATTTCACTCTTTTTCGGAGTGGGTAAAAGAAATAAAAGAAAACAATCTGCGTCCTACACTCTTAAAACGAGCGGTTTTAACTCAGTCTGAGTTAATTTCCACTCCTTTCCGGTGCCGAAATGCACTTCTCCTATAGGAGTGAATTTCACTCTTTTTCGGAGTGGGTAAAAGAAATAAAAGAAAACAATCTGCGTCCTACACTCTTAAAACGAGCGGTTTTAACTCAGTCTGAGTTAATTTCCACTCCTTTCCGGTGCCGAAAATGCACTTCTCCTCTAGGAGTGAATTTCACTCTTTTGTTTTAAGAGTGTAGGGCTTGGTGGGAAGACACGTCAAAAGGACGCAGAGATCGGAGACACATTGCAGACTTGGTCCTCAGGGGCGCAGTCATCAGGTTTTTTGCCCATTGCGACAGAAGGTATAATCGAAGATTACGGATAATAGACAATATTTTCAATTAATAGTAAAACGTCCGCGGACCCTAAATCGACTCAGGTTTTACAGTTGCAAACATTATATTTTAGTGTTAACCCTTTCAGTCCCAATGACAATTTGGCATCATCATTTTAGAATTTTTTTTCTGATCGTCTATAGCCATTTATGATATCAAAAAGCACATCATTCGATTCTTCAAACTTTTTTCTATTAGAAAATATTTTTTTATTAATCCCAATAGATGTCAGCCCTATTATTTTTTTTAAAATTATGATCAGAAACATGATGATGCCAAATGACATCACTGGGACTGAAAGGGTTAAGGGTCTTGTATGGTAACAGATCTCTATACAATTCCAATGGATAAACTTTTGACCCTGTTTTTTTAAACAAAGAATACGACATGTACTCACGAAAACTTACCAAAAAAAATACAGAAGAAAGTTATTTTGCCATTAAAATAATTAATAAGTATAATTTTAATGATATTAATTAGTTATAATTAAAACAAAATTTTAGTAATTATTCACAAGCTACAGATTGCAGCACTAACGGGATGAAAATATCTAAACAAAAAATCTGGAAAAATTCTGGGAAAATTGCTTATTTTTGCTTTTATAGAAGATCTCTCTTAGAGTCTCCTGATTTAAGATACCCGGAGTTTCTCGATTTTTCATTCATTACACTGGAAGTTCCTCATCTTAGAATCACCGTGGAATTTTGATGCGGGTTTCTTTTGTAAACAACCAAGACTGATCTTGGTTGGTTGGTAGACATATATAATCAGGTTTGTGTGCTTGGTCAGAGACCCGCTTATAAACCTTCGTCAAGTAAAACCGACACAACACACACACACATAAGTGGATCCATCTAATTTTTAGAGACAGAGGCCAACTAGAGGATCCCCAGAAGTGGCTTGTCACCCCCAGAGGTATTGATTTGGTATGGGAACTTGGAGGACTTAGTGACCACGACGGATTTAATGTGCACTAGTCACCATTAGCGTACACGGGGGTCTTCGGAAGGCAGCGGGACTCGAACTCGCAACCTTAGGGATGCCAGTCCAAGACCTTACCGACCAGGCTATCCCGGCCCGAATGATCTTATAAGAGAAATTTTGTATGATGACTCACGGGACGGTCGGTTAACAGAGAGTTACGGATAAACGAGAGACGGATAATTGAGGTTCTACTATATATAAAATACAGAACTCAAATTATCCTAATCAATTGGGACCTAACCACATTCGGATAATCGGAGTTAATCAGATTTTTTTCTATTTAATTAGTTACTTTTTTGTATTGTTGAGCTCTGAGTACATTTAGTTCTAGTTTCGGTCGTGACCAATCCGACCCAAAAAAAAGGGGGCCCGGGAGGCCTAGTGGTTAAAAACGCTGACCATTACTCTAACAGTCTGCGCACTGTACCGGGTGCGGGTTTGTTTCCAGCCTTCGCCCTGGGTGTACTTTCTCTATCTGTGTTAGTAAAATTCTGTCTGTGTCGTCTTACTTGACGAAGGTTTATAAGCGGGTCTCTGATCAAGCACACAAACCAGAAATAAATGTACCAACCAACCAAAGTGTAAGGTGCTGTTTTGACAGTTTGAGGTATAGCCATAGAGGTAGGAAGGAGGTGTAGAGAAGTCCACCAGTTAAGAGAAATTGAAGCAGGGCTGTCATGTTTTTCGAGCTACCACGCATAACATGCTGACACCGAGGTATCCCAAGATGCACCGCTCTGTAGAGGGCCCCTAAAATTGAGATGATTTGAAGCAGGGCTGTCAGGTTTTTTGAGCTACTGCGCATAACATACTGACACCGAGGTATCCCAAGATGCAACGCTCTAGCCTGCTTCATTTGTGCGCTACTGCGCATATACAAGGACATTTCTATTCTCCTTCCTACCTCTGTGGGTATAGCTTATTTAAGAGTTTGTTTTATTCAACTTGTGTTGGAATGTTGGTTTCACTAAATTTTATGTGCAAACAGATAAACTTTTATACCCAGCCTATTTGTTAATGTTCGTCTTTGTTTTGCTTAGCATTTTTTTAGTCGGTCCAAATAAAATACTAGGCATAACATCCAACAAAGAGGAACAGTAACAGGTTGGCCGGGATGAATTTTTTTTTTCTGAAATTAGGATAATCAGCAACTTCAGATAATTTGAATTTTACTGATAATTATAACTTGAAAGATTTTTTTATTGTAGTTTCACTAACTATATGCTTGATAAGTATGCTGTAATGTTTTAAAAAAAAGCTAATATATGAAATAAATGTTTAAAAAAAAGCTAATATATGAAATAAATGTTTAAAAAAAAAGCTAATATATGAAATAAATGTTTAAAAAAAGCTAATATATGAAATAAATGTTTAAAAAAAAAGCTAATATATGAAATAAATGTTTAAAAAAAAAGCTAATATATGAAATAAATGTTTAAAAAAAAAAGATAATATATGAAAACTGAAAGTTTCGTGCTTGTTTACACCTTTACAACTTTTCTCTGGTAGAGTCACGTGACTTTCCCATCGATGTCGGTCACCATTTAGGTTTGCCAATACACAGTCCATTACATCCAAGTCTGCGGCTTTTATCCCTATACGGTAGGGAATTGATCGACTTAACAACTTTGCCAAGGGCATAATCCCTTCTTTTCACCCTACGTCATTGGGCTGTCTAACAGGCGCTTATCTGAGAGTTATTAGGTCGCCAACTTGTTGAAAAGATACGCCAAAATGAGATTTTTTTTCAAAAATGCTATAGAATATAAAGAGGTCGTAGAAAATAAGTCCCAAGTATTTCTATTGGTTGCTGTCGAATTTATTGATAGTTAAATTCATATCTTTTGCTAGTTACTTTTGAACTTTTTTTTTATTTGCTTAAAGTAAATGTTACTAAGTATATATTTATGTATATCGTTTCTTATTTAGGATACACTCGATTCTTTTTAAAATTGCACAATCCGTTTATAAAATGGCAGTGTTGAAGATCGTGTTTGATGAGATGACATTGTCACTGACCGGATTTGCAGAAGCGGCCAAAGCGCCTCTTACCAAAAACGTCTCAAAATTTGGAACTATACACTGCTCAAAAGAATTAGGGGAGCACTTTGCGTACTTTTGTTTACCCTTTCAGTTCCAACTTCTTATTTTTATTATAGAAATCTAAAATTTGTGAAATAGATTCATTATGCATCCAGAATGAAATGGTAAAAAACAAGGGAAAAAATCTTAATTTTTTAACTAAAATTTAAGGGGGGAAATATTGGAATCATAACTTTTGAATAAATTATTACAATAATTTTTTCAAAACTTTATTTGTAAAAAAAAGGTAAAATCAATTTTTAAACACCTAAGAATGCAAGCGTGAAGAATTTAGGGTCAATTTATTTCATGAAATTTTTTGGGAGTGAATTTTATTTTAACATGTTTTTCATATTTTCATTTAATTAAAACAAACATTAGTTAATTCTTCAAAAGACATGATTCTTCCATCCAACGATAAATAAGTGCGAGCTCAACTTAGTGAGAAAAAAATCGGAAGCTGATGATACCAAATGGAATCATTGCGGGTGAAAGGGTTTAAACCATGCGTTCCCCTAATTGTTTTGAGCAGTGTATATATAGAGGTGAAGGGAGATCGGTATCGGAGAATAGACTTCATAATCTGAAGACTCTAAGAAGACGACGACCAGGAAGTCAAATAATTATAATGTATACAATCAGTGTACGTGTATTGCTAATCTATGCATGCATAATCCGTTTTCTGTAGGTGGTGCTAGTGTATAAGAAAATCTCAATTGTAAGGTAAGGTAAGGTAAGGTATTCGTTTCCGGCTGCCTATTTCTAGCCTCCTTCAGGAGCTTTAACACAGCCAATAACGCCTCGTATTTTAGAACCCTGGTCAAGTGACGAGGTCGACACCAGAGCGGGCACCCAACGGAACTTCGAGCGACATCGTACGCTAACGCCGTCGGGACTTTGGACTCCACAGATTTAACGAGCACGTCTGTCCCTGTGTACTCGGGCCCATCCGTGATGAGGATTTTCTATTATTTCCAGCACAGATCCGATTTATAGGATGACTGGCAGTAAGTGGGATTCGAACCCCCACACTCCTGAGAAGGTCGAACCTCTAGGCTGATGCCTTAACCACTCGGCCACGGACGGGCCATCTCAATTGTAAATACGGATGCACGGGTGGACAATGAGAGGCGCCTCTTTATTCTGATAAGGAAAGGACTAACGCCAGATGTCAAAGATTGAGGAACTTTGAGCTAGACCAATCACAGAACGGAAAAATACTTCCTTTAACGTTCAATTGGAACAGAGGCAAAAATAATAATTTCCATAATACCTAACTATGAGTGACACTTAATACCATTAAGTGTTTATACCTTTCAGTTGAATGCAAACATTTGACACCAACTATCGCCAATGCAGCCGGCTATCACCTGCAGTGCTACTGTTCCAAAACGCCTTATTAAGTACAAGTGTTTTTAAGTATATTTAGTTTATACAAGAGTTCTTACTTAAAGGTCAGTACAATAAAAAGTACTTAAAGTCTAAATTATTATGATTATTATTAGTGAAAACTCGGTAACATAAAAAAAGCAAGTTGCGACATTTCTGAAAAAAAAATACACACCTTTAAAACTTGCAATACACAAAATATATTGAGTTCGAAATGTAGTTCAGATAAATCCAAATTCAAAATATATAATAAAAAGAGTTTAACACATCTAACTTGTAGTAAAATGAAGCAGATTATCACAAAGCACTCATATTTTCGTTCAACACGTTATGGGAAACCTAAAAGTAGCAAGAGTTAGAGCATTTGGAAATTTTGGGGGGAAAAGGGGGAAGAGAGAGGAGAGAGAAGAGAGGGGCGAGAGAAGAGAGAGAGGAGAGAGAAGAGAGAGAGAGAACTCTGGACTTCCAATAAAGACTCTCGACCGAGCCGCAAGAAAACCTTTCATTCTAAAATATCTTATAAACCAAATAAATGGATGATATACAGCCAAATATAGTATCCCCGACTTCCAAATCCCTTCATTCTGTAGTGAGGCAGACATCTGCAACAAATGAAAGCATCAATAGCATCAAACTGCTTAATTGCGATCGTGCTGAATGTGGGATTCGCCTAAGTCTGTTCACAGAGCAAAGAAGAAGGCGGAAATGCTGCCAGGCAAAAACCAATACAAGAATCAGTTGGCCAAGTGAAGCCATTCATCAATTTGTAGTAAGCCCAAACAAACGCTCTCGGCGAAGTATTTAGCGTGGAGTTTGTGTAGGCTTACTACATCGACTTAAGTAATGGTTTCCTAAGATTACGGTGCCGTCATCCGCCAGATTCGTAACGGTTACGTATGACGTCACATAAACCTTTTACGTGCAAATGTATGGCGATGGTTTCCTAACAACACGTTAATCGTAACCGTAACGGATCTGTACCATCGTCACGGACGTTCTTGCTTTTCAGACTCTTCTTCACACGTTTTTCGGACACGTAACGGCTACTTTTGCGAGGGAAAATTGTTCGAAAAGAGCGCTTCTCAGTCGGCCTTTCTCTTCTGGGGCTATAGGATTCTTGTGGCGATTGTAGGGCTTCGAAACTAAATCTTCGCGCACATGATTTAAAACAAATTATCTTTGTTCGTAGATGGCGACGTATGCGGATATGGAAAGCCCCTTAAGTTGTCCTATGTTTGAAAATTTCACTTTCCCTCTGCCGGCTACTTTCTAAATCCGCTTCCTCATCCTCCATCAGTATTAGCAGAGCTAAATTTTCATAATCCAAACTCATTTTTATATTGATTGAAGTTACGAACCGGCTAAAAAAACACGATGTGTCGGTTTGTTTACGTTTGGATCGGTTGCGGATTACGTTTCTTCATTTCGAGGAAACCGCATTCGCCGTAAACATTACGATCGGAATTGTAGCGGAGCGAATCTGTGACGTCACGCGTAGAGTTACGGTGACGGTGCCGTTATCTTAGGAAACCATTACTTTAGAGATTTCGGACACTCATAAATAATAATAAAGTTCATTAGGAATGACTCTGAACAACAAACTAACTACAAAACCGTGCAATTTAACTCACATACATTACTTCTTCACAATTCCCATTGAACATAGAGTTAGTGTAAGATGCAGATGGCTGCCGGGCAAAAGCCAGGATAAAAACCGATTCCCCAAGTGAAGCCATCCATCGTTTTGTAGTAAGCCCAAACAAACGCTCTCGGCGAAGTATTTGGCGCTATTTTACAGTGGATGTAGGTTTACTACGTCGGCAAAAACGAGCAATTTAATTCACATACATTACTTCTTCACTATCCCCATTAAACATAGAGTTACGTGGAGATTCTGCCGGACAAAAACCAACACAAGAAGCAGTTCGCCAAGTGAAGCCATCCACCAATTTGTAGTAAGCCGAAACAAACGCTCTCGGCGAAGTATTTTTCGCTATTTTACAGTGGATATGGTGTAGGTTTACTACATCGGCAAAACCGAGCAATTTAATTCACATACATTACTTCTTCACTATCCCCATTAAACATAGAGTTACGTGGTGATTCTGCCGGACAAAAACCAACACAAGAAGCAGTTCGCCAAGTGAAGCCATCCATCTATTTGTAGTAAGCCCAAACAAACGCTCTCGGCGAAGTATTTGTCGCTATTTTACAGTGGATATGGTGTAGGTTTACTACATTGTCAAAACCGAGCAATTTAATTCACATTCATTACTTCTTCACTATCCCCATTAAACATAAAGTTACGTGGTGATTATGCCGGACAAAAACCAACACAAGAAGCAGTTCGCCAAGTGAAGCCATCCATCAATTTGTAGTAAGCCGAAACAAACGCTCTCGGCGAAGTATTTTTCGCTATTTTACAGTGGATATTGTGGATATGGTGTAGGTTTACTACATCGGCAAAACCGAGCAATTTAATTCACATTCATTACTTCTTCACTATCCCCATTAAACATTAAGTTACGTGGAGATTCTGCCGGACAAAAACCAACACAAGAAACAGTTCGCCAAGTGAAGCCATCCATCAATTTGTAGTAAGCCCAAACAAACGCTCTCGGCGAAGTATTTTTCGCTATTTTACAGTGGATATGGTGGATATGGTGTAGGTTTACTACATCGGCAAAACCGAGCAATTTAATTCACATACATTACTTCTTCACTATCCCCATTAAACATAAAGTTACGTGGAGATTATGCGGACAAAAACCAACACAAGAGGCAGTTCGCCAAGTGAAGCCATCCATCAATTTGTAGTAAGCCGAAACAAACGCTCTCGGCGAAGTATTTTTCGCTATTTTACAGTGGATATGGTGTAGGTTTACTACATCGGCAAAACCGAGCAATTTAATTCACATACATTACTTCTTCACTATCCCCATTAAACATAGAGTTACGTGGAGATTCTGCCGGACAAAAACCAACACAAGAAGCAGTTCGCTAAGTGAAGCCATCCATCAATTTGTAGTAAACCCAAACAAACGCTCTCGGCGAAGTATTTTTCTCTATTTTACAGTGGATATGGTGTAGGTTTCCTCCATCGGCAAAACCGAGCAATTTAATTCACATACATTACTTCTTCACTATCCCCATTAAACATAAAGTTACGTGGAGATTATGCCAGACAAAAACCAACATAAGAAGCAGTTCGCCAAGTGAAGCCATCCATCTATTTGTAGTAAGCCCAAACAAACGGTCTCGGCGAAGTATTTGTCGCTATTTTACAGTGGATATTGTGGATATGGTGTAGGTTTACTACATCGGCAAAACCGAGCAATTTAATTCACATTCATTACTTCTTCACTATCCCTATTAAACATAAAGTTACGTGGAGATTCTGCCGGACAAAAACCAACACAAGAAACAGTTCGCCAAGTGAAGCCATCCATCAATTTGTAGTAAGCCCAAACAAACGCTCTCGGCGAAGTATTTTTCGCTATTTTACAGTGGATATGGTGTAGGTTTACTACATCGACAAAACCGAGCAATTTAATTCACATACATTACTTCTTCACTATCCCCATTAAACATAGAGTTACGTGGAGATTCTGCCAGACAAAAACCAACACAAGAAGCAGTTCGCTAAGTGAAGCCATCCATCAATTTGTAGTAAGCCCAAACAAACGCTCTCGGCGAAGTATTTTTCGCTATTTTACAGTGGATATGGTGGATATGGTGTAGGTTTACTACATCGGCAAAACCGAGCAATTTAATTCACATACATTACTTCTTCACTATCCCCATTAAACATAAAGTTACGTGGAGATTATGCCGGACAAAAACCAACACAAGAGGCAGTTCGCCAAGTGAAGCCTCCATCAATTTGTAGAAAGCCGAAACAAAACGCTCTCGGCGAAGTATTTTTCGCTATTTTACAGTGGATATGGTGTAGGTTTACTACTCGGCAAAAACCAAGCAATTTAATTCACATACATTACTTCTTCACTATCCACATTAAACATAGAGTTACGTGGAGATTCTGCCGGACAAAAACCAACACAAGAAGCAGTTCGCCAAGTGAAGCCATCCATCAATTTGTAGTAAGCCGAAACAAACGCTCTCGGCGAAGTATTTTTCGCTATTTTACAGTGGGTATGGTGTAGGTTTACTACATCGGCAAAACCGAGCAATTTAATTCACATACATTACTTCTTCGCTATCCCCATTAAACATAGAGTTACGTGGAGATTCTGCCGGACAAAAACCAACACAAGAAGCAGTTCGCCAAGTGAAGCCATCCATCTATTTGTAGTAAGCCCAAACAAACGCTCTCGGCGAAGTATTTGTCGCTATTTTACAGTGGATATGGTGGATATGGTGTAGGTTTACTACATCGGCGAAACCGAGCAATTTAATTCACATTCATTACTTCTTCACTATCCCCATTAAACATAAAGTTACGTGGAGATTATGCCAGACAAAAACCAACACAAGAAGCAGTTCGCCAAGTGAAGCCATCCATCAATTTGTAGTAAGCCGAAACAAACGCTCTCGGCGAAGTATTTTTTGCTATTTTACAGTGGATATGGTGTAGGTTTACTACATCGGCAAAACCGAGCAATTTAATTCACATACATTACTTCTTCACTATCCCCATTAAACATAGAGTTACGTGGAGATTCTGCCGGACAAAAACCAACACAAGAAACAGTTCGCCAAGTGAAGCCATCCATCAATTTGTAGTAAGCCCAAACAAACGCTCTCGGCGAAGTATTTGTCGCTATTCTACAGTGGAGTTTGCATAGGCTTAAAACATCGACTTAGTGATTTCTGACTCTCTAAAAAAAACTGTAATTGCAATGTATTTTCTTATCTGTGAAGGAAGTTACTACCATCTTGTATAAATTCAGATCTCGTGCTACAGCCTACAGTTGTGCAATTTGTCATTTTTTTAAATTTTTTTAAAACTCTTTAAAGAATAAAATGATGGGTTTTGCGTAGAACTAACGTAGAATGAGCGGTTTGTTTGGCCTTACTAGGGTAACTTGGCGACTTTCTGATGGCTTCTCTTTTTTCATGCCAAAAGCATCTCCATTTTCTTCTTAATTCTATGCTGCCGCTTGGATGGCCGAGTGGTTTGGACCATTACGCTAGCAGTCCGTGCGCTGTAACGGGTACGGGTTCGATTCCCGCCTTCGCCCTGGGTGTACTTCCTTTCTCTGTGACAGTAAAAAGTCTTTACGTGTCTGTCTTACGTGACGAAGGCTTCATAAGCGGGTCTCTGATCAAGCTTATAAGCCGGTACCTACCCCCCCTATGCTGCTGGACTACACGGGGTCATAATTTTTACTTTAGCTGTAAGTGTTAATTTCAACTGTGCAAACAGGCATTTTCTTTTCTTTGTCAAACGCTTTTCAAAGAATAAAATGATGGGTTTTGCGCAAAAAAAAAACGTAGAGTAAAACGGTCTGTTTGGGCTTTACTAGGGTAGCTTGGCGACTTTTTGGCGGCTTCTCTTTTTTCTCGCGCCAAGCAAACTCCATCTTCTTCTTAATTCTATGCTGCTGTGACTACATGATATCATAATTTTTACTTCATGAAGTGTGAATTTCAACTGCGCAAACAGCCATTTTTTTTCTTTGCCCACGCTTTTCAAAGTATAAAAATGATGCGTTGTGCATAGAACAAACGTTGAGGGAGCGGTCTGTTGCGGCTTTCTAGGGTAACTTGGTGACTTTTTGGCGGCTTCTCTTTTTCTCGCGCCAAGCATCTCCATCTTTTCTTAATTCTATGCTGCTGTGACTACACGGGATCATAATTTTTACTTCAGCTGTAAGTGTTAATTTCAACTGGCGCAAACAGCCATTTTTCTTTTTCTTTGTCAACTCTTTTCATATCAAAGAATAAAATGATGGGTTTTGCTTAGATCTAACGTAGGGGTGAACGGTCTGTTTGGGCTTACTAGGGAAACTTGGCGACTTTTTTGGCGACTGCACTTTTTTCGTGCCAAGCTTCCTCGTAACTCTATGGAAAGCATCGAGTCGAAACTGCTTAATTGGATTGTCCTGAAAGTGGGATTCGCCAAATCCGTTTCATGTCTCAGCACGTCCGTCGTCATGAGAACTAATCGCGTTTAATGTGGGAGTGATTTCATGGGGATTTTTTGTTGTTATTTTTCTCTATTCTTAATAAAGATAAAAGATTTCGAGGATAGACGGATAATATTTTTTCTTATTTGGTTTTAATAAATAAATAATCTGACTAATAGTTCCCGCCACCCTTACTTGTTACACTTTAGGGATGGAAATCCGAAACCGGTTGTTTGCCCTCGGTTTTGACTGAAAAACCGGTTTTTTTCATGAGGCCGGACTAAACCGGAAACGGTTTTCTGCGGGGAAAACCGTCTAAAAACCGGAAATCGGTGTTTTTTCTCAAAAACCGCCATCAGCTTTTTTTAATTATATATTTAAAAAAAAATGTTAGTTTTGCACTATGTTAACGGCATAGATAGCAAATGGGAGGAATTAAATTTTAGAAGGAAATCGATATGGAATGATGCAAGCTTAATAAAAATACTCAAAACGATTAGAAAAACCGGAATAAAAAAAGGAACATTATAATTTAGTAAGAATTTTGAAAGTAAGAATTAGGAAGAAAACCTAGAACTTAGTTTTCAACAAAACACTTTAAACATTTAAGGTATACGTACACCTTTGAAAAAGTGCAAAATGACTAAAAATTGCAATTTTTTTTATTTTTGATAAATATGCTCTGTTTATCCAGCTTTCTAATGGTACCAAAATCATAAAAATCCATGCAATAGTTTTTGATCTACAAATATTTTCGTGCAAGCCTTTCTGAAAAATGGTTTAGTTTCGGTTTCATGGAAGTTAGGCTTAGTGTTATTTTTTTTTAGTTTCAGTTTTGAAATTAAAACGTTTTTAGAAATACATTATTAATTTTTATAAATTAAAAAATATATATTATTTTGTAAATTGTCAGGTAAGTTAGTTAACTGTAATCTTAACTGTAAGTTGAGTTGTTTGTTTTAATAAACGCGAATCAACTACACGTTTTTTTCTCTCGAAAATTGATATTCCGTGTTAAAAATTGGTTCAGCGTCTCGAAGAGGGAGTAAAAGAAGAAAATATCGTGGTAACCCCACTGAGAAAAAAATACTGTAAACATACAAAAAATGTTTTTGTAACGTTACAGAAATAACCAATTTACAAAAAAGTTTTTGTAATTCGGAAACAGAAATCCTCATTTCTACAGTTACAGGAAATGTTCTAGTATTCGCAATTTTTTTCAACCAATCATCTTCGACTTGAAGTTGCGCGCGCATCGCTTCTAAAGTTTCGTTTGTGACTGGATCAATTCATCGCCATTTAAAAATGATATAACGTTTTAAATTTGATACAGGTATAAAATATAGGTGAGTAACTTTATTTCTTTCTATTATACTATTTATAATTCTTATTTTTGTATTCGGCATTGTTCCGATTGTTTAATGTTTTATGTTCATGAACATTTCGTTAACATGTAATGAAGCCGACCCGGTGGCGCAACGGTTAGGGAGCTAGCCTTTGGAGCTTCTGGGTTCGGGTTCGAATCCCGGCAAGGCATGGATGTTTTTGTTTGTCAATAAATGTTGTTATTTGTCTATGTGTTTGTGTCATTTCTGGCGTTGAGTACAATAGATCTGAGGTCGCAGTGCTCGGCGAACTTGCCCCCCACCAAGAAAGTCATAAGTCATAATATATAATGGAAATTCTTCTTTTTTTGCTAGAAAATAAGTAATAATAATATACATAAAAAAGTCTTGTAAAATTACAAAAACATTACATGTATAGCATACATAAAAAAGTCTTGTAAATATACAAGATATATATATGTAATGTTAACACAAATATATTAAGTGTTTTTACAGTACTATTTTTAGTAGTTATTTACTAGAAATTTTCTAGGAAAAGTTTTTTACAAAAAATATTTTTGTTATGGTTACAGATTTTTTTTCACAGTGCAGCATAATTCCAATAATAATGAAAGAAATGAAACGGCTGCTGAAGAAAATGTTGTTGAAACTCAAACTGAAGATGTTCCACCGGCAACAGTAACCACTGAATCCGCCTCGGAAAGAAAACTTCGAAGCAGTCAAGCCCAAAGACCATGATGGGAAGAACTTTATTGTGGATATGAACTGTTTAACCAGTTTGGTCAGCAGTTTTGACTGTCCACATTGTACTTCGAAAACCTTGTTTGTATACGAAGACACTGAGTCCAGGAATGGTGGGTACACCGAGGTTTTCATATTATGCTACAACTGTGAGTACCAAAGCGAGGATCCCATTCCGTCAACAAAAAAGACCGGACTAGCACCAGATGTAAATCGAAGGATGATATATGCCATGCGACAGCTTGGATGTGGTCACCGAGAAGCATCAACCTTCATGTCCGTGATGAACCTGCCTCCTCCACCAAACCAATCTGCCTACAATGCAGGTGCAAGGAAGATTTTGTTGGTGGTGCAACAGCTTGCTGACGAAGTGATGCGGATGGCGTCTCATCGTGTGAAGGATGTTACCCAGACTACGGAGTGTGGCGTTTCCGTCGATGGGACCTGGCACAGAAGAGGATACAGCTCCCTCAACGGCGTCATCACCACAATATCCATCAACACCGGAGAGATTTTGGATGTCGAGGTCCTCTCTAAGCACTGCCACGGTTGTCAGAAAATGAACAAGGAGGATAAAACCACAGAAAAGTTTTCGAAATGGAAAGCCGCCCATGTGTGCTCAGCCAACTACACCGGATCGTCCGGCAGCATGGAGGCCTGCGGTGCGACACGCATCTTTCTACGCTCCAAAGCACTACGTGGTTTGGAGTACATAGAATTCTACGGTGATGGCGACAGCAAGGCTTTTGTGGATGTGTGTGCCCATGACCCGTACGACGGCAAGGAAATTGTCAAGAAAGAATGCGTTGGTCACTACCAAAAGCGACTCGGCACTGCCCTCCGAAAATTGAGGAAAGAAGAAGCGGCTGTGAGAGGAAAAGGTAACCTAACCTTGAAGAAAGTCAACAAAATGCAAAACTACTTTGGCATGGCCTTACGAAGTAATACTTCATCCGTGAAGGTAATGTACAATGCAATTTGGAGTACATTCTATCACTTGTCCGCCACAGAAGAACATCCGCTTCACCAAATGTCCCACTGGAAAGGAGAGCTGGTGCACCTACCAAAAGGCTGTTGCTGCAGGACGTGTTGATGAATACAAGCACAAGGAAGGCTTACCCCTGGAGATATTGAAGCATATCAAGCCTGTTTACGAACGGCTGACAGATGAAAAAATGCTTGCCAAGTGTTTACACGGGATGACACAGAACGCGAATGAGAGCTTCCATGGGACCATTTGGAAGCGATGCCCTAAAACCAAGTTTGCTGGCATCCATGTATTGAAGTTGTCAACCTACGATGCGGTAATCCACTTCAATTCTGGGAATAAAGTTGAACTGGAAGTCATGAAGCGCCTGGCATCACCCCTGGACATTTCATGGTAGAAGGCATGCCAAGCGAGACAAAACCAGAATATCGGAATGTGCTCGTCATTCAACTCCTGCAAGAAAACTGAGGCGCAAACATATCCGAGGGGTCAAGAAGAGCAACTCTGACAAGATTTGCAAAGAAGAAGGTCCAACTTATGGTGCTGGAGATTTTCCGTCGTTCTATGTGCCCCCCATAGAGGAGGTGCCGTCTGAAAAATAGGTAAATACAACGTTTGAACAAACCCATCATTTTCCCCATCCTTTATTTACGTTTGTTGGCTATTTTTATACACAAATGTAAACAATTTTTGAAGGGTCGATTCTTATTATAGGATCGACCCATACAATACCAATATGAGAACCCACTACACTACACGCACACTTAAGCCAACAAACCCTCCTTCTTTGTGCTGTTCAATATTTTCTGTCCTTTTATTAACATAAATAAGCAAATTACAATAATTTTTTATGTATGGACTGATGGTTAACATCAAGTTTTGTAACAATAATGCATCAACCCTTTTGAAATGAACAACTTCCTAAAAAAATATGTGTTGAAAACTTTGAGTTCATTTTCTGAAGAAAGTTTTTTTCTGCATTTGCACTTCACTTAAACAGTGATATCTCAAGCTCTATTTAAAATTTTTTAAATTGGTTTTCAACTTTGTAATCAGAAATGTTTGGAGCATGTTTTGTACCTCAGACTTTTGTTTGTGTTTGTAGATAAATTTTTTAGAAGCTTTTAACTATAAAAAAGTGGGGGAAAATTTGTTTTATTTAGTGTTCTAGGATAAAAATTCATATAATATGTTCTATTTAAACAAAGAACTTGATTGAGGTACAAAACATTAAAAAAGGTTTAATAAACATATTCCAAAAAGAATTAGCTCTCTAAGTATAATAGAATTTGCATAATTTCAAATCAAAAATTAGGTTAATTAGCGTACTAATTGCTAATTAAGTAATTAATTAATTGAGTTTTGTAATTTTTTTTAACATAAAACACTTAGTCTATGGGTACCTTATTTATGGTATAAATTTTAATTTTTTTCATAAGAAAATAAAAAAAAAAGTTGTCAAAGGTATACGTATACCTTAAAATTGACTGTGTAATTTTTTTTTAATTTGAAAATAAAGTTTACAAATTAATTGATTTTTCCAATTAATTAATAAGAAATTGAAAAAAACTTTTTTTTAAAATGGAAAACCGTTTTTTTGCCATTGAAAAACCGGTTTGATAAAACCAGTTTTTAAGGTTCGGTACAACCGGGTCGGTTTTACTAGCGTCGTAAAAAAAAAACCTGGTTTTAAAAAACCAGTTTTTTTCTGAAAAAACGCTATCCCTACGGGTTCTAATTTGGTTGGCGGCGAGTATAAGAATTGATTGACATTTAATGAAAACACAAACAACAGCAAAATCTAATTTTTGAATAAACTACAAACCGTTAAATGACTTAATAACTTAAAGATTAACTACACATTCCCTTATTACAAGATTAAAAAAAAATCTTTGACAAAACTAAAGCTTAAGCTCAACAATCGTTGCCTGCCTCAAGTCTTAACTAATATGTTATGCTTTTGAACGTTTGGTTTGCTCTGAAATTAAAGCTTAACCTCTTAACACATAAGTAAAATTTATCATATCTATATTTTGTTAATATTCTAGCTATTCCATCCTAATTTATAATATAATTTGAAGTGTGTAGCTTTTTTTTTTCATTTTTCAGCATTACTTTTAAAATGGTTTTTTATGGTTGCTATACCCTTTGCGCTTGCCCGATTTTTTTAAAAACCTTATTATGATGTCCTACCAGTATTAAGACCTCGTTCACCATGTTTGAAGCCTGTACCTATTTCCGTGTTTTAGAAAAACTTTTCAAATTCACACTTGTCTCATTAATTTATGAATACATTCATTCAAATACAGTAATTCACTCAGTTTTTAAAACTCAAAAACTTAATTCCATTTTTATATAAAAGTAGATCGATCAATAACTACAATAGATAATGCTCCATTCTATTGGGGAAAACACGACAAAGTTTTAAAGAAGATGAATCACAGAATAAGCACTATATTTTAAAAAATATATATTAAATTACGATTAATATAATTTACATTATCAGAACTATCTTAAATAATAAAGTTCATTAGGAAAGACTACGTACCTTATTCCCATATACCTTAAGGCCTGAACCGGGACAGTAATGTTATGTTTAAACATATTTCTATTAAATAACAATAAAGTATTTTATACCATACATGCTGAATACTGAAGTAAGGTAAGGTAATCGTTTCCGGCTGCCTATTTCTAGCCTCCTTCAAGAGCTTTAACACAGCCAATAACGCCTCGTATTTTAGAACCCTGGCCAAGTGACGAGGTCGACACCTGAGCGGGCACCCAACGGAACTTCGAGCGACATCGTACGCTAACGCCTTCGGAACTTTGGACTCCACAGATTTAACGAGCACGTCTGTCCCTGTGTACTCGGGCCCATCCGTGATGAGGATTTTCTACTATTTCCAGCACAGATCCGATTTATAGGATGACTGGCAGTAAGTGGGATTCGAACCCCCGCACTCCCGAGAAGGTTGAACCTCTAGGCTGATGCCTTAACCACTCGGCCACGGACGGGCTAATACTGAAGTAAAAAGTATATATATATATATATATATATATATATATATATATATATATATATATATATATATATATATATATATATATATATATATATATATATATATATATATATATATATATATATATATATATATATATATATATATATATATATATATATATATATATATATATATATATATATATATATATATATATATATATATATATATATATATATATATATATATATATATATATATATATATATATTATATATATATATATATATATATATATATATATATATATATATATAATATAAAAACAAATATTTGCAAGTAGTTTTTTCATTTTTTTTTACAAAAAAAGTCAAAATTTTGAACTTATTTAAAACGCTACTCCTATTTCAATTTTGAGAATAACTCCACCAAACTTTTATAGTTTGTTTTTAGAACTATTTGTTCAAGAACTGTGCATGGATTTCAAAATGTGAGCAACAGTTAAAAAGTAACATGCATGTATACTGAAAATCTCAAAAAATCACAGCACAATTTTGTGAACCATTTATCTACGAACACAGCTTAAAAATTTCAAAATTCTAATTTAATTAGCAAAACAACCTTAGGGATTTATTAAACACAAGAATTGAAAAAACGCGAAACAGAGAAAACAGGTTAAAAGCAGAAGAAATACGTATTCAAACTTATAGGAATGACTCCAGAAAATATTTAATAACTTTTTTTCTACATAAGATATCATTATGAAACTTTCAGAGTAAATGTTCAGAAAGATATTGTAAATAATAAGAAGTAAAAAATAGAAAATCGATATTTTGACCAATTTTTGGGTACCGTATCCCCTTAAAATACCCTCACAAAAAGACAAAAAACACTCAGTACGCCGTTTGTTTGGGCTTTCTAGGGTTACTAGACGACTTTCCGTCAGCTTCATTATGTTTCTCGCCAGTCTTCTCCATCTTCATCTTATCTCTGCGCCATTAAAGGCCCCAAAAGGGTCACAGGTGCAGTTAAGTAGCCCGAAGAAATTCCGTTTTTCCCGCCGCAACACCCCACTTTACTGTAACTGTACCCCAAATTCGTCCTGTATTCCCGTCGGCCCTTGGATCTAAAGGATGGTTACGAACAGACCCGAAGCGCGCTGTATTTTAAGTTGGAGGGCTTCTGGATTAAGTTGGAGGGCCCTTGGTGGGTGCCCAGGGAGTGATTATGGGGAATAGGGATGTCGAAGCAAATGTTTTTTTGTTGTTTTTGACTCGTTCTTTTTCCCGACAAATATTGAATGGAGTCACTAGATAATGAATCTTGTATATCGGAGCTCAATTCAGCTATAGTGGGTTAAACGCAAGTCAACCAACAAGTGGTTGTGATGCAAAGCCTAAAATGTGTCATTTACAAATTACAAATACAAAAATTGTCGACCAAAAACAGGCCAGAGGCCCAGCAAAGTTCATCCAAAATAAATCTAATACTTTACCAGTTTCTAATGACTTTCAAGATTCTTCTCTTAAAATCTTCTACTCTCATACACAACATAATATTGAAACACAACATAATCTGGTAAAGCATTCCACTCATTGACAACTCTATTGTAAAAATAATGTTTTCTTACCTCCCTTCTAAAGCACGATTTATTCAATTTCTGATCATGTCCTCTGGTCCAGCTATTTAAGGTAAAACCTAAGCCCTCCATGTCTCCCTGTTTTATGAACTTGAATAACTGAATTAAATCACCCCTAGCTCTCCTATTTTCCAGGGAATACATGTTAAATAAGATCTTAGTCTGTTATCATAATCAATACCAAATCGAACCTTAATCATTTTTGTAGCCCTATGCTGAACTTGTTCAAGCAACTCTAAATCTTTTCTAAGGAAGTGATCTTTTTCTAATATAATTTCATTCGAAGCACTGTATAAACTGGCTGACAAAGGGTCCCGCGTTCAAAACCGTCCACATCCTATAGGCGGATATTCGCCCGAGTGCACTAGGACAAACGTTCCCGTAATTTACACATTTTTAAAAGTAATTACATACTTTATAAGGAAATTTCGATCACCATGAAACCGATTGGCAACTACCCCTTGCAAATGCAACAATTTTCTCAAAATCCTTTTCTGACATCCGATAAATACTATACTCAGGGAACCAAATTTTGAAATCTGTATATATTTTCGTTTTTCATCAATACCTTTAAAACAAAAAAGTTCGAAGGCAGCTACCCTTTGAGCATGCGTGATTTTCTCAAAAAACTTATTTTTGACGCACGACAGGTATTAGGAGCTCGTATACCAAATTTGATGTCCGTACAGCATTTTCAGTTCGAGCTTTAGAATGGTTTCATACAGACAGAAAGAAGAACCAATATTTATAAACCACATTTTGGTTCTGGGGAGCCCAGTCGGTTAGGCATTCGCCTAGCATGCGGAAGGTCCCAGGTTCGTGTACGGGCATCGCTAAAATAACTGCCGACTTATAAACGATATGTCCGACGAATAATACCCCGTGTGGAGGGAGTGCACGTTAAATATGCTCCAAAGTCCCAACTCTGCGTACGATGTCCCCCTTAACGGTTGCGTTGGGTGCCTACTCAGGTGTGCGCTCGTCACTTGACTGTGGTTCTAAATACGATGCCCGTCGCCAATAGCGGGTGACAGAAAATGAAAGTGGGTGACAGACATACAGACAGACGGACTGAACGATTATAATACTTTCCAATTTTTACGTTATAAACGTAGTGTGGAATCTAAAATGGACATTTGCTAGCTATTTACTAAAGTTGTTAAATAAAATACTGAAATATACGGTACTCGATGGTATTCTAAAAGAAAATCTTCTATGAATAAAAATCGAAGTACCGATACCTAGTACCGAGTTACATATCGAAATCAGTTTGAATGATAATGAAGTTTATTGGTAAACTTTTACCAAACAATTTACGTTTAGATTTCAGCTTCAATAACTAAGCCAAAATAATTATAATTCCAGAAGGCCCGATAAAGAAAATAATACCGCTGGGACTGTTGCCACTCAATACGTGCAATATGTCCATTGTATAAAAAACAGGACGTAGTACGACGGTCAAACAGATTCCGTAGGTCTTGTAAAAAAGTCATCAGTCCACATTTTTCAACCGTAAATTTATACAGAATTGTGCCTGTAAACAAGTGTTTGTAATGGACTTTTAATTAAAAAAAAAACTGACATAGCTTTTTGGTTTATTTAAAGCAAAAAAATATGTATTTTTCAGAGCTCCATAGCTCAAATTTCACTAAATTGACTTGCTCCTTAGCAAATAAACGTTAATTTTTTCTACATTACTTGCAAAACAAACTTTTAATCATATAATTCTTCGAAAAAAATGTTTACATAACAAATATATGTAAAGGAATTTTTTTTTTGCATGAGTGAAGTAATTAAAGTTATATTTCAACTATGTGGTTGTTTTTAAACCGCGGACTATTATATATGCTTCCAAAAACATTTCTGCTGCATTAAGATATCTCTGTAACAAACAATACAAGAGCTTCCTGAACTTTAAAAAAAAAAAAAAACATTCTGAAAACTTACTCGAATAACCAGATAAAAAAATCATAGTTTATAAAAAAATTCTTTTAAAATATCTCTTTTCTTTATCTTACAGAAGAATTCTTTTTAAAATAAAAGAATTCCAAACACATTTTGTATTAAGAAAAAAAGAATAGCTACAGAACGTATTCTCTAAAAATACCATAAATATTCAACAAATTATAGAAAAAGGTATAGATTGTGAGTAGTGATAGTCTTCGTAAGAAAAAAATGGAGATGCTTGGTGAGAAAGAAAGGGAAGCCGCCAGAAAGTCGCCAAGCAACCCTAGAACAAACCGCTCACTCAATGTTGGTTCATACTAAAACGGATTTTTTTCCTCAATCAGCGATAGTTAAAATAAACAAGTAGGTCTGTTACAGAATCTGTCACTTAAACCGCTTCCACACAGTATTTGTGCTCAACAAAAAACGCACTATTTATAAACCTCTGAAAAAATTCGCCAAACAGGATCTTCAGCTTATCATTTATTTCTAATTCAAACATTTAAACACCAAAATTAACTATTTTCATTAATCTTCTTTCGCAAATTAATAATTAACTTTTTGTAATAAAATCTTTTAGTTGCCACAATTTCCCATATTCATTAACTTTCTTTCGAAAAAGAGAATAATAAATAATTAGTAAAATTGATGCCTTAAAAAAAAAAACGAACCTTCGCTTATTTTTTTATTCAAAGTTAGAATTCTCATGCATCCTTCCTCATACATATATAATGAACCATCAAAAGAACATCATCAAATTGTGATATTACAACAATCCAAACTAAATTATATCTCATAAATAAATATTCTTTCAAGAGTTTTATTTTTTATTTTAAATAAAGTTTCTTACGTTTGATGAAATGGCAACAGTGAAAATATTGAATAAATAAAAAGGCACCAATCACAGCATTAATTTTGTATTAATCATTTACATGCTAAATTTCGCTAGTTTCATTTAATTTATTTCGAAAATTCAATAATTATTACTTATCGTTTGCAAAAATTAATTTATATTTCAAAGAATAAATATATAATATTCCCTCGCTTTTAAATAGAATGAAAATATTCATATCAATATACAAAGAATCTCGTAGTGAAATATATTTGACGTCATTTCAAACTGATCGATGTCGCAAAAATAAATTTATTTTAATGTATTGTCTAAAAGAATTAAAGTTTCTCGACCGATGGTGGAGGGCAATGGTGATTTAATTTTAATAAAAATCGACTTCCTCTGCTTTTTTAAATGATCATTAAATTTTGCATTTTTTTAAATAATTGAAGTACTTCGAATTCGAATTCTATTCTGAAATTTTCAATGTATCCTAATTTCGATGCGCTGGATTTTGTTCGTAGCATTTGTAGTTTAGGCTATGAAAGTGGGTGACGGACGGACAGACAGACAGTCGGACTGAACGATTATAATACCTTCCACTTTTTACCTTATAAACGTAGTGAGGAAGCTTTAAAAAATGACTATTTGAGCTGTTGTAGGCTGTGGCACGAGAACTGAATTAATACCAGATGGTAGCAATTCACTTCACAGGTAAGAAAAATGCGTTGTAATTATAGTTTTTGTTACACAGTCAGAAATCGCCAAAGTCGTTGTAAAAAGCCTATACAAACTCAACTGTAGAATAGAGCCAAATAGCTTTCCCGAGAGTGTTTGGGCTTACCACAAAGCAATCGATGGCTTCACTTGGCAAACCGGTTTTTGTATTGGTTTTTGACCGGCAGCGTCTCCATCTTCTTCTTATCTCTATGGGGTAAGTGTAGATGTTCTAGCAGTTTTTGGAGATATTAGGTGAGAATGTGCCATGTTCGTTTATTTGCTGAAGAAAGAGTGCGCTCTTGTATGAAATAACGTCACACCGAGGTATTGTGTATCTCATTTAGTTAAGAGGGACTGTCAGTCCCGTAGGGCTAATGCATTAGTTTTGAAATCACAACTTTTGCAAAAGAATTGGTTTGCCATGTTACCCCATTTCCACCAGGAGCAGTACCACGTACGGGTCGGAAAGGATTACGCGTCGGCAATTCTGGGCGTTTCTTCCCTATGACCTGTTTGTGACGTCACATCTCGCCACGGATAAGCAGGGAGCTACCACATACTTGTTTTTCTCACTTTCTTTCGTCGGAAACTTTCCACCGGGTCATGGGCTGGTGGAAACTCGTTCTCGACGTCGGAATTGAAAGTTTGTTTGCAAGTTGGGGACAGTGGGCATTGAGCTATTCATGTAGGCGGCGTGCGATATTAATCCTTAGCCATTGTTTGTTAAAAATTAGTATTTATTAAACTAAAAACGAGATGTTTTCATATTAGAAATGGAATATATATATGTGTGTGTGTATTTCATTTTAGGCTAATTACTCAAGTTAAATTACTTTGTACCATTTTCTTGCTCAAAATTGTCCTTTTCATTATTCATTATCAGTTGATTTTTCTATTTTACTTGAAATTTTGTTACATATAAATAAAGTCCATAAAGTTAGCAATTGTATGTATTTTATTTTGAAGATTATGTTCAATATTGATGTTATGTATTGAAATCTTAAGCTTCTTCTGCATTACCAAAAAGTAAGCATGCCCATAACTAGTTTTGCTAATACCTTTTTTTTAAATATATTTTATTGGTGAACATCCTATATAAATAGTTGCCATATTTTTTATTTGAATATGAAAGTACAAATTAAAAGTGAATGTGCTTTATACTATAAATTAAAATTTGGCTATGTCTTTAACGCAAATTAACAAAAAGTTGAATAAAAATACAACTTTTGTATCGAAATTAAAATATGTTAATAGTTTAAATATTTTTTATTCGGTATTTAATTAGTTGGGGGAAAAATCGGAAAAGAGTAATTACATGTTAACATTCTATTGGTAAACATCCAAAATAAATAATTGCTATCTTTTTATTATTTGAATTTGAAAGTACAAATTAAAAATGACTATGATTTATACTATAAATTAAATTTTATTTTGTTAAGTCTTCATTTAATGGTCTTTTTGTTAATTTGCTTTAATAATACAACTTTTGTATCGAAATTAAAATAATATAAGTATTATAATATAATTATAAATATTATTCAGTATTTAATAAGTAGATGAAAAAAATCGGAATACAGTAACATTTGTTTAAAACTTATAACGTTTGCATTGGATTGTAAAATAAAATAGATTAAGATAAGTTGGATCTAATTTTATTTCACTGCAATGAAATGCTTGCCATACAAATACATTAAGACCTAAGCAAATTAAATGCTTTCGATCTGCAATAGAGCATGAATGATATTAAGTATAGCAGTTTAATTTTTATTTTATTTTGCAAAAATTCATTTGCACTAGTTTTGATATTTAAAGTTGATGGAATAAAAAAAAAACTCGAAAAGTAACAAAACATGACAACAAAACCTTTTAAACTAGCTAGTAGCTAATCCCTTTCGGAAAAACTAAACGGGTTCGTCGCCAATTCAACACTCCTATTGGTCAAACCACTTTAACCACTAACCACGCCCTCACCTGAATTACTTAACATACCACCATCGGAAGCGACTTCCGACATCGGGGGAAAATGCGCTTGTGGTGATACCTAAACCGGTTGTCGGAACTGACGGTCGGAATGGGAACTTATCGCCAGTGAAAACTTCTCGCTGCGGTAACTTTCCGACCAGTAAGTGGTAGGTCTCCAGGTATGGGAATCATCATACCATCAATTTAAAACAAAATTGAAAAGAAAATAACATCCGGTTATTTAATTATTAATGGATAAAGTTTTAAAATAGTGTCGCCATCTGCTGTATATTTTTGGAAATTTAAAACTTCAAAAATATAAAATAACTAGGTAACATTTTCGTTTCAATTTTGTTTCATTTCGATGTTATGTCGATTCCCATACCTGGGGAAAAGGGGCTAACATGGCAAAGCAAGACTTCTGCGGAAATTGTGATTCCAAAACTAATGCATTAGCTCTATGGGACTGACAATACCTCTTAAAATAAAATATGTTTAATTCTATAAGCACTGAATTAAGATTTAATTTATATTGTTTACCATTGAATATTTTAAACAATTTACCTGCGCAGTTAATAAAAATATATTATGGTACATATACAATATACATACATACCGTTTATTTTTCGTTTTTCCTATAATAACCTTTCTACTTATAATAACTTAATAAAACTCACCCAAAATGGAGTTTTGTTGAATGAATACTGCATTAATAAAATCCCCACTACCATTTATTTTCCGCTTAGGGGGGGGGGGGGGGGGGGGGGGGTCGGATGGGTGTTTTGGTCAAAACTGTCGATTTTCTGTTTTTCTTTTTTTTAATCTGTATATCTTTAGCTTTAATTTAAGACCAAGATTATCAATTTCTGTTCAGTGGTTGTCTTTTTATAAGTATTTTTTTTTTCAGAAACTCTGTACATCAGTTCTTACCTGTACCTTACTTTTCTTTTGCGTTTCATGAAACGTAAGGTTTTTCAACAGTTAGGAACATTTTTGTCGGGAACTATTTGAGATATCATTATGATTTATTTTTTATTTTGTTCCTTACTTATAGCTTTTTGATTTAAACTGAGGAAATTTCAATATCTCTGCTCAAAAAAAAATTATATAACTTTAAATCTGATTTTTTTTGTGTTTTTCAATACATATTTAAAAAAAATCACTGTAAAAGTATTATTTGATACTTTGAAATATCCTCAGTTTAAATTAAAAGCTATATGTAAGGAACAAAATATAAAAAATTATAATGATATCTTATATAGTTCCTGAGAAAAATGTTTCCAAAGTTAACATGGGCGAGATAGAACCATCCGATCGTAAACAAATTTTATTAGATGAAAAAGCGCAGAAATACAGCGCTAAAGTGCAGTGACGGAATATATGGTAAAAAAATTAATTTAATGGTAAAACAAATATTGCAATTTCAAATTTGTACTTGAAAATTGTAAGTGTATCTTAAAGCATATACTGCTTTGTAAAATATGTATTGTACAGTGATTTTAACAAAAAATATATATATTTCATTTGTTTAAAATATAAATACACATAGCATGGACACAATTTTCTCGCAGGAATTTTTAATTAGAATTAACTTAATAAAGGAAAAAATATCCTAAAATTCTGTTAATGTAATAATCAGCGTTATTCACGAACAAATAAAGACGCCTGAAAATAATCGATTTTAGTATTTCCTGTGAAAATATTATGATATTTATCATTGGAATTAAGTTGACTTCAATTTTTTTTAAAGATAAAACTGCATTCTGAGAAGTATATCATCTAGAAAACACTTCTGTCAGAAGATGAAAATAAAATCATCGATTGCGAAAATTCTATTGGAAAACATGTTCTTATTACTGGGCCCATTCGAGAAATCCCCTATTTTATGTGTGAAAATGCCGTAGACGTTGTATTAAATTGGCGATGTTAGGCGTGAAAAATAGTGAAGCCGTCTTTAAAAGTCGCCAAATAACCCCCCCCCCCCCGATAGGTCTACACGAACTTCAATATAATAAATTTATGTAGAGTCAATCTTAATCAATTGACCAATTAATTAGGGATAAGCAAATTGTCTGAAAGTGTAAACTTGTTTTCACTGCAATTTTTTTTAATAATTTTTTTTTAACTGAAGTTTCAATTTCTTAATTTTTTTAAAAAAAAAAAGTTATGTTTCTGTAGTAGGTTGTTATAAATGGCTCCTCTATGTTTTTAATTTTAAAATTTAATAAAGTTGTTTAAATTTTAAATTTTTAAACATTGGTATGTTGCTTCAAAAACTGACAGTAAGGTGACGGGTTTATACGCCTGTAACCCTCAGAGGGTTAAGGCCTTGGAAGCTTTCGGTGACGTCACACTATTCGTCCTGTTTGGAATGCCGAATGTTCCGAAGAAGAAGAAACCTGCAAGGGCATGACTGATTCTACTTTTTACGTTACGAAAACGTTTCGAGAGCAGTTTTTTCTACTTTTTCGGAATAGCTGACACTCCGAACAGGATGGATAGCGTGACGTCACGGGGATATTCTGTGGCCTTATAAGTTTAGTTGACCTTGTAAGTACAACTTACAAGGCCACTGTTTAACTTTAGATTGTTCAATTAAAAGAAAATTGGGGTAGGTTGGACCTTTTTGATTGACGTTCTGTTTCAGCACATTAAAGAAAAGTTATTTCTTCAGAAAATTTTAACTTTAGTCATCCTGCGCCAATTCGTTATGACCTGACGGTACTTTGTAAGTACTACTTAATATTTTTTTTTTTTTAATACTATTCAATGTTCGTTTGAGGGTAAATATGTATGGTTGGGCTTTTATTAATGCAGTATTCGATTTCATATGAAGAGTACAGGGGAAGAACCGATTAATTTATTAGGAGTCGTCCCGTAATTGTGTCTGCTTGGTGGACATTGGCGACAGGAAACCGGTTTTCTTTCGGTTCTTCTTTCGCGGTACAAACGTGTGACTCATGTCCACTGATCTCTGGCGTGAATCAGAGTTGTCGCGAAGGAAAAACAAAATGAGAAACTGGTTTCCTTACACCAGTTTAGGCGATTACTCGCTTTCATCGCCAAAGATGCCTGATGAAGAAAGTTTTCTACGAAATTAAGCGTTTTTCCCCCTGAACTCTTCATATATTAAAGACTAAAATAGTAAATCATATTCATTCATTAAAATGTCAATAGTCATTGTAATTGGTAATTCCAAATAGAAAGAAGGGAAAAAGAAAATAAATTCGGCGCATAAAGTTAATTTTATGTAACGACTATTTTTTACACCATAATATGTTATTATTGTTGCTCAGCAAATTTTAAATTAGTGAAAGAGTGACCGTTTTCTCACAGTGTGATTCATAGCTTCACTTAGGAAACCATTTTCGATTTGGTTTTCGACTTGGCAGCATTTCTAGCTAACTCTTATCTCCATTGAAAATGCCCCCTTTTCTGATAACTTTTCTTTTTCAGTACAATAGAGGATTGCCCTTTTTAAAGTGCGTATTTATGTGGAAGAAATATTTGCGGGGAGCTTTATAAGTGTGTTATAAGAATACTGAAAAGGAATAAGTTTAGTGTTTTTTATTTTGTAATTATTTTAAAATCTTAAAAAAGTTAATATAGTCATTAAAAACAATTTTAAGATTTTTGAGGAATAAATGACTTTATGTCGTCATATACTTAAATTACGTAACAAATAAAATATGAAATAAACGAAATAAAGAAACATTAAAACACATGAATATTTTTTTTATATGATACAAATGCACATGATTATAAATTAACACTAAATGATATTCTTATATTATACATATGACTATAAATTAACCTCATTTGATTTCCTTATATTATACACAGGATTATTAATTAAAATTATATAATACTAATACATTACAAATGATTATAAACTAAAATTATATGATACTAACACATTACACATGATTATAAATTAACATTAAATGATATTCTTATATTATACATAGGATTATAAATTAACCTCATAGGATTTCCTTATATTATACACAGGATTATTAAAATTATATAATACTAATACATTACAAATGATTATCAACTAAAATTATATACATTACACATGATTATAAATTAACATTAAATGATATTCTTATATTATACATATGAATATACAGGGTGATTATAAAGAAACTTTGCCAACATCTGCGCTTCTAGAGTCCGTTCCAGTTAACCGATCGAGATGAGATTTCAAATATAGTTATTTGGAGGTATGCGCTCAAGATTCTGTGAATTTCATTACAGTGAAGCTCACGGTTACGGTTATAGTTATAGAAACTCGAAAATTTTGAATGGCAAAGCCTATTTTTTCCTGTCTCAAAATGTTCAGCGCATGCGAAAACCTTAAATAGCGTTGGAACGGCACCGATATGTCCAAAAACCAACGTGTTATAAATAACCCTTTAAGACCGAGCCATCACGATCGTGCGGGTATAAAAGAGAATGTTCAAGCTTTTCAAAAACATCAATACCGAAGCAGCTGACTTGTACCATTCGTTATTTGCATAAAAAATGACTGTTTTTAAGGATTTGCTGGCATTGATGCTGTTTAAGGCATTTTTTTCGACAAAACTCTTAACAGTTAGTCTCATAAACTTAATCAGCGCCATCTGATCGCCGGTCTTAAAGGGTTATTTATAACACGTCGGTTTTTGGACATATCGGTGCCGTTCCAACGCTATTTAAGGTTTTCGCATGCGCTGAACATTTTGAGACAGGAAAAAGTAGGCGTTGCCATTCGAAATTTTCGAGTTTCTGTAACTATAACCGTAACCGTGAGCACCACTGTAATGAAATACACAGAATCTCGAGCGCATACCTCCAAATAACTATATTTGAAATCTCATATCGATCGGTTAACTGGAACGGACTCTAGAAGCGCAGATGTTGGCAAAGTTTCTTTATAATCACCCTGTAAATTAATTTCCTTATATTATACACATTGTTATTAAAATTATATAATACTAATACATTACAAATGATTATCAACTATAATTATATGATACTAACACATTACACATGATTATAAATTAACATTTAATGATATTCTAATATTATACATATGACTATAAATTAACCTCATATGATTTCCTTATATTATACACACGATTATTAATTAAAATTATATAATACTAATACATTACAAATGATTATCAACTAAAATTATATGATACTAACGCATTACACATGATTATAAATTAACATCAAATGATATTCTCATATATACATATGACTATAAATTAACCTCATATGATTTCCTTATATTATATACACGATTATTAATTAAAATTATAGAATACTAATACATTACACATTATTTTTTTAACTAAAAATATATGAAACTAACACATTACACATGATTATAAATTAACCTTATATGATACTAATACACGATTATAAATTAATCTTATATGATACCAAAACAAACTATGCAATTTAAAGATTTCTTAAAATTCTTAACATCATGAATTGTATATTAAACAAAAAGTATTAGTTATTGAATGATACTAAAACATTACAAATGATTATAAATTAACCTTATTTGATACAATAAACGATTATAAATTAACCTTATATGATACCAAAACAAACTATGCAATTTAAAGATTTCTTAAAATTCTTAACATCATGAATTGTATATAACAAAAAGTATTAGTTAATGAATATACTAAAACATTACAATGATTATAAATTAACCTTATTGATACGATAACAGATTATAAATTAACTTATATGATACCAAACACTTAATTAATAAATCTTAACCTGTGTATTTTAAACAAATATGTTATAATTTAACACTTCTTTTTGATACAAAACAAACTATGCAATTTAAAAATTTCCTAAAATTCTTAACATCATGAATTGTATACTGAACAAAAAATATTAGTTACTTGAAATATTAGAATATACTTATATTTAAATTAACTATATGTTCTAATCATATAATTTTAATATTTATGATACAAAAAACTATCTTTAAAATTTCCTATGAAATTAGTAATGAAATCGTTAAATTGTATACATGTCAATAAATAACTAGTATTTGATAATTTAGCTTTAAAATATTCTTTCCAAATAATATGACTATTTTCTTTTTATTAAATAATATAAGGGAGAAAGAATGAATTAAAATTAACAAAAATTCACGTATGGCCAATTTATCTATGACGATATTATATAAACAAATTAAACACCATGTTTGAATTACTTAGCATTAACTATACGCATCTGATAGAATCTCCTTCCATATCTATACTAATCTTCTTAATATAAATAGATTAACCTTTAATGCAAGCACTAATATACATCGTTTGATACATTTCTTAAACCTTATAGGATACCGATAAAAAAACAGCATTTAAAAATTTTTTATTAATTATTTAAAGATTTATTTGCAAAAATAACGTTTGTTATTTTGAAATAATTAAAGTAATACTAATATTTTAACATACAGTAGAAACTATATGTACTTAGTCTGTAATATTTAGTGAGAATGCGAGAGAAATACTATAAAGAAATTCACGTATGAAATTAGATAATCAAAATCGTTTACATGTATTGCTTATACAATTATTAATTAAATACACCTAGGGTATTTGACTAATTTTTTTTATTGGCTTAAAATATTCTTATGCCAAAAATATTGGACCCGTATTTTTTCTTTTTTTAAAATACCCCATAAAAAGGGAGAAAAATGAATTTTAAAATTAGGACGAAAAATTACGCCCGAAAACGCTTTGTGGCTGTCACGTGGTATCTATGACGTCACTAGTAACTATAAACAAACATTGAAACACCATTTTGGAATATACTTTAAGCAAATTGGAACTATCCGCTTCTGTAGAACCTCCTTCCATTATTTTTATAATTCTTATTTTAATAGTAAATTAGATCAAATCCAGTTTAATTGCAAGCACAAAAAAACATCACATCGGTTTGTTTATACATACTAGTGACTTCAGCGAAATCGACGTGTTTGTGATCACGTGACGTACCGATGCAAAAAAAATGCATTTAAAAATGGTTTTTATTAATTATTTAAAAATTTATTTTGCAAAATAATATACACGTTTGTTATTTTTGGGTTCAAACTATAATTAAAGTAATATTGGAAGGTATTTTAGCGATACAGTCAAGTACCCTATAAGTGTAACATTATCTGAATACAATATTTACGTTTTAGTTTACACGAATTTTATTTTTTCTGGTTGTTCAATAACTATTATTGTAGCTTCTTACTCTAGTACAAAAAAACGATCTACGATTAGAGGAATTTTAAAGGATGTTATTAAATTTTTAGAATTTCCAAAAGTAATTTTTTATCTGACTCCTTTTATTTTCGTGTCATATCTTCACTTTCATTAGAAAGTAACTGTTTTAATAATTAAATCACATTGAACTTTAGTACAAAGATAATATTGAAATATGTTGCTAATCCTGTTATTGTAAACAAATTCCGTGATAAAGAATTAAAAATATACTTATCTCGCCTTGCAGTTCAATGGAGTAATGTAAACTACAAAATTAGCTAACTTTTATTTTATGATCGTTTGCTATTAGCTTCATAGTTTTTTTTTTGGATAAATGTCAAAAATGGTTGTTTTTCTCAGCAAATGTCTTTGTATTTTATCTAAAATTACCCATTTATATAAGGATTTATATTATTAATTCATTCATTTGAAGTTACTTAAGATAATAAGAATGATAAATATTGAATAATAAACGCAAGAGCTTTAAGGACGTAAAAAGTAGGTTCACGTTATTTTTTTTATATTAAATTTACCTAAATTAAGCTATTTTAAATATTAATAAATTTAGGTTTAGCTTATTCAATTTATTCGTTTAATAACAGAGTGATATTAGTATTGTAAATAATATTTACCTAAACCAACTGTTCCTTAAAAAAATATTTTTTAGAAATTAATATTATTTAAACATATTTTTTTTCTCTATTTTTTCTGTTTAGAAAAAGTTAATTATATAAGAAAAAACAACATTAATCATTAAAATAATCACCATATTTCATCTTCAGAAAAATAAATGTAAAATTGAAGATTACAGGAAATATATCTCTTTTAGTATGTATAAAAATTTTTAAAATTACTATTTCACAAGCGCACAGTATTTTATTTTATGTTAAATAAATTGTAAAAAAATATTTTCTAAATTTGATAATGGGTTGACTTAAATAATACGTCAATAGCTACTCTTTGTTTCAGTTTAACAGTTGCCACTAGTTTTAGAAAAAAAAACTACGAATAAAACCTTTAACTAAATTAAAAACATTAAAAATTAAAAATTACTAAAAGGCACTTCACGTATTTAAAAAAGTCACTAAAAGTTCAAAACTTAATATTTTAACAATTTTATGTTTTATAGAATTTACTAATTAAATTTTATTCAGTTTCGATGTTTTTTAAATAGCAAATGTCAAGAGATAGACAAACGCAAGTTAGTTGTAAATATAGGTTGGTTGGTTGGTAGACATATATTTTCAGGCTTGTGTGCTTGGTCACAAAGACCCGCTTATAAACCATCGTCAAGAAGGACGGACAAGACATACACACACATATATGACAGATGCTGCCATCTATCGCCACCTCCACAATTTAGACATGTCCCTGAAGGGGAGGGAAATAGTCTCCAGGGACCTGTACCCGTGAAAAACTGCGCAATGACCGCCCACAGGACTTTCGGACCCAACAGAGTTAACGATCACGTACTCCGCATATACTCGACAAACACACACATCCATGCCTTACCGGGATTCGAACCCGAACCCAGAGGCTCCAAAGGCTAGCTCCCTAACCGTTGCGCCGCCGGGACGGCTAAATTAAGTTTGAGTTTACTTTAAGATAAGGTAGGTTGGTTGGTAGACTTGTGTCAACCAACCTAATTTAAGTTTACTTTAAGTTAAGTTTGAGTTTACTTTAAGTTAAGTTTGTGTTAACTTTAAGTTAAGTTTGAGTTTACTTTAAGTTAAGTTCGAGTTCAGTTTGAGTTGAGTTTAAGTCAATCAGTCAATCAATCAATCAATATTTACCTTAACAACTGTGTTACTATAAAAAAAGTTACTTTTTCACTAGAATGATTAGATAATTGAATTATTTTCCAAAAACATATTTTTCTTTTCCTACAAATATCTATTTTCTGTCTTAGAAATAAGTCTATATTATTATAGAGGAAAAAAAACTTATCCTAGTATCATTAATCATGATAATGCACCCAGTGATGCTTCAGAAATCAAGTTTTTTCCAGAAATGACAGCATTAAGCATGATAAACTACTTTTTTTTGAAGATTCGAATGCAGCAGAAAAGTGTTTATTATTTTCTCTTTTGATATGTTTCATAAGAAATTAGTTCTTAGACATTTTACTACACTTTCACAGAGTACGCAAACTAAAGTATTTTTTAATTTTATGTTTATAATATTACGATATTAAAAAATATTATTTTACTCAGGCGTAGAATTTGTTGATAATGGGGTTGTTTCACGGGTGGATCTGGCAATGGCTCTGCGGTTTTGTTTTCATGTCTCTCAACAGTGTTGCCACCAGTTTTAGGAGAAAAAAACACTACGAAAAAATACCTTTTAATTCTAAAATTACAAAAACATACCATAAAAATACTAGAAAGGCATTTCATGTTTTTTTAAAGTCACTAAAAAGATTCCAAAATGCATCTAGTATTTTTGCGATATTTTTTGTAATTTTAGAATTATTCTAATTATTTTTATTGTATTTTTTCGTAGTGTTTTCTCCTAAAACTGGTAGCAACACTGTTAAGAGACATGAGAACAAAACCGCAGAGCTATTGCCAGATGAAACAACCCCATACTAAAATAAGTTATTAACCAAAAAAAACTATTAGAAATGGTTGATTATGAGAACAAAGATTAAAGAAGAAGTTTCTATTTTCTAATGTTGTATAAGATGACTCAGCATTAAAAAATATTTTACCTAGTTTTGAGAATTTTTTTTTCCTAAAACATGTCGCCATCTTGAAAAAAATCCTATAGTATTCGGTATTACTATTCAAATAAAACAAAATCTACCGTCATCAAAGGCCCATAATTTAAAATTTTGCATAAGAAATTACTTAAAACTCTGTCAACCTTAATCTGTATAGATTAAAAAACTCAACTATTCATAATTTTGAAGATGCAACAATTTCAAGTTTGAAAAATTTTGAGTAAAAATGTTAAATTACTTGTACCCAAATTTAGGGTACGAGTAGTTGCAACATTTTTACTCAGACATTAAATAGTTTAAGACATTAAAATAGTTGGCAACTGGTATTTAATATAGTAGTATTCAACCGGTAAAGAAGAATTTCTCTTTTTAAGGAAAATCATTATATTTAATCGTCAAAATTAGAACAATAAACATTCAAATATTCTTTTAATATTAATGGATTGTTACTTCATTCTTAAAATTTTGCGACTAATGTCCAAGTATTCTTTATCATTGTGACATAATTGTTGATAATTTGCAAATAGATCATTAATCTGTTAAATATATTTATTATTAAAATTATTTAAGTTTAAATTAAAACAGATTAAAATAATTAATTTTGTGAGAAATATATTAATTCGTGAAATTGGGAATAATAATCATTCAAATAATTCATTTTTAATAATAATGGCTATTTTTAACATTCATTTCTTAAATATTCTTTTGCGACTAAGTTTCCCAAAGTTTTCTTTCATCAATTGTGCCCCATAATTTTATTAATTTTCAAAATAGAATAGAGTTATCAATATTCCTTATAAATATTTTAAGTTCAGGAAAAACTGTGTTCGTAACTATACAATTTCTTGCGATTGTAATAATAAACTTTGGCAAATTATAATATTTTATTCCCTTTAATTGAAAAGATATTTTAAAACTTGAAACAATTAACAAACTTTCGATTCCCAAAGGACATTGTAGAAATATCTGGAAAAAGTTAAATACTTCCACAAACTTCAAATTATGATTTCAAACAAACTTTTTTTGTGCACTTATTTTTACAAAAAGAAATCTCGATAGCTTAGTTAGGGCTTATTTTTAATTAATATAAATAACCTAAAGTCCTTCAATAACTAAAACTTATCAACTTCTGAATTAAGTTTTAGTTAATTATCGCTTCCTAATACACACACACGTTTTTCTCATCCAATTTAGATACATTTTTCTTTCCCCCTAAACAACAAGATTTTTCGAAACTCACAGAAACTTTCCTCCACAATCAAACAGAAATGGCATCTTCGAAAAGTTCTACAAGTTTTTATTTTATTTCAAAACTCATAACAAAGTATCTCTAAATCCATTTCTTTTAAAATATTCAAACTCGTGTGGTTATTTTTAAAAATAAATTCTCCATTCCGAATAATCGCAAAGACCATTTAGGCAATATTTTTTGAAAGAAAAAAAGATAGAATTGTTCTGCTGGGTATATGTATAAATGAAGTAGGATATACCCATAGAGAAAAGAGTAAAATGGATACAAAGAATCTGGTTTGCCATATGAAGCTAGTTATCATTGACAAAATAAGCCCAAACAGCAGCTTGGCAAATAATTTGGAGCCATTTCTTTTTTAATAACCAATCTGTGATACTCCAAGCTACGATTCATAAAAATTTACTAATTTACGACAATTGGCAAAAAAATTTACCATGCGAAAATAAGCTTCCTGCTTAAGTTTATCAAAATAAACAAAATATATGACAATGAAGACCGTAATTCTGAACAATTTATGTAGTACAAATTAAGCTACACGAAAGACTAATTAAAAAACTTTGAAGTTAAGGTAGACCCGTAGGATAAACAGGATTTTTTAAAATTTTGGTGCTAAAAATGTCAAACTAATTATACATTTAGAGTATATTAGTATAATCATTATAATGGAAAAAAATATTATAATAGATCATTTTTTTGAATGAATTTTTTAAAAACCAAAACCTTTTTTCCTTTTAAGTTACAACTTTAAAATTTCTTTTTTACAACTGTGTAATGGTGATAAAAAAAAGCTGAGTTTTTTTTTTAAATATACTAATTTTGCTTTAACACACGCACGCACGCACACGCACGCACACATATATAACGTTAAAAAAATTTTGAAAAAAAATTGAAATTTCAATTTAAAAAGGCTTTTTATAAAAAAAACAAAGACTACTTTTTTTAAAAAACTCACCATTTTGTGGTTCAGTTGAATATTTACAAAAGGAATTTAAACTCTAAGTAAATAAATAAAAAAGCCTTAGACTTTTAATTTGTGACGAAATGAAAAAAGAAGATTTTGAGATACTATAAGCATTTTAACATGTCAACTATAGAAATTTCAAAGATAAGGTGTGTTTTTTTAACTGTAAAATTGGATCAATTTTTAAACTCGTAGAATTTTAAGTCTGGTATACGTTTTCTGTCTACTTTTGTTTTATGCAATAAAAAAACAATTGTTGTTTTTCCTCGATTTCAAGGTACGGGTCTACCTTAAAGTTCTTATTCGGTAAGGTAGGTGTTATTGGTGTTCACAAAATATGTGTTTAGTCCCAAGACCATTTTATGTGTCTGTATCACACAGGTAATTAAAAAATATAGGTGTTTGTTTTTAAATATACATAGACAATGCGGTTTGAGGCCCAGTGGCTTAGTGGTATTGCTTCGCATTGCCATGCCACAGGTCCGGGGATCGGTTCCTGGATTTGGCGAGGTTGACTCATCCTTTCTTCCCCTAAGTGCGTCGATAAAATGACCAAGCATAGTCTGGAACTAAACACTGGGAGTTCCGCATGGGGTGGACTATTTAACCGGTACATATGCCTAGCGCCCCGTAGCCTTTCGTGACGTAAGCTGAAATGTGCACGGCATGTATTGGGCCTACTAACGGACTGTTTCGTTAAGGAGTTTAGTTTTAGTGAGATTATTTCACATTTGGCGACATTTAGTTGGCTTCATTTTTTTTGTAGCCAAGCACCTTCACATTTTCCTCACTTGATTCCATTCTGAAGCGAAAGACAAAGGGTTATTGTAAACCTCCACACCCAGAAAAGTATTTCCCTCAAAAAATCGTTCCGACGCCATATAATGACTTATAATCTTCATCTCTTTTGCATATTTGCATAGGTAATTAATGGAAACCCGCTATCCGAAATGAGCTGAAGGCTGTGTCATCATAGAGTTAAGAGAAAACGGAGATGCTGACGGGGAAAAAAACAATGCAAGAACCGGTTCGCCAAGCGAAGCCAATGATCGCTTTGTAGTAAGCCCAAACAAACTGTCTTGGCGAAGTATTTTGAGCTATTCAACAGTGGAGTTTGTAAAGCTTACTTTGGCGATTTTTGAGTTTCAAATAAAAACTATAACAGCAACGCATTTTTCTTACCAGTGAAGGAAATTACTACCATCTTGTATAAATTCAGATCTACATTTGATCAACTTGTCATTTTTCGCTTTCAAATTAACGCTGTTTAAGGAATAAAATGATGCGTTTTACGTTGAACTAAGAGGGCTGGGGAGCCCAGTAGGTTAGACATTCGCCTAGCATGCGGAAGGTCCCATGTTCGGGTCCGGGCATCGCCAAAATAACTGCCGACCTATAATAGGCCCGTGCAGCCAAAAATGTCCGACGAATAATACCCCGTATAGAGGGAGTGCACGTTAAATATCTTTCAAAGTTCTAACGCTGCGTACGATGTCGCCCTTAACGGTTGCGTTGGGTGCCTACTCAGGTGTCGGCTTGTCACTTGACTGTGGTTCTAAAATACGACGCCCGTCGCCAATAGCCCTCGTATAATTCAAATTAAACATTGAACTAACATTGGGTGAGCGGTTTTGTTTGGGCTTACTAGGGTTTCTTGGCGACTTTCTGGACGCTTCACTTCGCTTCTCGCCAAGCATCTCCCCCCCCCTCCTTCTTAACTCTCTGCATATCATTCTTGAAGTTTTTCTTTTCGGAATTTCGAATCTTATTATAAAGTCGTTAACGGCGTATTATTTGAAAGGAAGGCATTCAAAAATATTTTAACCTTTCGCTTCAGGTGGCATGAGGTAGCTAAGGAAAGCACAAGTTCATTTTTTTTAAAAGAACGTTTAGCTTTTGTAGCTAAGCAATAGGGTGGAGTGATTTCATATGCTGAAAAATAAATATTCTTTTTTCCATATCTAATAGCGTGAAAAAGTTGTATTATGATATACTGAATAAAAAGTGTAAAAACTTCAGAACTCTAGTTTAATGTCTTGAGGGTCCACAATCGGGTTTAATGTTTGAAACACACGAAAAAAATCCCATGTTAATCTCCCATAGGAAAAGTGAGACTTGTATTGGGAACCTAATATGGCTTCATTTATACGAAAAAAAATATGGTTACAAATAACAAAAAGCTATGGACTTATAAACCTTGAGAACAAAATATTTTTTGTGTGTTTTTTATAAAAAAAAATATAGTATTTTACATAAAATTTGAAAAAGGGCGGATGCATCTCCGACTGGAAAAGTACGAATGATATTGTAATTGATGACAGATGCTGTAATCGGAGGTTCTGTCACAGTTGAAGAGCTTAGTGGAAGAACATGCTAAGTGACAAAAAGGTGAAAACGAGAAAATGAGCTTTAAAGTTTATCGTTTTCACTCAGATCTGTTGAAAACGTTACTTGTAAAGCGTAAAAAATATACTAATCTTAAAGCTTATGAAAGGGGGGGGGGAAACGAAAGGGGGGTATCTTTAAAGAAGTTAGTAATATGTTTATTTACACAAAAATCTCAATTTTTTCAAAAAGTCACTTAGCACGTTCTTCCACTAAGCTCTTCAGTTGTGTTGGACCAGTCGATGATGTCGATGTATTCCTTGACATTGAAGTTAAACTTGGGAGGCTCAACTCTTCTTACAATTTTCCTAGTTAGCCTCATTGCTTGCTTTATCCTTCTTAAAGCCAATTCCATCACATGTGAGCATGTGGCCTTCGTCAGTTATCATGCAGAGGATAATGTTTCGGGATGACCAAAGTATCCATTACGTCGGATTACCGGATGGATAATATTTTTGAGTTCACGATTCAAGTATTGACATTTATTTATGGTGTCAAAAAGATGACAAACTCCATATTTTTAAGATGGCTTGTTCCTGATTTGGAACCCTTCGGAGCATACACTTTGCAAACAAACGTTGCCAATATCTGCACGCTTTTTGAAGGTGCAGGTGTTCCAACATACAACCTTAATATTCTGTTAGCAGTTGTAATCCCCCTAGAATGACAAATGTTCCCAGGCGTCCTTTACAACAGGTCAGTGGAACACTTTCCTGCAGAAATTCCCTTGCAAATATCCATCAAATACTTTTGCTCTGTACTAAGGGCTTTTAGTAATGTTTTACAAGCGACTTGGCAAAACTACTTCAATTTTTTAAAAACTGCACATTGGAAGCTCTTCACAACCAACCAGACTTTCCGATCGGACCAGAATATGCCATGGGTCCATTTGTTACTCCATGTAAATGTTCAAACAAATGCCTTAAAAACAATTCATTGCCATGCAGTTGGCAAATAAAGTAATAATATGAATGCATTTTACAATTTAAAATATAATGGAGCAAACTTACCCACTACCCAAACTACGGCCCTGAATTTTCATAATAACTGTTGTGCTGCTGCTTATATAGGTTAAACATAATGTAAAGCATCCATTCCTATGTATAAGGGCACTTTTCTTTCTCGAGAATTTAAAAATTTTGAATAGCATTTGTAAAATATTGTTTATGATAACGATATATAACTGAACGATATTATTTTTTTTCAAAGTATGAAACGTAATCAGTGAATTCTGGCGGTAAAATTAAAATGAGTTGATTTATGGCATTTTTTTCAAACTTCAACCGCTTTGAGGCAGCACATAATATTAATTAGGAATTTTTTTATTATTTTTCCAGTAATCAGCATGACAAAACGCAACTTTTGAGTCCTATTAGAAGTTTGTACTCAAAAATTTATTTTTTCGTCCCACCCTACTGTATAGCCAGCACATTCGTATTTATAAATTCATTGTGGACCCTGATAATTTAACTTTAACTTAAAAAAATTTATATATCATGTTTTAGTAAGATGTGAAACAACTTTTTTTCACTATTAGAAATGTTAAATAAAAAATATTTTTTTTCACTCCACCCTACTAAGCAATGACAGCATTTCTGTTTTAGAATGTTTGCGAATTCCAAGTTTTATAAATTGTCCACAAGTTGTTGAAACTGGTGAGGCATGTATGCATGAACAGAGTTAAGGAAGTTTGTTTAGAAAACGAATTTTGCAAAAGGATTTCCCAACTTTGCTCAAAACTTTATTCATTCAAAGTTTTGAAAGCATTTGTTGTATTTGTAGAGCGCAGGTTTCCTTTGAGTTTATGTTAATACGAAATGGATCTACTGAGTTATTTACGATTTAAAAGCCTCTGTTTAAAGTTTTCTAACTAAGTTAAAATACATAAAAATATCAAACTTATTTTAATACACCATTTGCTAATCTAGATATGCGTTTAATACTGCCTAATTTTAGTTAATCGACTTTTAGAGAAATAAGTTGGGCAAACAAAATAAGTAATGCACTTAACTAACTGTTCAAAACTGATATACATAATATATAAATTAGAATGTAAAAAAGAATAAATAAGAAATATATATTCATTTTCTATTGCAAAATTATTTTTGTTCATGATTCAATTCTATAATTGCTTTATTAATTCTATAAACTAGCTCAAATTAATTCTAGATTAATTTTATAAACTTGCTATAATTAATTCTGTATTAATTCTATATACAGTCTAAAACTAATTCGATATTAATTTGATAAACTAGCTAAAATTAATTCGATATTAATTTGATAAACTAGCTAAAATTAATTCTATACTAATTTTAAAAACTAGCTAATATGAATTTAATATAAATTCTATAAACAAAACTAATTTTATAGTAATTATAGCTTTCTTAACCCGGCATTGCACGGGAGTACCCTCAATAACGGTGACTTAAATATAAAGAAAAATTTTATTTTATGACTACAGAGTCTTCTCCCCACTGGTTGGCAACCCATCAGAATATTAATACTCTTCCATACTGATGCCAGCATTATTTGTTTTTTAAAAATTAGATGTCCGACTGGACCCCGTCTCTTTTAGGCTGTGTCCTGACTACGACATCAAATGCCACAAATGCAACAAAACTTGGCGACTTGGCAGAGTCAGCCACATGCTATTGCATCGCTTGGCGCCCTTGGCGGTCGCCACATTTTGTTGCATTTGATGTCGTAGTCAGGACACAGCCTTAGAGTTTCAGGACTTCCCCATAGACCACTGAGAAAATTCACTAAGTGCAGAGCTAAAATGGTTATCTCCATTTCAGTCCTGTGATATTGTAGCAAATATCTCTCAATAATAAGGCGCGTTCACATGTGCTGGGAAATTGGCGGCATTTAGCCGGCAATCTCGTGAAACTTTATAACCCCGTTCACATGTATTAGCCGGCATTCCAGAAATGACGTATGGGTACGTCACATCCTGTTTGCTTGTTTTGATTTGGTGCTCGAGCTTCGAGATCTTGTCCTTGTGTTCTTTGTAACGTTTCTTTGTTAGCGATGTCGTTGCAAGAATTACTAAAAACAATTCTTTTGTTAAAAATTCGTGGACAGACATCTATCGATTTTATTGATGATGAAGAAAGTAGGAGGTTGTTGCGAATACAAAACTGGATTCATTTGATTTCCAAAGTAATAAACTCCACTTTACAATTGGCCTTCCCAGAAAGATATTTATGGTCATACGAAGCTAATAAAAACGACTTCAGCATGGGTCCACTTGCTCGCCATTTTTGCTTTTGTTGTGAGTGATCACCAAAGCCGAAATGCATCATGGGGGGGGGGGGGTAATGAAATCTTTACTACCCAGGCAGTGGGTACATTTTCGCTACCGCAATTTTCCCTACAGAGGGATTTTCTTTCCCGATAGCCGGCTAATAGCCGGCATTTGCCTTGCATGAGAACGGGCCCATATTGTAGCGGCCTCAGAAACCCACAGTCCACCAAAAGGATCTTCAAGGTGGAGATGAGTTACCTCGGCTTATATACTACTATTTCCGATGTTATTCAGGATACTGGTAGGAACGCAGAGGTAAATCTGCGCCCTCTAGCGAGTGGATGATTGATTGAGGTTGCGTGCTTGTGGTAACCGCCACAATATAAAACATACCTGGTTTTGCCCTACCCGTTTGGGTTCGAATTCCGAAACTTCGCTTCTGAAATGACGCCTTCAGTACAAAACGAATAGGATACTAAAATTTTGGAATCTGTACCTCCACTAGTTTGGGCTATGAAAGTGGTACGTGACTCAGTCAATCAAGGCTTCATCTTTTATAGATATATCATCATTTTTCATTATTTCGCAGTATGATTTTAGTTTAAAAATTGGTGCAATGACAATACTAAGAAGAGTCGGCTCAGTGGCTGTAAGGTATTACGTATCCGCCTCATAAGCCCAAGATTGCGGGTTCGAGCTCCGGCTGAGTCGTCAGATTTTCTGGATGGGAAAATCTTGGACACGCATGTCATATGATTATGTGGCATGTAAAAGATCAATTGAGTACCCATTTGGTTTGGGATTTCCTTAGCAAAATTAAATCTCGACATACTTTCTCACACACAGAGAGCTCAGATTCATTGTAATCTGAGCGTCAAAATTGGTAGCGAGAGCTGCTAAAAAAATGACTCTTAGTTCTGGGTAATATGCCGAGTCTGCAAAGGCTTGACCACCTCTAAAGCAGCCCTCTGGAATAAAAACAAATCCTAAGAAAAATATACAGTACCCAATATTTTTAAAAGATCATTTCGGAGGGCTTCAAAGGAGTTTCTACCTTGTAATTTTGAAAGAATTCATCTGTTCCGAATCAAGCATTTATAGAAGATGAAACTTTTTTTTCTTCTTCAAATCAACTTGTTTTCAACTTTTTTTCGAATGGACCCCAAAGTACAAAATCACTTTGGAGACGAAAATTTTCCACTTTACGTATCGAAAGGGGTTGAAAAACTTTCCTTAAAATTGAATATTTTATAATTTTTTCCTATAAAAAAAACCCTAGAGAAGTGCGGAAATTCTTAGCAGCTTTGTTATATTACAACTTTACGAAAAATATATTATCTTTTCATTTGCTTATCACTTTTTATGTTGCTGCTCGCTTATTTCTTATCATTGCAAAGTTGATTGAGTTATGACAAATTTTATTACACTGGATTTCAACAGAACCATAATCGTTATTTTTTTTTTGTCGTGTCCATGAGAGTCGAACTCTATATGTGTCCGTGAATTTTGATAATTTCTTCTACGACTTGCTTGATGTTGTCTCCATACGGATCTAGCATAGTCGGCAGTACTCCAATCTTTCTCAGGCTGGCGCTCATAGCCGGACACTCATAGATGTGAGTAGGCGTAAGCTGTGTATCAGGACAATGTTAACAGCTTCTATAGATCTTCTTGCCATCTCCATCTATCTTCATACCCCTGTGGTGTCCGGTTCTCAGCCTAGTTATGGTTTTAAGAGTAGATCTGTTCGCAGTTATTTCAGAGAGAAGATGTTTGGTCTGAATGGATTTTTCTCTAAGCTTATATCTGGCCACTGCATTCGCATCCTGAAGAGAAACATCACTGCAGCTAGTGTTGAGGTCTCTGCCCTCCTTGGCCAATCTATCCGCAGTTTCATTATCTTCTATGTCGACGTGTGCAGGAAATAATCGTTAATGATTAGTATGAAAAAAATTCTGATTTCAATAACCTAATATGTAATATAAGGTAATGAAAGAGTAATGCTTGGGGTCGAAAATCCGAAATAGAGATCTTACGTTTCTACACGTTTTGGAGGGTGTTATTCTAAAAAAAATTTGAGTATTGGTTTGTCTGTCTGTCTAACACCACTCCATAGCTCTAATAAAAACTTTTTTATAATATCGTGCAAAAAAACTAACTTTTTCAAATCAATAATCGTGGCAAAAGTGACGCTTTTAACTAAATCGTGTTTTAAAGTTACTTTTACGCACTAGTGCGACAAAGTAAATAAGAGCATCTGATTGGTGTAAAAAAATTTATTTGAGCGTGATATTTTATTCGGCGGCTTTGTGATTGGTGTAAAATTCTTTATTTGAACGTGATTCTTTATTTGGCGTCTTATTTCCAATGCCAATCCAAGAAATACTTTGTGCACGTGATTTTAAAATAATCATTAATTTAAATAATCACCTTCAAATCATTTGAACGTGATAGTAAAATAATTAATAAGCCAATCAATAAATGCCAATTTAATAAATAAATTTTTTGCACGTTATTATAAAAAATAGTGTATGACAACACGTTGAAAATAGCCTTTTTTAAACTCGTGAATTTATTTCACTCGCTCGTACTTCGCTTGTGAAATCATTTATTCAACTCCTTTAAAAAAAAAGCTTTACTTTTCACACTAGTTGCATAAATAACCATAAGTAACGTATATTTTTACATTTTGAAAGCACCGTTTTTAACGTATCTAAGTGCAAAGGAAAAACTTCAACGCTCATGTTCTCGTTTTCACCTTTCAGCAAATTGTCCCACTGAACTCTTCATGTATTAGGAACTCGTGTACCAAATTTGAAGTCTGTATAGCTCTTTTAATGCGAATAAAGAGTAGTTTCAGACTGACATATCAACGAACAAATGGTCAAAAACCACTTTTTCAAAGTCAACACTACCCCCCCAAAAAGTGTAGAAAACACAAAATCTTCATTTCGTAATTTCGTCCCGAATTTCGAATCTTTTTATTACCTTGCATTCCATATTAGGAAATTGATAAAGTGAAGAAGGGGGGAAATAATCGGCTTTTTTTTTTGGTTCTTTGCAAACAAACGCTCCATTTTTTTTAACTGAGTCTTCTTATACTTAATATTTTTATTATTAACTCTACTCATAGTTTAGGCGGGTGTTGTAATTAATCCAAAATTTGCATAAAATTTTATTTTTTCATAAATTCGTTGGCTTTCTGAATGATTTCCGCTTTTTTTCTGAACAGAATAAAAATTTTTGCATTTTAGTCCAATTCTTTTGATATTATATAATACAAAAATTCTCGCTGTTAGTAATTGATTCAAACTTTTTGAACACAAAATTTTCGTATAAAAACTGCCTTATTTATTTGTTCGCTTTAACTTTATCATATGCTAAACATTTCGATTTAAACTCAAAAACTTTCAAAGAAAACAATAAGAATAAGAATTAAGTAATAATTAAACAAACTTCTGATTAATTCGAACCATATTAAATAAAAAAACAACTTCATTATATCACTACTTAATTTTTTTGAATGTTTCCAACGAACCGTGTTTTTTTTCAAACAAAAGTCCTTAATATCAGGAAGCTAACAAGTAGGAAAAAAGAAACCCAAGGTTGAAACTCAAGGTTATAAAATACCTAAGGGGCCGTTCATAAATCTCGCGATGCGTTTTTGTCGATAATATGCCTCCTCCCCGGGGGTTTGATACCCGAAAAGTTTAGTTTAGTTTGAATTATAGTCGCGCTAGAGCTACACGAGGGCTATTGTCGACGGGCGTCATATTTTAGAACCACAGTTTGGTGATGTTCACAGATGTTTACAAATGGTAAGAAATGAAGATATGGCGGAATATATTCGGTATAAATAAGGAATTTGTACTTTATAAAACTTTTCCAACCATACAAGAGGACGAATGTCTGTTTTGTTTTCTGATGTTAAGATGGCGTAATGGCCTATTGAATTTTGGCGAAGTTGAAAATTAACGTAGGGTAGCTGTTCCCATCCAGTTGTATGGGCTAGGGTTGTTTGAATTATCGTCGCATTAAAGCTACACACGAGGGATATATTGCCGACGGGCGTCGTATTTTAGAACCACAATCAGGTGACGAGCCGACACCTGAATAGGCACCCAACGCAACCTTTAAGCGCGACATCGTACGCAGCGTTAAGACTTTGAAGGACAGTTAAAGTGCACTCCCGCCACACTGGGTATTATTAGTCGGACATTTTTGGCTGCACGGGCCGTTTATAGGTCGGCAGTCATTTTGGCGATGCCCGGACCCGAACCTGGGTCCTTCGGCATGCTAGGCAAAAAACATAAAAACACATACTAATCGAAATCCAGCCCCAAACTTGTACAGTCAAAGCAGCAGCTGCAACTGCATATCATCTGATGATGGTGGGAAAGTACTTAAAAAAAACACATACAATGCATATTTTGTCTATTTTTTCGTGGTGAAGTGTGAAAATACGTTGAACACGTGTCTTTTTGGTACGAGTTGAAAGTAATAAAACCAGACAATAACGAACGCCAATCGAATCTACACTGCTCAAAATAATTAGGGGAGCACTTTGCGTACTTTTGTTGACCCTTTCGCCGTTCCAACTTCTTTTTTTATTCTAAAAATCTGAAATTTGTGAAATAGATTCATTATGCATTCTGAATGAAATGGTAAAAAAAACAAGGGGAACAAATCTTAATTTTTTAACTAAAATTTAAGAGAGAAAATAATGGAATCATAACTTTTGAATAAATTATAGCTATAATTTTTTCAATACTTAACTTGTAAAAAAAAAAAGGTAAAATCAATTTTTAAACATCTAAGAATTCAAGCGGGAAGAATTTAGGGTCACTTTATTGCATAAAATGTTTTGGGAGTGAATTGTATTTTACCATGTTTTCCATATTTTAATTTAATTATAACAAACATTATTTAAATTTTCAAAAGACATGATTCTTCCATCTAACGATAAATAAGTGCGAGCTCAACTTAGTAAGAAAAAAAATCGGAAGCTGATGATACCAAATGGAATCATTGGGGGTGAAAGAGTTTAAACCATGCGTTCCCCTAATTGTTGTGAGCAGTGTAAATAAAGGAACGGGTCATTCTTTTTTCCTGACACTTTAAGTATGGTCTGGACAGTCACGATAAATACAGGGTGTCCGTAAAAGAATGTCCGAGTTTTAATGGTATATTTCAGGAGCCTATTTTATACTAAATATAACAAATCATACATGACATTGAAGGAAAACTAAGCTATAAGTGCTCAATGTGTGCACCTTTAGTGATACGGGAATTGCACAGGTTGTTGCTTCCATTACTCCGGACTTGCTGCAGACAGTATGGGAAGAATTGCATTTTCGTTGGGATGTGTGTCGTATCACTAAAGGCGCACACGCGCACACATTGAGCACTTATAGGAAAAACTAGGTTAGTTTTCCTTCAATGTCATGAATGATTTGTTATATTTAGTATAAAATAAACTCCTGTAATATACCATTAAAACTCGGACATTCTTTTACGGACACCCTGTATAGTGTGGTTATTGTTATTATATATTTCTTACACCATTTTGATTGTGGCATTGCTTTTACATTTTTGGCTTGATTTCTTTTTTATTATCATTTCGAGGGCGCAAATGAAGCCAAAAGTACAAAACAAAGTATTCACATTTAAAGGTTACCATTTGATATATTTCGTTTAGTGAGGGTTGTAAAATTTTTGGCGACTTTGTCGCTGGTACCCCAAAAATAAAATTACCTTATTTACTTATTTCGCAATAATTAAAATAGTTATTTATGTTTGTTATAAATGTTATTTAGTTTATAAAATATTATTTTATTTCGCGAGAGAGGCACGAGCGAGTGAAATAATGACACGTGTTTTAAAAAGTTTACTTTTCACGCGTGTTTCATACACTATTTTTTATAATTACGTGAAAAAAATCAAATCTCATTGGTTCCAAAATAATTCACGTGCTAATTTTTTTTACGTAAAGAAGATCGGCATCGATAAATCTGGAACTGCAAAAGGCAAACATATTTTTTAGTTTAAAGTCCAACATTTGAACATGGATACTGATTCAAAAATAAAAAATAATAATAACATTCACGCGCATAATATTTATAAATAAAGCAGATCAATAAATTTCTGGATTTTATGAATATTATGAAATGGAAATTTTACTTGAAATGTTGGCCTCTTATGAAAAGAGTGAAAAAAGTACTTTTTTTCACTGCTTTTAGGTGAAAAAATGTATTTTTTTTATCACTGTTTCTAAAAAGTATAACTTTTCGCACGCGTCTGATATTAAAATTATAGTGCAAAAATCGTTTTTTTTCACGCAATTATAAAATAGCTATTTATGCAACAAGTGTGAAAAGTAAGGCTTTTTTAAACGAGTTAAATAAATTATTATCTGTAAGTTGAAGTGTCCCGATTAACCCCATTTTATGGTATGCCAATTTCTCGCTATAAATTAAGACTAGTTTCTATTCTAAATTTCATTAAAAAAAATTCCGATCCAGTCGATATCACAATAGGATTATTTGATGGTATAAAAGTTGGTAATACCTATTACTTCCAATGATATACTAATACACATTTATAATTTTATTGCTTGAATATTGTTTTATGAATATTGGTAAAATATATTTTGAAAACAAATTTTAAGAATAAAAATATATCAATAAAATATAATCGAAGAGCTCAGTGGAAGAACGTGGTAAGCGGCAAAAATATCAAAACGAGAAAATGAGCTTAAGCTTTTCTTTTGCACTTAGATACGTTATGTTGTTGTTACTAATGCCACTTGGGAAACCCAAGCTCTTCCCGCGGAGCGGGAAAGGATTAAGGCAAATGGGTGCGGTTCCTGAGGAGAGATGCCCGTGTAGAGACTACACACACGGCAGGAATCCGACTTGGCATTGTACTGACAGATGTTGCCATCTATCGCCACCTCCGCAATTTAGACATGTCCCTGAAGAGGAGGGAAATAGTCTCCAGGGACCTGTACCCGTGGGAAACTGCGTCATGACCGCCCACAGGACTTTCGGACCCACAGATTTAACGAGCACGTATTCCGCATATACTCGGTGGGTGTTCAGTGGTAATAGGAACTCGATCGCGGGACCTTCCGATTCCGAGAACGAGGCCTTAACCACTAGGCTATCATAGCATATTCTACCACTAAGCTCTTCAACTGTAGTTCGATATAATTTGAAGGTATTACATTGAAATCCACTAGATACGCTATAAAAGCGGCAATTACAAAAAGAAAAAAATATTTAACTCTAAGTTTATAAAGAGGGGAATTTTATTCACTTTAAACAAGGGAATAACATGTTCATTGACACAAGACTCTGAATTTTTCTCAAATGTAACTTTGAATGTTCTTCCACTAAACTCTTCAATATTATCTAGATTATAATCTTAAAATAAAAGAGTGAAATCCACTCCTATAGGGGAAGTGCATTTTCGGCAAGGGAAAGGAGTGGAAATTAACTCAGACTGAGTTAAAACCGCTCGTTTTAAGAGTGTAGGACTTAGATTGTTTTCTTTTATTTCTTTTACCCACTCCGCAAAAAGAGTGAAATCTACTCCTATAAGGGAAGTGCATTTTCGGCACGGAAAGGAGTGGAAATTAACTCAGACTGAGTTAAAACCGCTCGTTTGTCTTAAGAGTGTAGTTCAGCAAACAAATTAAAAGAATTTCATTATTAATTTAATTATTTAATAACTAAGTAAATAATGAAAGAAGGTAAATTATAACAGCCCTCGTGGCGTCCATATCGGTAAATATTCATAAAATGGTTAACAAGTCGACCACTTGTACGACATAGACGTTTATTACGTTTAATGATCAGTTGACAATGGACCCGGCTTTGCACGATGTTTTTAAGGTCAGAGCTATGTCGTAGATTTGATGCTTTACTGGATTATCGATATTCATGGTACACTCGTGCAATTGTCGTAAGTGAAAATCCAAAATTCATCTCCGCATGAATACGGAATTCCATTTCTCCACCCCCGATACTTTCATAATCCCTACAATTTTCATAACCTGTCGTGATAGCAGCACATAGACGCTGCTGAACATAGCGACGAACTTTGATTGGTTTTATACACCTTTATTCGCAGATGTACACTGAGAAAAAAATACTGTAAACATACAAAAAATGTTTTTGTAACGTTACAGAAATAACCAATTTTACAAAAAAGTTTTTGTAATTCTGAACAGAAATCCTCATTTCTACAGTTACAGGAAATATTCTAGTATTCGCAATTTTTTTCAATCACTCCTATAGGAGAAGTTGCAGCGCGCACGTCGTAAAGGAGTCGGAAATTAACTCGACGAGTTAAAACGATATACGTTTATTGATACGTATTAAGGTAGTAACTTCTATTCTTCAAACATTAAAATTTCATTATTTTTAATTATGTTAATATAATGTATATAATGAAATGAAAAATTAATGAAGCCCTGGGTGGGCCAACGGTAACTAGTCATTGATTTGGTTCGAGTCGAACCCTGTACGGCATGGGAGTTTTTACGTTAATGATTGCAGTGTGCTGGCCCGGGCTTTGTGCACGATGTATTTTAGGGTCGAGCTATGCCCTGAGATTCTGTGCTACGGTATTACCCGAATATTCATGGTAACATCATGCAAATTGTCGTATTGTGAAAATAATAATTAATCTACATAAAAAGTCTGAAAATTCCATCTTCTACAACCCAAATACTTTAATATACTACGAATATATTCATAACCATGTCAGTGATAGCAGACTATTAGAGCTGCTGAAATCAGCGACGAAAAATTTTTGGTTTTATCAGACTTTTTTCGCAGTGTATGCCTATACCAGTTATTTTGGCTCTTCAGTGTATATTTATAACATAAATATATAAAGAGGGGAATCTTGTTATTTCCTCCTTTAAAATTAGAATGTTCATTGACACAAAAATCCAAATTTTTTCAAAATGTCACTTAGCACGTTCTTCAACTAAACTCTTTAGTATTATCAAGATTAGTTCAGGAAACAAATTAAAAGAATTATTAATATAAGAGTATTTAATAATCGAGTAAATAGTGAAAGAAGCTAAATTATAATAGCCCTCGTGGCGTCAACTAGTTAAATTTACAATCAAACATTGCTTTACAAACTTTTTATTTTCGATTTTAAAATCTCGTGTGGAAGCAGTTTCATGTGACGGTAACTGTTACAAATCTACTGTTTAAGAGGATTTAGATGAAATCTTTTCATACACAGAATTACTATTTCGGACAAAACATAAATTTTTTCCAACAATATACGGTGGCAAAAGCTTAGAGTTACATTCGACGTTAATTAATTTTTAAAAAAAAAATTCGCTCGACAAAACTTAAATTTATTTTTTAAAGTATATTGCATTCGAATTTCGAATGAAAATATGAAATGAATAATAAAGAATAAGGTACGACTATTTAGAGATAAGAAATTTGGCTAACATAAAAAGCCCTAACTTTTCAAAACTACTGTTTAGTTCTAAATGCAAAAATTAACAAGTATCCGTAGACACGTGTTAAAGTTTGGGAATTTCTTTACCCCTTCTTGCCACATATTAAATAAGAATGAAAATACTGCTAACAATGAAAAACACCAAATGAATGAAGTAACAATTAAGTTTTAAAGAACTGGACAACAATTGCTTTGAAACATTGTTGATTTTTTTAAGTTTAATTGTAAATTTTACAACACAGGTTGTTGAGGAGAAAGTTTTCATGAAGTATGCGTTACTTTTGAAATCTAATAGTTAGTGATTTCTAAAGTTCAAATATTGCGATTTAAAAAAAATAATAAAAAAAAACATGGCGAATTTATTAGTTTTCATTCGTACTAACTATTTATTCATTTTATTCTTAATATTTTATTTATTTCCTTATATATGGGTCAGTGTCAATCTATTATTTTTCAATAATCTTCTTTACTTGGCATTGTTTGCCTTCTACCCTATTATATTTACGAAAATCATAAAATACATCCAAATTATAATTCCCAAAATTTTAAATATATACAATTTAATAATGACGCTACACGAATATTACTCTTACTATACATTATTTGACAAATATTGTCATTACAATGTCACAAATTTACTCAATGACCCAAGCGAAATTGTTGAAGATATTGACAATTTAACACCTATAATCTTATTCCTAATGGAATTAATAATTGAAAATAAAAAAATAAAATCCTTTTTTAACTATTTTGGAATAAATATAGACATTCAAAAATATTATAACTATTTATCAAAGCTTTATAATATATTTTCAACTACTTACAACATCATATTTTATGGAATGCTGGCATTTAAAGTATACAATATTTATCAAAATTATTTTTAAAACTTTTAAATTTAACCCAATTTTTATGAAGCATCTATGATCTTAACAAAATAATTTATTTTATATTCAAAATACGAATGAAAACTGCATAAAAATAAGCCTTTTAAGCTTCTTCGTTGATTAAAACAATCTAATACTAATTATGTGGAAGTTGAAAACGGAGGCGATTGATTCTAAAATCTCAAGGTAAGTAATACTTCCTCGTCATTATCTATCTTTCTCTCAATCTTTAAAGTTAAAAAGTAAATTAAAGCTCCAACCAATTTTTTTTATTATAATTAAATTTGAAAAAGAAATATCATTTTCAATTTACCTCATAACATTTCGATCTTAAAAATCACTTAATCAAAACGTATTTTCAAAGGGAAAATACATACAAAGGTTTGAATTTCATATTAAAAAGCAATTTCAAAGTGTTTGTATGAAGTGTAAGTGATAATTGCAAAGCTTTTTAAGTTTAAAAATTGTAATAAAAACTAATAGATAATGACTAACAATGTTTTTGCTTTCAGTTTAGTTTAAAATATCGTCGCACTAGAACTACACGTGGGCTATTGGCGGCGGGCATCGTATTTTAGAACCACAGTCAAGTGACGAGCCGGCACCTGAGTAGGCACCCAACGCAACCGTTAAGGGCGACATCGTACGCAGCGTTAGGACTTTGAAGGATATTTAACGTGCACTCCCTCTACACGGGGTAATATTCGTCGGACATTTTTGGCTGCACGGGTCGTTTATAGATCAACAATTATTTTGGCGATGCCCGAACCCGAACCTGGGACCTTTCGCATGCTAGGCGAATGCCTAACCGACTGGGCTCCCCAGCCCGTTTTTGCTTTCAGAGAAAGTGGTGTTTCTAAACCACCGACTTTTAAAATCCACTTTTCCAATCTGCGACTGTCGCCGGTCACCAATCCGTACGTCGACGGTCGCTAATCCCTACGTCGACAGTCGCCAATCCCTACGTCGACGGTCGCCAATCCCTACGTCGACGGTCGCTAATCCCTACGTCGACGGTCGCCAATCCCTACGTCGCCGGTTGCCAATCTATCTCGCCTGTGACTGTCGCCATCGATTATGTCTGTAAAACCACCGACTATGACTTGACGCATGTTCTGTGACTTAAGAAACTGAAAGAACTGGGTTCGCATAAACAGAGAACCGACAAAGCTTATGAAAAAAAATGAAAATGTGGAACTGAATATAAAGTACGTCAAAGAGTCTAACACAATATGTGACACTTTGACAAGAACCAAGGCTAGTCTACCTCAATTGTTAATTTCTCAAACAAATAAAGGGAACCTAAACACAAGTTTTCTCTTATAAATTAAAAAAGAATGATATAAAATTTTAAATGCTAATTAAAAATGCTTGTTCGCCTTTGTAAATTAAACCTCTATCTGTAACAGTAGCAACCTTGTAACTTCCACAACATTTTTTTTTATTGGAGATTATTTGAAAATACCAATAAAACAAATCCTCCTACCTTGTCTTTCATTGTGTTTAGTGTCGAACTTTATCGTTATATTTTAGTAACTAGTTCTGCAATTGCTAGTCTGTAATGTAAAACAATTACTAGTCTGCAGTGTAAAACATTCGATACATTTGCTATAAATATTTTAAATTATTTTATAATGTTTGCAAAATAACTATATATTTATTTAAAAATAGCGAAACTTACTTTGTAAAATGAATTCAATTTTATTGCGTATTTTTCAAGGAATAAATAAAGTAATAGTTAATACCCGTGTTTGTTGATTTCAATTTTTTCTTCTAAAAGTCCTAATTTTAAAAAAACTAAAAATCAGGTTTTTTTGCTGCTACATTCGGAATCTCTTTAAAAAATGAAAAGGATTGGAAGTAAATTTAATTAAAAAAAACAGTTAAAGACATTTAACATTCATTGAAATTGAATTGGAAATTTTTTTTCATTTAATATTGCTGTTGAGAACCATATCAATTTTCCAATGAGAAAGTTTTAAACATTTGAAGAGTACTGGAGAAGACCCGTTTCATTGCATAGTAGTTTGTCTGCATTAGGTCTGCTTGGCGAAGATAGCGAGTCGTCGCCTAAACTGGTGTGAACAAGCCAGTTTTGCCTTGTTTCTTATCGCGCGGCGTAGGGTTTTCTATCTCTATGATCGAGATTCACGCCAGAAATATTCTGACGCTTGAACAGCGGAAGAAGAACCAAAGGAGAAACCGGTTTTCGATCGCCAATACTCGCCAAGCCGAAGTCAATATGAACAGATTGCCTATCGATGAAGGGGGTTTTCTCCTGTTCTCTTCATTTGAAGAGTACATTGGAAGAACCGCTTTATTTATTAGGAGTAGTGCCGTAAATGTATCTGCTTGGCGGACATTGGCGACAGAAAACCGGTTTTCCTTTCGGTTCTTCTTTCGCAGTACAAACGTGTGACTCGTGTCCGCTGATCTCTGGCGTAAATCAGGGTTGCCGCGAGAGAAAAACAAAGTGAGTAACCGATTTCCTCACACCAGTTCAGGCGATGACTCGCTTTCATCGCCAAAGAGGCATGAGAGGAAAGTTTTTAATGAAATTAAGCGGTTTCTCCCCTGTACTCTTCATTTGTGAACGTTATGAATCAGTCTGAAATGTCGTCATAATATCTCCATAGGATTGTTTGACTGCTCCTTATTTGTTTAGCAAAGAAAACGGCATCACGAGCGTTTCTCTTCATACGCTAAAAGCATAAATTTATATTTCAATGCTTATAAATGCAATTTGGACTTGACAACTAATTTACAGCCTTTTTTTTATCATAGAAGATAGTTTGTATTTAGCATCTTAAACCAATGTACACTGCTCAAAACAATTAAGGCAGCACTTTTCGTACTTTTGAAAACCCTTTCAGTTCCAACGTTTTATTTTTTATTCTACAAATCTAAAATTTGTGAAATAGATTCATTATGCATTCAGAATGAAATGGTAAAAAACAGGGGGGAAAATCCTAATTTTTTAACTAAATTTTACGGGGGGGGGGTTAAGGAAGCATAACTTTTGACTAAATCATAACAATAACTTTTTCAAAACTTTATTTGTTAAAAAAAGTTAAAATCAATTTTCAAACATCTAAGAATGCAAGCGTTAAGGATTTTATCTGTATCGAAGCGTAAGAAGAAGCGAAGCGTAAGATATAGCGATAAGAATTTATCTGTATTATCATGTAAGATTTTCAAAAAATTTTGCCCAGAAGTGAATTTTACTGGAATTTAACGGCATTTCACGCTGATTTTTCGCGGTGCGAAAATTACGTGATAATTGACGCTACCCCTACCCCCACGTGATATTTAGTGATTTTAGGCTCGGCTCCTCCCCCCCCCCTCTGAACGCGTCACGTAATTTATGGAAGCCCCCCTAAAGAGAAATATTTCATAACGTGAAAATAAGAATATCGTCAAAAAAAATTCCAATCCATCTGCGAAGGTTCTACTTAGAGAGACTTTTTACGAGTTTTCTTCGTCTTTAAAAAGAAACATCTATATGACGTCATTGCAACTGACCATTTTTAGTTTGGGAAAATTGTCTTGAGTTCTTTTTCTCTTGATGTCTTTTGAGTTTATTTTCTTCTTCTCTATTTAGAGGGTTCCGCTAGACGTGATTCATTTAATTTTTTTGTGTCGCCATTTCGATGCCAAACCTCTATCGATTTTAAAGCTTAGATTTTTGTGTGTTGGGAGTTTCTAGTTGTCGGGGGTTTTCCCCGCCGAACTTATGATTCGTCGCCAACGCTCACATATAAAGTCGCGTCAAGCCTGCAAATTATTTCTTTCAATTGCTTAATCCGAAATATAAGGCAATGAAAGCATTGTAATGGGGTCGAAAATCTGAAATGAAGATTTTATATATTCTCTACACTTTTTTTTAGGTAGCTGATTCTAAAAAAAGGGGGTTCTTGAACATTTCACTGTCTGTATGTCTGAAACCAAAGCTCGAACTAAAACATATACGAACTTTAAATTTGGTATATACGAGGTCTTAGTTTCTGTTGGGCGTATTCTTTCAAAATGCATTCTTCCCCATCTGCTCTTTAATACAGGGTGTCCGTAAAAGAATGTCCCACTTTCAAAGATAATGGTATTATATTGTAATAGTATCATAATTGTAATAGCTCACCTGACATCACGCCGTGTGATTTCTTCCTTTGGGGCTTCGTAAAAGATCGGGTGTACGTTCCACCCCCTACCCCACGATTTACCAACCTTCAAAGGTAGAATTGCACAGGCTGTTACTTCCATTGCTCCGGACTTGCTGCAGACGGGAAGAATTGCATTTTCGTTTGGATGTGTGCCGTATCACTAAAGGCGCACACATTGAGCACTTATAGGAAAAACTAGGTTAGTTTTCCTTCAATGTCATGTATGAATTGTTATTTTAGTATATAAAATAAACTAATAATGGTATATTACAGGAGTTTATTTTATACTAAATATAACAAATCATACATGATATTGAAGGAAAACTAACCTAGTTTTTCCTATAAGTGCTCAATGTGTGCGCCTTTAGTGATACGGCACACATCCCAACGAAAATGCAATTCTTCCCATACTGTCTGCAGCAAGTCCGGAGTAATGGAAGCAACAACCTGTGCAATTCCCGTATCACTAAAGGTGCACACATTGAGCACTTATAGCTTAGTTTTCCTTCAATGTCATGTATGATTTGTTATATTTAGTATGAAATAGGCTCCTGTAATATACCATTAAAACTAGGACATTCGTTTACGGACACCCTGTATTTCGGATAAGTAGCTATGCTAAAGATTTAAAAAATATCGATTGCAGTACTTTAAAATCTATTTTATGATATTGTTATACCACATTTTAGAAAACATATTTACTATTTTGTATCCGAATTTAATAATAGTTTATATGTTGTCCATCTCGAATGAATATAATTTAATAGTTTCCACGCGTTTCGCCATTGTGTGTTGTATCGACACAAATATACAACACAATTCTTGTATTGAAACAACACACACACAATATTGAAAAGATGCCATCTTTACATAATAATTCTCTTCCACTTGTGTTTTTTAAACAGAAGACAAATAGAAAATTAAAAACAACACAAAATATTTAAATTTTACTTAACACAACTTATTATTATTAGTTTATTGGCACAGTTTAGTTTGGTCTGTAAGTTCAATCAAATTGATAATGTGTTTTATTGTATGCAATATAATACTATTTATGCTTAGTAAAATTTCAAAATGTTGTGTTAAATAAAATTTCACTATGTTGTGTTAAGTAAAATTTCAATAGATTTAATACATTCTATTGAAAGTTTACTTAACATATTGAAAAATTTCAATGTGTTGACTCGAATATTGTATTAAACTTGCAATATGTTATGTTAAGTAAAATTTCAATAGAATGTATTAAATCTATTGAAATTTTACTTAACACAACATAGTGAAATTTTATTTAACACAACATTTTGAAACTTTACTAAACATAAATGGTATTATATTGCATACAATAAAACACATTATCAATTTGATTGAGCTTACAGACCAAACTAAACTGTGCCAATATTTGCTAAAAGTAAGGTACAATTGGCGACAAATTAGAAACTTGGCGTGGAAAACCCCCTCTAACTAGGATTTTCTATTTCAGGTCTCATTCGAGCTCATTTTCAATCATTTTGAGGGTGATGATTTTTTCACTTGGTTTTAGAGAGACATTTCTTTCTAGGAAATACGTAGTTTTTATATCTTAGGGCCTTTAGATCTATAAAATGTTTTTTTTGTTATAAAAAAATTCCATCAGCCAGTAAATCGGAATTAAATGTTTAGCGCGATCTTTTTTGTTTGTGTAGTTTTAGATTGGATTCTATCCACTTATGGTTTCATCGGTAACCTGCGATCCATTTTTTGTGGCCCCTTGGTCCTTCTCAAAAACGTAAAAATTTAGGATTTTAGCGGAAACACAAATTAAAAAAGCATTTTTTTAAAATTCAAACAAGAATGTTTTTTAGATGAATGTTTTTTAGACCTGGAATCTTTTTGATGTCTTTACGATGTCTAACGATGTTTGATGTCTGGAATCTGCTTGGCGACGTTTTAATAGGCGTCAATTCGTTCTTTCCCAGAGAAATTACAGACGCAGCAGCCTTTGTTTTGACTTCTGATCCACTCTTCTCATAACCATTAAAAATATTTTCACTTCTTAATTAGACCTCGACATGTGAGGTTATGTGCACTTTGGCGGCCTATCTTGGCCCTCTCTACTAACAGTAATTGCTTAGATAATAATACTTTAAATATTTGTTGTTGTGTTGTTGTTACTAATGCCACTTGGGAAAGCGGGTAAGGTTTAAAGCAAATGGGTGCGGTTCCTGAGAAGAGATGCCGGTGTAGAGACTACACGGCAGGAATCCGACTTGGCATCGTGTTGACAGATGCTGCCATCTATCGCCACCTCCGCAATTTAGACATGTCCCTGAAGGGGAGGGAAATAGTCTCCAGGGACCTGTATCCGTGGGAAACTGCGCCATGACCGCCCACAGGACTTTCGGACCCACATATTTAACGAGCACGTACTCCGCATGTACTCGGTGGGTCTTCAGTGGTATCGGGACTCGATCGCGGGACCTTCCGATTCCGAGAACGAGGCCTTAACCACAAGACTATCCACGGCCACTTTAAATATTTAATACGAACTAATAAAAGACCTGGACGTCCAATCTCTCGCATTTTTAGAATGACCTACAGAATAAGTAAGCTTTTCTGTGTGAGGGAAAAATCCCTTACATACATACTTGGCAATGTCTTTACACCGACGACGTTCAACATTTCATAACAAACTCATATTCATATCAAAATTAAACCTCCAAGCAACAGACCTTTCCCAACAGCATGATATCCACTTCCAATGGATCCCATCCCATGTCGACATCCACGGTAATGAGTTGGCAGACACTCTAGCAAAGCAGGGACTAGACAATTCAGTCCCCTCCACCTCAGAGCTCACATACCTTGAATTATTCGCAAGGCAAAAGGCCCAAAACAAACAAAATTAGCTTCAACCTCCTACTCACTACTGGTACAAAGCAAAAAGGCCTAGACTCTCCCTTTCTCTTCCTGGTGACAGACAGACCAACACCTGCTTGTCCTGACTAGCCAGCGGACACCTGAAAAGTCTTAAGTTTTATGCTAATCAAAAGATCTTCCCTCCTTGCCCTAAGTGCCAGCAAAACCAGCCATCACCTGATCATATCCTAAACTGCCTAGGACTGGACTGGGACGACATACATTCTTCTCCCCTTTTGGTTTCGGACTTCCTAAACGTCAACGGATTTATTGATCTGGTCTGACTCCGTCAGACTAGATGAGAATTAGCAACAACAACAACCTCCAAGCAATAATACTAAAACCCCAAGTTGTTATAACAATTCCGACATTTCTTTGTGAAAAGCCTTCTCCTACAAAATCAATAAATAAGCCAAATACACTAAAAAAGTAGTAGAATTAAAGTAAAAGTCTTTTCCCCAAAACAATACACAGTATCAAACTTCTTTGACATTTTCTTTCAAAATTAGTTTAGCATCAACCCTTCACAAAGTTTCTTGGTTATTGGGTATTTTTTCGCCAATATTCTTAATCTCATCGCCAATAGTGCGACCCAACAAACCTTGGTAGCTTTTTTTTTTTTTGCATTTTAAATAAAAATTTTCTCCTATTCATTCTCAATATGAATGTCTTCTAATTTCATTTTTAACAATCCCACATTAGTAATATTTTTTAAGAGTAATTTTTTATACAAACGCTAAAAATGCATTTATTTTATGTTCATAATAAGCAGAAAAGGCAGGAGGGGGGGATGGAATTTCCATTAGAAATTTAAATAACTGGTTGAAACTATTATTATAGGGCCACGGATGGCCGAGTGGTTTGGACCATTTGGAACAGTCTGCGCTCTGTGACGGGTTCGGGTTCGATTCCCGCCTTCGCCTTGGGTGTTCTTTTCTTTCTCTGTGACAGTAAAAAATTCGTTATGTGTCTGTCTTACTTGACGAAGGCTTATATAAGCGGGTCTCTGATCAAGCACGGTTCTAGAAATACGACGCCCGTCGCCAATATCCCTCCTGTAGCTCTAGTGCGACGATAATTCAAACTAAACTAAACTAAACTGGTCAAGCACACAAGCCTGAATATAAATATACCTACCCCTACCCCAACTAATAGTATAATGAGTAAAAAACATAAACACAAGGGAAATATAATTAAATTATTAGTGTTCATATCTGCGTTTTTTGTGTTAGCGATACCTTGTCACCAATTTACTCAAGTTTCAATCAAATTACCAAATTTCTTTAATCTTCAATGAAATGGGATTTTCAAACTTGTTAAAGTTTATCTCAATTTTTGCCACGTTTTAAAGCATCTAGCGATGAAGTTTGATGCTTGTATGCGCAAAAATTTTAATTTATACCTATAAAAGTTTTATGCTCACGTATGGAAATAAATATTGTTTTTAAATAAAATTTATCTAGTTAATGACATTTTGTTGTGTTATTTGATTTATTGATTTTATTTACTTAGTTATTGTTCTAAAAAACTATGAAAAAAAATTTAATTGACAACAGCTCTCCAACGGTTTGTTTTCAATTATTGCCTGGAGTTACTTATGATTTGGTATTCGAAAATGAGTTTTCCATGAATATTTCACTTTTCAATATTTTTAAATGCCAACTTCTTGCTGTGCTGTTGGTTGTTCTGAACATTTGTTAAAGAAAGGTTGCATAGAAAGAAAAAAATCCTTTCATCTATTTCGGTCTTTTTGAGAGTGAAACAGAAGCAACCAATGAAGTTCGAATGCAGTACGAATTAAAAATGAAAACAAGAGAGAGCGTTACATCATCTGACATTATATTCCAGGGGCTGGGTAGCCCAGTCGGTTAAGGTCGCCTTGCATGCGGAAGGTCCCAGGTTCGGATCCGGGCATCGCCAAAATAACTGCCGACCTATAAACGGCCCGTGCAGCCAAAAATGTCCGACGAATAATACCCCGAATAGAGGGAGTGCTTGGTAAATATGCTCATAAGTCCTGACGCTGCGTACGATGTCGCCCTTAATGGTTGCGTTAGGTGCCTACCCAGGTGTCGGCTCGTCACCTGACTGTGGTTCTAAATTATGACTCCCGTCGGCAATAGCCCTCGTGTAGCTCCAGTGCGACGATAATTCATAACTAAACTAAACATTCCCATTGGCGAAGAATACGAAATTTGGCGAGATGAAACCCCGATAACTGGTTATTCACCACAACCCCAGTAAATCCAGGTAATGTCGCAAAGAAGAGGAGGATATAAAAAAAAAACAGAACTTCGAACGTTTTGTTCATCGTCTTCTGGAATCATCGAATTTTCTTGTAACATCTGCAGTTGGCAGCAAGTCCCTTTGCTGTCTTTCTTTTGAGGGAAGTTTTAACCTTCGATATTACGAAACTGGAATTTATAATTAATTTGATTTCTTTTTTTTTTAAAGTTATCTTTTGGAGATTATCGATTTAATCGGGGAGTTTCGCAAAAGAAATATAACTTTTGAATTGTGAATTATTTAACTGTTGGGTGGTTATTCGAAGACAATGGCATATGAGAACTGCCGTTTGGGAGTAAGGTATCCGCCTACGTTAAAATACCTATTTTTAATGAAATTCAATATAATAATTTTATTCTTTAACTTTATAGCCCAATTATTTTAGTTTCCAAAACTGTAAGAAGTTTAATTTTACGTCATCTAGAAACGAAGTTATGATTATTTTAAAAATTGACAAAAGTAGTCGAATTCAACCGGAAGTCTTATTTTGAAACCGAAACTAACTTTTTAATTGCTTATATTTAATAAGAAATTGTTTTTTCTTGGTTTTTTTTGTTAAGTTTTATAACAGGGTTAGCTGTAACATAGTAAAAGGACATTTGGTTATCTTAAGTGGTTTTTATGAAATCAGGTTTTGAATAATGGTGTTTTACTCCCTAATTTAACAATAAAATAGCTCAAAATTCATTAAAAAGGAATTTTTATTCTAGATTTTTTTACTTTTTATTTACATTTTATGCATATAAGTGTTAAAAATATGTTTAAATGCTTAATAAATAACATTTTTCAAAAATATTGACTCGAACGTAGGCGGATATCTGTGCGTCCACACTACGTTCATAACGCAAACAGTTTAAGCTTTGGTAAAAAAAAATATGTACGTTTGTCTGTCTGTCACCCACTTTTACAGCTCAAACTACAAATACCACAGACAAATAATACGTCAAAAACTTTAGCGTATCGAAACTATAGAAATACTTCAAAATCTCTGCAACAAATCCGAAGTAGTTCAATTCTAAAAAAAATGCAAAATTTAAAACTCATTTAATTAACAATTAAAGACATTTATTTTATTATTTTAAATCATATCAATAATCGTACAAAAAAAACGTATTTAAAAAAAATTCAGTTTGGAACGAAGCTCACGCACACATACACTCACACATGTGTGTGAGGTTTAGTTTAATATGTATAGTTAAAATGTTGGGTGGCGTGTGTGTTAATATCAAATGTTGTGCTTCTATATAAGGGCCATAGTTATTATTTTTAGCTTCCACACTACGTTTATAACGTAAAAAATGGAAGGTATTATAACCGTTCAGTCCGTCTGTCTGTCCGTCACCCACTTTCATAGGCCAAACTAAAAATGCTACGAACAAGTGTGATAAGTCAAAACATTCGGCGCATAGAGATTAGAATACATTGAAAATTTCATAAAAGAATTCGAATTCGAAGTACTTCAATTGTTTAAAAAACTGCAACGTTTATTGCTCATTTAAGAAGCATAGGAAGCCGTTTTTATTAGAATTAAATCACCATTGCCATTCGCAACAATCGCTCGAGAACTTTAATTCTTTTAGACAATAAATTAAAATAAATTTATTTTTAAGACATCGATCAGTTTGAAATGACGTCAAATATATTTCACTACGAGATACTTGGTATGTTGAAATGAAATATTTTTATTCTATTTAAAAGCGAGGAATATTACATACTTATTCTTTGAAATATAAATTAATTTTTGCAAACGATAAGTAATAATTATTGAATTTTCGAATTAAAATAAATGAAACTAGCCAAATTTAGCATGTAAATGTTTAATATAGAATTAATTCTGTGTTTGGCGCCTTTTTACCTGTCAAACACAACTGTTGAGTGAAAGCGGGTTAAGTGACAGATTCTGTTACAAACCTACTTGTTATTTCTTTGATATACAAATACATTTAGTAAACAATAGGGAATAAATATTGAATTGAAAAGAAATGAAATTAAATAAAACTAGCTAATTTAGACGTTTTAAAGTATAGTATAAATGGAAAAAGTTAATATAGAACTAGACGCTGTGTTTGTCGCTTTTTGTCGACGGATAAATTTTGTGTGGAAGTGTTTCTAAGTGATAGTTTTTGTTACAAACCTTATTGTTTGATTTCAAAGATATATTAAATTTGTTTAGTTTTTTTTGTATATGATATACATAATATAAAATAATCATAGAGATGGAAGTAAATCGAGCTTTAGAAAGCAATCGGTAAATTGTTATGGCAAAATGAAATTAAAAACGAGTAATGTTATAAACGTCCGGGGTTCGAATCCCGGATTGGACGGGGTTCACACTTTGGCCTTTCATCCCTTAATTGGGTCGATAAAATGAGGACCAAGCATGCTTGGGAACTAAACACTGGGGGGCCCGCGTGAGGCTGACCACCTAACCGGGGCATACTATGCCTAGCACCCCACACTCTTAAAACAAACGAGCAGTTTTAACTCAGTCTGAGTTAATTTTCACTCCTTTCCGTGCCAAATATGCACTTCCCCTATAAGAGTGGTTTTCACTCTTTTTGCGGAGTGGGAAAAAAAAGAAAACAATCTACGTTCTACACTCTTAAAACGAGCCGTTTAAACTCAGTCTGAGTTAATTTCCACTCCTTTCCGGTGCCGAAAATGCACTTTCCCTATAGGAGTGGATTTCACTCTTTTGTTTTAAGAGTGCAGAGCCCTTGGTCACGAAAGCTGAATTAGGCACGGCAGGCTTTGGCCCAGTAATGGGCTGTTGCGCCGAGGAGTTTAGTTTTAGTTTTAATGTAAACAAGGGTTTTAATGTAAACAAGGGCCTTATAAACAAGGTTGGATATTAAGTGTAGGGCATTATATTGTTTGCATAAAAAATTTGGTTAGTTTCAATTTACATTTCTCATTTTTCAATGAAGTTTGGAGTAGTATATGTTTTGTTATTAAAAATATTTAAATATTCTTCGAACTGCAATTAAACACGAACTTTTTCTTCTAAAATACAACATAAAATCGAAAACCTAAGAAAAAACTACCTCATTGTTACAACGAGACAAAGGTGACTGAGCCAAACATTTTGTTTAAATGAAATCTTCCGATTTTAAGACAAAGCCGGGTTCAAACACCTTTCACCTTATAACTCCTTTGAGGACCTTTTCACCCAACGCAAGAGTAGAAAGTGTTGTTTCCTGATAATCTTGCGCATCACGTTTATTATCTAGAGTGGATGGTGTCTGGATTAAATACGGGAACCTGAAAGTATCAAGGGGGTGATTATTTTGTGAAGTTGCCGGGAAAATGTTCGCTAAGTTTAGGAGGTGGACAATAAAGTACTTGACTTGATTATTTGTAGTTAAGGGGACAGGGAACAAAACGACGCTTCAAAATATCAAATTTTCATTTTAACTTTCAATCAATAAAGTGAATATTACGAAACATTTTATATAATACGCATCTGAATATGGGGTTGGAGTTCGCAAATTTGGATGTTAATTTCGATATAACTCTGTTGCCAGCTTCATATTGCATTATTTTAAAACACCGTTTTTTAGCTTTTAGGTACACTTTCCAGCACACCTATTGCGTGTATCTGAAAATATTTTTTTATAGAAATAAAAAAAAGTCTATTCAACGCAATGAACCTCAAGTTAACCTAACATTAATAACATAAAACATTCATAATTTTAAGTTATTAACATAAATAGAAATTTTGCTAATTTTATAAATTTGAAAAATCGTCTTATTTTTACTCACTTAACATATTTTTGGAATATTTTTAGTTCACTGTGTTAAATGACATAAATACGACATCACAGAAAATTTCAACCCTTCTAGTAAAATAGTTAAGTTATAAAAGTTGCAATAAGTTATTTTGAAACTAACTACTAAATTTGCAAACTCTAGCCTCATATTCAAATGTGCATCATAGAAGCTTTCTTAGTAAAAAATAAATAAACAATCAATCGCATTGTACTATTTTAAGACGTTTTTCCAAACTGATTTATGACAAAAATAAAATTTTACTTCAAATGCTAATTTTTGATACACAAATATTCACGCTTTCGTTGAAATGGCAACAACGATTTAAATGAGTATAAATTAAATTTCAATACTAATTCAATGGGAAATTCATCGACAGATTGTAATCAGATGTCCGTCCGGACGTACAGAAAGACAGACAAAAGTTTTATATTTGGGTCTCTGAGGTCATGCTGTTCTAACAAAACCAATAAATCAAATACTACAGATAGAGCCGATTTTGGAAGAGAGTTCGGACGGACGGACAGACGGACATTGTCAGCATGTCAATATATATCTAATGTCCTTAAAAATTTATGGAGAACAAATAAAATTAAACGAAAAAAGGATTTTAAAAAACGTTTCAACAAAGTTAACGGTTTTTTCTCAGAAATGTAGATTTTATGGGTTTTTACAAAGTCATTGTTAATGGGTCAAAAGCTCTCTACAGACTATCATTTAAATTAGCTTTAGAACAAACACCGGCAAAATTCATTCGCAAAAAATGATATTTCCACACTACGTTTATAACGTAAAAAGTGGAAGGTATTATAATCGTTCAGTTCGTCCGTCTGTCCGTAACCTACTTTCATAGCCCAAACTACAAATGCTACGGACAAGTGTGATACGTCAAAAAATTCAGCGCATCGAAATTAGAAGACGTTGAAAATTAGAAAAGAATTCGAAGTACTTCAATTATGTTAAAAACTGCAAAATTGAATGCTCATTTAAAAAGCACACGAAGCCATTTTTATTAGAATTAAATCACCATTGCCATTCGCAACAATCGCTCCAGAAACTTTAATCCTTTTAGACAATAAATTAAAAGAAATTTATTTTTGCGCCATAAATCAGTTTAAAATGACATCAAATATATTTCACAAAGGTATTCTTTGATTGCATTTTGATATGAAATGTTTTCCTTCTATTTAAAAGCGAAAAATATTGCATATTTATTTTTTGAAATATAAATTATTTTAGCAAACGATAATTATTGAATTTTCGAAAGAAAATAAATGAAACTAGCCAAATGTAGAGCGTGAATGCTTAATATAGAATTAATGCTGTGTTTGGCGCGTTTTTTCCTGTTAAACACAAATGTTGCGTAGAAACGGGTTAAGTGACAGATTCTGTTACAAACCTACTTGTTTTTCTATCATGCCATACACAAAAAATGAATAAAACGTTGAGTATTTTAGTCTACGCTTCTCTGAAACGCTGCTTTACTTATAACCAAAAAACTGTAATACCTGTTGCATAACCTAATAAAAAAAACTTTAATAGGAATGTTTCAGGTCTTGAGTGGCAACAGAAATGTTAATGAAAATAAACCCTTTCTCGAGATCCGATTGGTGAATCTATGTCACGTGGGAACATAGGACCAATCAGAGCACCGATCGAAAGAAGAGTAAAAAAAAAACCAGGAAGGAATTTCCTCACCTGAAACAACCTAATTACATAAATAACAAAATTCAGTAAATAATTGCATTATCACATCTAAAACGAAATCCCAACCAAAAAACAATATTTTTAAATATTCATTTTCAAGAGAGCTTTCAACAAAATTTTCAATTAAAAACAACCCCACTTTCAACGCAATTTTTTAAACAAAACACCAACAAACCAAAACATTTCCCCCAAAATGTCTCTTTCCCCAACTCTTACAAAGCCATTAAACAGAAATAAATCAATAAAAAAAGCCGGATATTTCGCATTTTCGCAACAAAACTTAGCCATGGTAATACTCATAAAGTTTAGAAGAAGATGGAATGCTGCCGTGAAAAAAAAAACAATATAAAAACCGGGTTGCCAAGTGAAGCCATCGATCGCTTTGAAGTAAGCCCAAACAAACGCTCTTGGCGATCCATTTGGCGCTATTCTGCAGTTGAGTTTGCATAGGCTTACTACATCGACTTGGCGATTCCTGACGCTCTAATGAAACCATAATTACAACGTATTCTTCTTAAGTCTGATTAGTTTAGTTTAGTTTGAACTATCGTCGCACTAGAGCTACACGAGGGCTATTGGCGACGGGCGTCGTATTTTAGAACCACAGTCAAGTGACGAGCCGACACCTGAGTAGGCACCCAACGCAACCGTTAAGGCGACATCGTACGCAGCGTTAGGACTTTGAAGGATATTAACGTGCACTCCCGCCACACGGGTATTATTCGTCGGACATTTTGGCTGCACGGGCCGTTTATAGGTCGGCAGTTATTTTGGCGATGCCCGGACCCGAACCTGGGACCTTCCGCATGCTAGGCGAATGCCTAACCGACTGGGCTTCCCAGCCCCTCTTCTTAAGTCTGAAGAAAATAACTTCCATGTAGTGTAAATTCATATCTCATGCGACAGCCTACAACTGCGTAAACAATCATTTTTTGATTTCGAATTTACGCATTTTAAGAGGGATCGTCAGTCCCATAGAGCTAATGCATCAGTTTTCGAATCACAAATTCCGCACAAGTATTGCTTTGCCATGTTAGCCCTTTTTCCCCAGGTATGGGAATCAACATAACATCGAAATGAAACAAATTTGAAACGAAAATGTCATCTAGTTTTTAAAATATAGCTGTTTATTTATATATTTTTGAAGTTTTGAAATGCCCCAAATGCCCAGTAGATGGCGACACTATTTTCAAACTTTATCAATTAATAATTAACTAACCGGATTTTATATTCTTTTCAATTTTGTTTTAAATTGATGTTATGATGATTACCATACCTGGTGAAAATGGGATAACATGGCAAACCAATTCTTTTTGCAAAATTTGTGATTTCAAAACTAATGCATTAGCTCTATGGGACTGACAGTCCCTCTTAAAGAATAAAATGATGCGTTTTACTTGAACTAACGTTGAGTGAGCGGTTTGTTTGGGCTTACTAGGGCTGCTACTTGGCGACTTTTTTTTTAATTTCGCGCCAAGCATCTCCATCTTTCTTCTAAACTTAATGGTAATACTCTACAAAACAAAACGCGGGAAGGAAAGGATCAAATGCGCAAAATATAGCTATTTAATTATTATTTAAAACATAGCTATTTAATTATATATTTTGGAAGTTTTGAAATGCCCCAAATGCCCAGTAGATGGCAACACTATTTTCAAACTTTATCAATTAATAATTAACTAACCGGATTTTATATTCTTTTCAATTTTGTTTTAAATTGATGTTATGATGATTACCATACCTGGTGAAAATGGGATAACATGGCAAACCAATTCTTTTTGCAAAATTTCTGAATTCAAAACTAATGCATTATACCTCTATGGGACTGACAGTCCCTCTTAAAGAATAAAATGATGCGTTTTACTTGAACTAACGTTGAGTGAGCGGTTTGTTTGGGCTTACTAGGGCTGCTACTTGGCGACTTTTTTTTTAATTTCGCGCCAAGCATCTCCATCTTTCTTCTAAACTCTAATGGTAATACTCTACAAAACAAAACGCGGGAAGGAAAGGATCAAAATGCCGTCATTGGGGATTTAGCATTGCTCGGGGACTTATAAACACATATTTTTGATCGCGTATCGGGAAAAAAAAAAGAAAAAGGATTGTTTATTGCTCTGGGCGCTTTTTTCCCATTTTAACATTTTACATGGAAACAAATTCAAAAGACGGAGGATGTTAAATTCCCATTTCGTTGTCGTTTTCCTCTTTTTTCCCCTTATTATGTCGGGATAAAAATGCGGAAGACATGAGGATTTGATATTTTTCACCTGTTGTTTCGAATGATTTGCGAGAATTGTATGTTACGTTGGGTTGAATTATCGTCGCATTGGAGCTACACGAGGGCTATCGGCCTGTACCACGGCCTACTCAACTACTAAGGCCGAAGAAGCTTTCCCAAACAAGCTCGGGGACGGAAATTTCGACGTCATAGTTCCGAGTGACGTTGTTCCGAAAATGAAGACAACTGCTTCGAAACCTGTTCGGAAACACTCGTTCACGGCTGACCACAATTTTAGGGTTCCGAATGCGTCCGAACTGGTTTCTCGATCTTCGGCACTGGGAACAGTGACGTCAAAATTTCCGTCTACGCTCATGTTTGGGAGAGCTTCTCTGACCTTGTTATTGAAGTTGGCCGTGCCTGTACCCGTGGTAAACTGCGCAATGACCGACCCAGGACTTTCGGTCCCGACAGATTTAACGAGCACGTACTCCGCATATACTCGGTGGATCTTCAGAGGTGTCGAGACTCGATAGCGGGACCTCTTGCGTAATAATGATTTATTTGTTGTACCACTCTATAAAAAATAATTATTTAAGTAATCATCGACTTTATAGATTTTATCGTAATTTTAATCTTTTTAGTAATGAACTTGACTTATTTTCAACTTTTAATGATTTTAAAAAAGAATGTCTACGGATTTTATGTAATTGAATGTCTGTCCTTTTTCCCACCACTGTAATTGTGTTGCAACCTGTTGTGTGTGTTTTTCTAAATAAATAAATTCTAAATAAATAAAAACTGACTTACAACTTAAGGAGCCCTGGGCACAAGCAAATTTGGGGGGGGGGGGCAAACACACCTTTATAAAATATTCCGGTGTAATTTTATACATTTCAGTGCAAACCAAAAAAAAATCAATAGTAATTAGCTTTGAATGCATACTCAATCCTCCAAAAATTATTTTTAGGAATTGCTTAGTTATCAGTTTAAATACAATTTCACTGTCAACTTTTCAGAAATTTTATAATTGAGGGCAGTTATAGTATAAATGTTCTTGAACAAAATTTGGAGGCCCCCTTAATGAGGGGTCCCCCAGGGCACATGCCCCGTTTGCCCTGCCGGAAATCAGGCCCTGACAACAACAGACGTTAAAACCAGAACAAACGAAAACAACTTCCAAACACTAACCTAAACCCAGTCGCTTCGTGTCACGACACAAAAATGTGTTTCTTCACAATGTTTGCAGCCGTCTTGGGGACGGCGTGAATACACCTTTGGGTTAAGAAGAGGGGGGGGGGGATTATAGGCATGAATCGAACTGAAAGGAGCAGCATTTGAAACATTTTTGTGGTTCCACAGTTTTCGAAAGATGATGCCTCTGTTTTATTGCCATGGAGACGAGGGTGTTTAGGTGGGATGGACAGTGCTTTATTTGTACACCGTTTTTGTTTTGATATGAACGTATCACTCTTAAAACAAAAGAGTGAAATCCACTCCTACTATAGGGAAAGTGCATTTTCGGCACCGGAAAGGAGTGGAAATGAACTCAGACCTAGTTAAATCCGCTCGTTTTAAGAGTGTAAGACGTAGATTGTTTTCTTTTATTTCTTTTACCCACTGCGCAAAAAGAGTGAAATCCCTATAGGGAAGTGCATTTTCGGCACAGAAAGGAGTGGAAATTAACTCAGAATGAGTTAAAACCGCTCGTTTGTTTTAAGAGTGTAACAGTGAGAGGTTATTTAAGATAATGTAACTCTTTATTTTCGCATTTACTGCAATTTCATTGGTTGTTACGATTCCACTCACAAAATTGGCGTTTTTATTGACTGATGTGTTTTATTTTAGAGTTCTTTAGCGTGCAACTTGTTTTTAATTCCTGGCATTTGTTTCACTGTGTTGGTTTAAATTCGATGAAATTTTAAAGTATGCCAATCATTACCTAAACGTCGATGTTCAGGGCCGGATTTAAAGATTTGCAAGTTGTAGGCTACGATTGATTTGCCGCCCCTGTCACAATATTCTCTCTCTTCGGGGAAAGATAGCTGGTTAGCTGCAAAATAGGGTAGTGTATGTGCTGTTTTAAATAGATACACTATTAAAATCCCCTATGTACCATTACACACAAAATCGAAAGCGAAATAATAGGCGAATTTTATTTAAAACGATCTACTATTTGTCTTTCAACTTCGAAATCCAGGAGGAGGAAGTGCAATTGCTTTCGCAGCGACCATGTTGGCTACGAAATATTAGTACTATATATACGTTTACGGATTACGTATTAATATAAATTATTTGTTTTCTTTCTTAAAAATATTCGTATCTTTATAATTATTTTTTTATGCCGAATGCTGCCTTAATGGGTCGTAAAATTTGCCGCCCCCAAAATTCGCCGCTCTAGGCTACAGCCTACTTAGCCTATTTAGAAATCCGGTCCTTTCGATGTCGTTGGTAAACTTTGGTATTGGTGAAATTTTGTCCTAAGACTGTGGCGGTTTACCGCACACGTAACCTCAATATGCGATCAACAACTAGGTGGCGCTGATTTATCGTCTTGTTCCTACCACTATTCTTGATTTCAACGTTTATAGTAGTATATAAGCCGAAGTAACTCATCTCCACCTTGAGGATCCTTTTGGTAGACTGTGGGTTACTGAGGCCGCTAAAAGACAAAGCAATGTAACGTGATTCATGAACAGAGAAAAGCTTTAGTTCTATTGAAAGCAAAAGTTTGTAAACACAACATTTGTTTTAGTAAGAAAAGAAAATATTGTATTGCGCAAAACAAATGGAATTCCAGAAGGAACACAATGGAAACCAATACCGCTGGAACTGTTGAAACATGCCCGTTATCCACAGTTTTTTGTTTTTTCGGAATAAAACACGTGTGTATTATAATTAGCCTACTTTTCTTTTTTTATAAATCCGATTCATGCTGATAACTATTTAAGAATAAGAAGATCGCGTCATTTGGCGACATTTGTCAACACGCCAAATGTCGTATAATGTACTATACTTTAATACTTAATCGGTAATGGTAATAAATATCAAGATTAGATCTATTGTACTTTCTAACTGTTAAAATCTGTAATTTGGGATGCTTTTCTGAACTTTTTATAATTTGTTTCATTCTTTAACGTTCTTAATCGTAAGCAAGTATCTAAAAGTTGAAACCTTTTTAATTCCTAAGATTTTATTGGACTTTTTAGTTCATTTGGTTTCACTGTAAACCTATTAACAATCGTTTAAAAAATACATTTCTATAGGGAAATTTTTTTTATAGAATGCACATTTGAATTTCTAATTAAAAGTATAAAATGAATACTTTTTTTAGAAATCGCATGTAGAAAAAACTGACAGTCCGTGTAATGTTTAATACTTCTGCATTTATTTTCAATTTATATTCTCCAACAGTGCAGTCAAATTTACATCAGTCCAATCAGTAAATCTCAGTTTAAAACAACTTTAATACAAAACGCAACTTTATTCATTGCATATCAGTGATTGAAACTAGTCTAACTTTCAAACACTCAATTCCTTTCTACTTTGCATTAGCATCAAATATTAGTTTTCTTATTTCGGCATGAACAGCTGAGAATTTATTCAAAGCATTTTTACCATCAAATTGCATTCGCTATATTTGCTGGCTGCGTTATAAAACGCTAGTTATAGAAAATCGGTATTCAGTTCGTTCATTTACTTTTCATTAACGATTCCCCTAACTCCGTCCCTTTTCTAATGAAGAAACCCTAACTTCATCACGACACTGTTTTGGAAAAGTTTTAACTAAGTATCCGTTAAATTTCGAAGTGTTTTTTTTAAAATATGAATTATTATTAGAAGAATTTGTATTTATAGGTATAAATTAAAATGGAGAGATCAAAGCCGATTCCGAATTTATATTTTTAAAAAAAATTAAAAAGATGAAGTATATAATTGGCTTGTTTTACATGACGTAGATGTTTGCTGGATTTCATTGCTGGTTCCAGTGAGTGGTGGCATATTACAGTAAGAGCTGCCCACTTTTTTGATTCGCCAAATTAATTCACTTTCAGCTTCCACACTACGTTTATAACGTAAAAAGTGGAAGGTATTATAATAGTTCAGTCGTCTGTCTGTCCGTCTGTCTGTCTGTCCGTCACCCACTTTCATAGCTCAAACTACAAATGCTACGGACAAGTGTGATACGTTAAAACATTCAGCGCGTCGAAATTAGAATACATTGAAAATTTCAGAAAAGAATTCGAACAATAGATCGAAGACAGACAATAAATTAAAATAAATTTATTTTTGCGACATCGATCAGTTTGAAATGACGTCAAATATATTTCACTACAGATTCTCTGTACGTTGATATGAAATGTTTTAATTCTATTTAAAAACGAGGAATATGACATATTTATTCTTTGAAATATAAATTAATTTTTGCAAACGATAAGTAATAATTATTGAATTTTCGAAATAAAATAAATGACACCAGCCAAATTTAGCATGTAAATGTTTAATATAGAATATCAATGCTGTGTTTGTCGCCTTTTTACCTGTTAAACGCAACTGTTGTGTGGAAGCGGGTTAAGTGACAGATTCTGTTACAAACCCCTACTTGTTTAGTTATCAATTTGGCTTTTCGAATTGTTTTAAACATTAACATTATATGGAAACTAAGACCTGCGTCTAACTTTATTTACGAAATATTATATTGCGTTTCAAAATAAATTATTTTAAACTTATATATTCATGCATCTTATTACAAATAATTTGATACAAATATATACTTCTGCTCTATTTTAGTTAGCACTATGTGAAACTAATGCGAAGAAGTATAGATAATGAAACTCAATACCGGGAAATACTAGTCAGATGCAAATTCTTGCTCCGTGTAACACGAATCTAGAGGAAAGAGTTTTATAAACAAATCCTCCCTTACAAGGGGCATTACCAAGCAACTTCGTATACCAGCTCACTTATCCAAATCACTTAATTGATTTTCGAAAGTTTGGTTTGTCGATCACATGTACGATTCCTAAACTTTTGCAATTAAGAAATAATTCGATTCGATTATTGCAGCAATTTTCTACAATGAATGATTTTATTTTAGACCTGAATTTTTTTTAATATATGTGTGTCTCTGTTTAACAAGTAAATCCTTTATTCACTGAGTTAAAGATTTAATTTATTTGTTTTCCGTTGTCTTTTTTTAGAGTTAGCTGTGCAATTAAAAATTGTACATTACGGTACAACAAAACAAATTGGAACATAAAATGTACTTTATGGTTAATTTATTATCTTTTTTTCCTTCTTTCTACTTATTATAAGTAAAGTACATTGACCGACAACGAAATTTTGTTGAATGATTATGATTTACTATTTTAGTATTTAATGTTTTGAAACTGCATCTTAAAACAAACGAGCGGTTTTAACTCAGTCTGAGTTAATTTCCACTCCTTTCCGTGCCGAAAATGCACTTCCCCTATAGGAGTGGATTTCGCTCTTTTTGCGGAGTAGGTAAAAGAAATAAAAGAAAACAATCTACGTCCTACACTCTTAAATCGAACGATTTTAACTCAGTCTGGATTAATTTCCACTCCATTCCGGTGCCGAAAATGCACTTCCCCTATAGGAGTGGATTTCGCTCTTTTTGCGGAGTAGGTAAAAGAAATAAAAGAAAACAATCTACGTCCTACACTCTTAAATCGAACGATTTTAACTCAGTCTGGATTAATTTCCACTCCTTTCCGGTGCCGAAAATGCACTTCCCCTATAGGAGTGGATTTCGCTCTTTTTGCGGAGTAGGTAAAGAAATAAAAGAAAACAATCTACGTCCTACACTCTTAAATCGAACGATTTTAACTCAGTCTGGATTAATTTCCACTCCTTTCCGGTGCCGAAAATGCACTTCCCCTATAGGAGTGGATTTCGCTCTTTTTGCGGAGTAGGTAAAAGAAATAAAAGAAAACAATCTACGTCCTACACTCTTAAATCGAACGATTTTAACTCAGTCTGGATTAATTTCCACTCCTTTCCGGTGCCGAAAATGCACTTCCCCTATAGGAGTGGATTTCGCTCTTTTTGCGGAGTAGGTAAAAGAAATAAAAGAAAACAATCTACGTCCTACACTCTTAAATCGAACGATTTTAACTCAGTCTGGATTAATTTCCACTCCTTTCCGGTGCCGAAAATGCACTTCCCCTATAGGAGTGGATTTCGCTCTTTTTGCGGAGTAGGTAAAAGAAATAAAAGAAAACAATCTACGTCCTACACTCTTAAATCGAACGATTTTAACTCAGTCTGGATTAATTTCCACTCCTTTCCGGTGCCGAAAATGCACTTCCCCTATAGGAGTGGATTTCGCTCTTTTTGCGGAGTAGGTAAAAGAAATAAAGAAAACAATCTACGTCCTACACTCTTAAATCGAACGATTTTAACTCAGTCTGGATTAATTTCCACTCCTTTCCGGTGCCGAAAATGCACTTCCCCTATAGGAGTGGATTTCGCTCTTTTTGCGGAGTAGGTAAAAGAAATAAAAGAAAACAATCTACGTCCTACACTCTTAAATCGAACGATTTTAACTCAGTCTGGATTAATTTCCACTCCTTTCCGTGTCGAAATGCACTTCCCCTATAGGAGTGGATTTCGCTCTTTTTGCGGAGTAGGTAAAAGAAATAAAAGAAAACAATCTACGTCCTACACTCTTAAATCGAACGATTTTAACTCAGTCTGGATTAATTTCCACTCCTTTCCGGTGCCGAAAATGCACTTCCTCTATAGGAGTGGATTTCACTCTTTTGTTTTAAGAGTGTGGATACTGCCTTAATACCCCCCCCCCCCCTAACATATATTTTCCTTCAAACGAACAATGACATGTTAAACAACAGTCTTTTAAATTGGACTTATAATACCGTCAGTAGATAAGGGATTAACCTCTAAGAGACACATACGAACAAAGCGCCTTATATGACTGTCAGGTTTTCCAGACCACCACCACACACATATAATTTTTATAAGACTTTTCAGAATGATGATTTAATGTAAATAGGAAGATTATTTATTAATATATAAAATCCCGTTACTTATATTGCTTTAAAAAATTCCAAAATAAAAGTACATCACTATAAAATGCACATCCTCATATCACTAAAATCTTCCTCAATATGAACTTACCGACATCGCGATTTTCCTGATAAATTAAAAAATTAACCATAATTGTATAACAATGTTATTTCACGTCAAAACCTCCATTCTGGGTTTTTTTTAAAAAATAAATTAGCTCATTGGCACGTTCAATTATTTTTCAAATCATTAATTTAGTTTCTGTAGGTGATGGCAAGAAAATAAAAGCAATTTCAATTCTAATTAATTTTTCTGTTCATTTTAATTTCTTCTCTCGAATGGCAACACGAAAAGGAAAAAATGATCGGATTTGAGCGAAAATGGTGGGTTTTTTTTCAGAAAATTCGAATTTTCTCTAAAAATGGAACAAATATGAAAAAACTAAGCCTCAGGTGCACATGTTGATATTAAAGGGAATCTATCTTAAATTTTCGAATTTCTGAGGGCAGTATAAGTAGGTCTTTTACGATCCACAGACATACAGACAGACTCTTTCTTTTATTATTATAGATATATACATAAAAACTGGTAGAAATTTTCTTTTGTGAACAAAACAGTTTTTGATTGCTAGAAATAAATAATATGGCTAACGTACCCTTTGAAAAAGAAATTTTAAATATTTTTTCAATAACTATATTCCAACTTTAGACATGTGCATTAATATATGCGACGCATATACAAAAATAAGAAATATTACAACCAACATGACCATTTTATAGTAGTCAGAGAATCCTATTATCCATAAAAAGGCTTAGTAAAATTATATAGTAGGGTTAACTAAAAGATTATAAAAAATTCTAGACTTCAATTTGAATACTACTGAACCCCACCTTTTATTTTTTAGGAAAAAAGATCGATTTTAGTTTACATTTTTGTGTTCACAATTTTGGAAAACTCCTTGAAAACATCTAACACTTAAAAATTTACCATATGTTTAAACTGAAACGGACAAATTTGGTGGTCATTTAAAAGAAGAAAGTAAGAAAAAAAATTAAAGTCATATAAGTTTTGTGATATACATACAAATTAAATTTGAATGCTACAAAAATATTCATCTTTTAATATAAACGCTCACTAGCTTAAATACAAATTTCCATTTATTCCAAAAATCCTATACTACTAAAACACCGAATTAGAAATGGATCAAGTGAAGACCTACTGATTACAGTACTCTCGCTTTCTCTTGAGGGAATTGAACTCAAATACTTCTTTCCACTCTTTCCTAAATTTATATAGATCTTTACTCCCGTATCTCCAGTCTCTTTTTCTTTTCGAACTTTTATATCCTTTACCTAGTGCTTTTTTTTCTTCACCACACTAAGGAATTGCTGTTAGGAAGAAAGATTATCTGAGTATAATATAGCCTTTATTTCAAGGACATAGTACTAAGGTACACCCTTAAAACAAACGAGCGGTTTTAATTCAGTCTGAGTTAATTTCCACTCCTTTCCGGTGCCGAAAATGCACTTCCCCTATAGGAGTGGATTTCACTCTTTTTGCGGAGTGGGTAAAAGAAATAAAAGAAAACAATCTAAGTCCTACACTCTTAAAACGAGCGGTTTTAACTCAGTCTGAGTTAATTTCCACTCCTTTCCGGTGCCGAAAATGCACTTCCCCTATAGGAGTGGATTCCGCTCTTTTGTTTTAAGAGTGTATTTGTTGGCAAAAGCATAGTAGCGACAACCTGGCGATTCTTTCAGTATATGAGAAGATTTATGGAATAAACAACGTAGATTTTCGGCGCAAATAATTTATTGGTGCAAATTTACTAAGTTTCAATGGGACTCAAGACGCCCACCTTCATCAGAATGGCACACAACACAAACTAATAGTTGACGACGCTAAGTTGTGCTCCACAGACTGGGCTCCCCAAGAGTACATACTTACAACCCCAAAATTAAAAAAAAAACATCCATTAAAGATATCCTTCCCAATGAAGTGGCATTTTCCATTTTAAGAGAGGAAACCAAACAGACTTTTTCCTAGTATCCCAGAGAGCTCCTTCCCTACATTATTCCCGATCCGAACCCGGGACCTTTCGCATACAAAGAATGCACCCTACCGACTGGGCTACCCAAGAATGCCCAAACCCCAAATTCAAAAACAAAGCACAGTCATTCCAAAAGATATACTTTCCAATGAAGTGTACTTTCCCGTCAAAAGGGGTAATCAAACAAACTTTTCCCTAGAATCCCAAAAGATCTGCTTACCCATTATGTTCCTGGTCCGAACCTAGGACATTTCGCCTATAAGGCAGACACCCTACTGACCGGGTTCCCCAACCTCCCAAGAGTACATTAGTACAAGTAGTTGTTAGTGAGTGCCCCAAAATTTCAAAAACAAAGCCTCCAAAGATATGCTTTCCAATGAAGTGGTATTTTCCCGTCAAAAGGGGAAACCAAACAAACTTTTCCCTAGCATCCCAGGGAGCTTTTCCCCTATTCTATTCCATCCTTATCTCAGAGCTGCTTTTCATCTTCCAAGCATCCAGAAAAGCAATCCGAGCGGAAGCGAAGATTGGCGCACTCCGCAAAAGAAGATATGCCAAACATTCGGAAATTCGAATGCGCCTTTAATGGTTCGGGGGATTTATATTTTCGGGGTAAAAATGGGGGGTGAGGATAAAATGTTGGGTGAATTCTTAGGATTTGAGGAGAGAGTGGTGATGAGTTTAGATGTAGAGAAAATTCGAGAAAGTTGGTTAGAGTTGTAATAGGTATGCAACTCTAACACAGATAAAAAAAAGGCGCCAAACACAGCATTAATTCTATATTAAACATTTACATGCTAAATTTGGCTGGTTTCTTTTATTTTATTTCGAAAATTCAATAATTATCACTTATCGTTTGCAAAAAATAATTTATATTTCAAAGAATGAATATGTAATATTCCTCGCTTTTAAATAGAATGAAAATATTTCGTATCAACATACAAAGAATCTCGAAGTGAAATATATTTGACGTCATTTCAAACTGATCGATGTCGCAAAAAATAAATTTATTTTAATTTATTGTCTAAAAGATTAAAGTTTCTCAAGTGATTATTGCGAATGGCAAGGGTGATTTAATTCTAATAAAAATAGCTTCCTATGCTTTTTAAATGAGCATTAAATTTTGCAGTTTTTAAATAATTGAAGTACTTCGAATTCGAATTCTTCTCTGAAATTTTTAATGTATTCTAATTTCGATGCGCTGAATTTTTTGACGTATCACACTTGTCCGTAGCATTTGTAGTTTGGGCTATGAAAGTGGTTGACAGACAGACGGACTGAACGATTATAATACCTTCCACATTTTACGTTATAAACATAGTGTGGAAGCTAAACATTTTGATGACAATTAATTGAAATATAATGTTAATATTTTTCCATAATATATAGAGCATTATACATTACGAAATTTCATATAAAATAATGAGGAAAATTCGAGGATTTGAGGAGAGTGGTGATGAGTTTCGAAGTAGAGAAAATTTGATAAACTGGGTGAGAGTTGTAATGGGTATACAACTATATCACAGTTTATTGAATTTTCTCTTACACGAAAGAGAGTATTGATTTGATTACAATTAATTAAATTATCATGAAAATATTTTTCCATAATATATAGACCATTATACCATTAGACCATTAATATATTTTCTATTCAAATCCGCAATTTTATATTTAGTTTTTCGAACTACCTGAGATAGAAAAGCCATTATTAAAACCGCCTTGATGATCATAACAAGACTACTTGATTTACTATGTTTTTGTGCCCGGGGTGAAATATTGTAAAGTTATCGAATAATAACGGAGATGGAAGTTTTGATAAAGTTCTCCATTTAATATACGAAAGATATTCATTTAAGGGACCTTACCAAAATTTAGGGATGCTCACGAAATAATTAAAATCTCGATGCTGTAAGTAAGGATATTGCAAAAAAAAGTACCCTTTAGCATATAATGGAGGAGGTTTATTGAAAATGATATAGTGGTTTAGTAAAATGGTTTTTGAAATTTTATGTTGATTTTTAAAATTTTTAATTTTTTCAGCTTGTGAATGGTTAAATCCCTAAGGCTTTTAAGTAAACTAATGTAGAGCTCCAATTTTTTTTCCTGTGTTGAAACATATGCGTTTAACAAAAGTAGGTATGGGATAAGGTCTAGTGTGATTAGATTTAAAACAAGAAGTTCATAAAGAACTAAAATAGCCTACTTTCCTGTTACTTAAATACTTACTGAAGTTCTAATCGGGAAAAAACTAGGTTTCTAACAGTAAATATCATCAACAGCCGTTTCTACACTAGATTTATACATATTAGAAAAAAAAATGCAAAACACAGCATCCAGCTAATAATTTAAACTTCTAAAAGCCAAAATCAACTATTTTCCTTAATAGTATTTCGCAAATTAATTAAATATTATTTATCGTCTGCTCGCGATTTATTTGTAGTTCGAAGAATAATTAAATATTTATTAATAACAAAAGTAATGAAACTCCAAACTGCATTAAAAAAATAAGAAATGTAAATTAAAACTAAGCATAATTGTATGCAAAAGTATGCCTTGCCGCTTTCTTGTTAGATAATTAATGAACAATCAAAGAATCAAATTGTGCTACATTTTATGACGTCATTCCAAACTGATTCAATTCATGAAAATATTATTTTGCTTCAAATATGTTTAAATAAATAAACTTTCTCATGCCATTGTTGATTTGGCAACAGTAATTTAAATGACTCAAAATTGAATTTCAATGCTAATTCAATGGGAAATTCGCCGACAGATAGTAGATTTATGTCCATCCGGACATACAGACAGACGGACAAAAAGTATGAAAGTTGGGTATCTGAGGTCATAGCTTTCTGACAAAAAAATAATTTTTAAGATCCGATGGATAGAACCGATTTTGGAAGGGGGTACGGACAGACAGACAGACAGACGGACGGACGGACAGACAGACGGACATCGACCGCATGTCAATACCTACTTTTTAATTTTTTTTAATTATTTCGAATTAAAAAAAAGAAAAGTAGGCTAAAAATTAGAAAAGCTAATTAAAACTAAGCATAATTGTATGCAAAAATATGCCTTGTCGCTTTCTTAGTCAACAATTAATGATTAATCTAAGAATCACACTCTGCTACATTTTAAGACGTCACACCAAACTGATTCATGAAACAACTATTTTGCTTTTCAATATTTTAAATAAAGTTCTCATGCTTTGTTGATTTGGCAACAGTGATTTAAATGACTCAAATTGAATTTTAATGCTAATTCAATGGAAATTCGCTCACAGATAGTAGATACATGTCCGTCCGGACGTACAGACAGACGGACAAAAGTATGAAAGTTAGGTCTCTGAGGTCATAGCTTTCTAACAAAAAAGAATTTTAAGATCCTTGATAGAACCGATTTAAGAACAGTACGGACAGACAGAACGGACATCGACCGCATGTCAATACCTACTATTTTTAATAATAAGTTTCTCATGCCATTATCTATTTGGCAACAGTGATTTAAATGACTCATAATTGAATTTCAATGCTAATTCAATGGAAATTCGCGACAGATAGTAGATTTATGTCCGTCCGACGTACAGACAGACGGACAAAAAGTATGAAATTAGGTCTCTGATGTCCTATCTTTCTAACAAAAAAGAATTTTTAAGATCGATTGATAGAACCGATTTTGGAAGGGGGGTACGGACAGACAGACAGACGGACATCGACCGCATGTCAATACCTACTTTTTCATTTTTTTAATTCTTTCGAATTAAAAAAAGAAAAGTAGGCTAAAAAAATGATGAAGTTACAATTTTTTTTATTTTTTGGCCATTTTTATACATAAAGCTACTATTTTTGTTTAACTGACAGCTCAATATCCATACCAACTTTTATTAATATATGTTGTGGGAACATTTTGAAAAAATTCCATTAAAAAATCCTTTAACCCTTTCAGTCCCAGTGATGCCATTTGGCATCATCCTTTTTCTGATCATAATTTAAAAAAAATAATATTGCTGACATCTATTGGGATTAATAAAAAAATATTTTCTAATAGAAAAAAGTTTGAAGAATCGAATGATGTGCTTTTTGATATCATAAATGGCTACAGACGATCAGAAAAAAAAAATTCTAAAATGATAATGCCAAATTGTCATTGGGACTGAAAGGGTTAAATTGTAGGATGAGTAGTATTTTGAAAAAACGTTAAATTTTTTTTTAATTTTTTTAATTTAAAAAAAAAATTATGTTTCAATATTAGTCATTTATTCGTATATGTTTATTGAATGTTAGTTCTTTGTAAAAATAGTTTAATTTGAATGTTAGCGATAAAAATACTGGATTAAATTTTTTGAGTACCGCGTCCGCTTACGAATTCAATGTTGTTGAAGGAAATGAGAAGGTGAATGTGAACAATAATTAAGCGCAATGGACCGAATGATCGCGGGTCTCGAAACCAAAGTGCCTCTGTGCTAATCATAACATGTGTGCATTGATGAACTTAAAGTTAAGCATAATTTTTACCGTTTTTAAGGATTTCAATGCAAACGAAAAAAAGAGTTAAAACTCATTTTCTCGTTTGAATTTTTTTTGTCACTTAGCGCGTTCTAAACGTCCATTTGCCGTATGACTGAACGACTTTTAGCTTCCACAACTACGTTTATAACGTAAAAAGTGGAAGGTTTTATAATCGTTCGGTCCGTCCGTCTGTCTGTCACTCACTTTCATAGCCCAAACTACAAATGCTACGGACAAGTGTGATACGTCAAAAAAATTAAGCTCATCGAAATTAGAAGACATTGAAAATCTCAGAAAAAAAAAGTCGAATTCGAAGTACTTTAATTATTTTAAAAAAACTTCAAAATTTAATGCTCATTTAAAAAGCATAAGGAGCCATTTTCATCCGAATTAAATCACCATTGCCATTCACAACAATCACTCGAGAAACTTTAATTCTTTTAAATAATTAATTAAAAGAAATTTATTTTTGCGACATCAATCAATTTGAAATGACGTCATATATAGTTTTCCTAAGAGATTCTTTGTATGTTGATATGAAATATTTTGGTTATATTTAAAAGAAAAAGGGAAAACTACATATTTTTCTTTGAAATATAAATAATTTTTGCAAACGTAAATATAAATTATTGAAGAAATAATTATTGAATTTCGAAATAAAATAAATGAACTAGTTACGTTTAGCGTGTAAATGTTGAATATAGAATAAATACTGTGTTTGGCGCGTTTTTCAATGTGTTCATCACTTAAATGTTGTGTGGAAGTGGGTTAAGTGACAGATTCTGTTACAAGCCTACTTTTTTGAGATAATTTAAAAACCTGCACTTAAACGTCATGTCTACAGTTTTTCGTGGTAACACTTCATAAGTAAGGAATATTTTTTGAATAAACCAACATTCGCGTAACTTCTATAACGTTTTTGTTTCATTGAAAGCCAGAATATTCTTTTATTTTACACTTCTGCAGTAGAAATTTATGAATTTATATTTTTATATCAACACTGGTATTTATTGGGATACTATTTTAATTCATACTTTACTCAAAAAGTTCTTTTTTTTTTAAACATTGGAGTAATTTTTATTAATACTTTCTTCGCTGATGTCAACATAATATTTTATTATTAATTTTAAAGTAAGTTTTACAGAAATAGAAAAGACGGATTCCTTAGGTTTTTTAATACTCAGTCATTTTAATAAATTAAATAAATTCGCGAAAACTATATTTTGAATGAAAGTTTTCGAGAAAAATTGATTTTGAAGAAAAGTTTATCTTTTTTGTTATGCTGCCAGATTCAAAAATGAATGCGCTTTTTTAAAAAAAATTAATAAATTGATTTCGTAGTAAAACTTGTTTAATGAGTTTTAAAGAAACTTTTCAAACAAAGCTACACTCAGAAAACACTCGTGTTAAATTTCAATACAAAAAAATCTTGCTTCGCAGTTATTACAAATAGTGTTGAAGCAATACAAAAATTGTATTGTGACCCAATAATAATGGTTAGCACAAAAATTGTATTGAAGGCGTACTTGCACGCAAGTACGTTACGTTACAAAATGTTACGTGACGTTGAGATATTCCTACTAATGTTCAAAATTCGTCGATTTCTAACAGACAGCTTCATCATCAAAGTGAGATCTTATATCGATGTTACCGTTAAAACCCGAAAGCAGCTAGAACTAGAATTAACTAGTGAGGACCAGTTTTAACTGAGATCATTAGTTAAAACTAGTTTACGCTATCTAAAACCAATCATACCTAGCTAATACTTGTTTTGACGAAATAAATTGTTTTAAATCAGTTTTAACTGCCAACGTTGCCAATTTTCCACAATGCTTGTTTTCCACTTGTGATGTTTAAACAACATTTCTTACTGAATGTAAGATGGTCGAAACCTGAAAATTTACCAGAAACATTTTTTTTTTAAATTTAATTATCTCCCGGACGGCCAGGAAAGGAACACATATGTATGGTTGCTTTCACTGCATAAATTTTAAATGCAATTTATTTCGAATAAAATATATTTAAGAAACAAAATAGAATCAGGTTTATTTTGAAAGAAATGGTCTTAAAAATATTTCCTAATGAAAAAAGTAAATTATTAATAAAAATTTGTAAATTATAAATTTTAAAATTTAATATTATTGTAAGAAAGACTGATGCCCAAAATACGGGAAAAGGATGGCCTAACTATCGGAGGGTAAAACAAATTCCTCGCTGTACATTTTAAAAGGGTACATTTCTCATCTCCTCAAAAACAGTTGTCAAAATGTTAAAAAAAAAATCTCCAAATAACCTTTGGGCAAATACTTACCAAACCTCCCCAAAAGTCATTCCAAAAACGAATCGAAAAACAACACAGAGTTAATAACTTTTTGTTTTATCAACTCCAAATGCATTCAATACCAAAGAAGCTTGAATGACTTCTAGCAGCAAGTGCTATTATTCAGCTTTTTTGCCGAAATGTGTGTTACGCATTTAAAGGAAAAGGGGACAGCTATTTTCCGAAATTCGAATTGTTCTTGTTTATAATAAAGTCGCTCTGTTTAACGGGAAGGCTTTTCAATTCCGTTTCCTCATTTATTCTGTCAGAAGCAGACGTTGTTTATGAAGTTTCTTTTGTTGAAAAGTTGAAGTTTTCATCAAGTCGAGAAAATAGAAGTTAATGTAAGATGGCTACAAAAGAGTAAAGGCTTACGAAATCATCTTTTGAGCCCAAAGTGAAGGATTCCATACAGTGTAACCCTATTAGAGTATTTCAAGGACCACGATGTTCTGACGTTATAACCAAGTAACATTATAAGTAAGGTTCAATATTAAGGAGGAATGGGCGCGCTGGACCGCGGGTCTCCAAACTCAAGTGTCTCAGTGTTAATCCAATGGCGAAAAAACTATTTTCTCTGCCACATTTCTCCGGCTGTAGTGAATATATTTACAAACGTTTTTTTTTAAATATTAAATGTAGATAACCTACAGGTCTCTATCTTCCCACTTTTTGAAATTGCTTCGAGTATTTTGTGTAAAATTATTTATTGAAAATTTAAAAAAAAATATTCGAACCCATTTCAAAAAGTGGAAGGTCGAGACCTGTAAGTCAGCTACATTTAGAAACTTCATTTATTCTGTCAGAAGCAGACGTTGTTTATGAAGTTTCTTTTGTTGAAAAGTTGAAGTTTTCATCAAGTCGAGAAAATAGAAGTTAATGTAAGATATTTCGATGCTTTTTTTGGCTACAAAAGAGTAAAGACTTTTGAAATCGATCTTTTCAGCCCAGTTAAGTTGAAATATCGCCGCACTAGAGAAATTGGGGACTACCTTAGTAATTTAGACCCACAGTCAAGTGACGAGGTGACAACTAAGTAGGCCCCCAACAAAACATTTTGGAATGATATCTTACGCAGCGTTGGGACTTTGGAGCATGTTTAACGTACGCTAACTCTACACGGGGTATTATTCGTCGGAAATTTTTGAGGTTGCACGGGCCGTTTATAGGTTGGCAGTTATTTTGGCGATGGTCGGACCGCCGGGATGCCGGGATCATTCACATTCTAAATATCGGGGTTTTACGAATTTTATGTTGATATTTAATCTTAAAATAATAACCTAAAGCCATTTAAGGTGTTTCCGACATTTTCCTAGATTTTATTTACATAATTTACAGTAAATTTATTTACATTATTATTCCTCAAACTGCAAATAAATTTAGCGTACAATAAAGAATATTAATTTAACTTTCGCAACCAAATTTCGGAAAATAGTAAATCCGAATCATCAGGTATTATGCTGCGAGTGGCAACAGTTCCAGCGGCATTGTTTTCGATTTTTATCTTTCTGGAATTTAGTTTTTTTGGACAATACGATATTTTCTTACCTTCCTGAAACGAATGTTGTGAACAAACTTTTCTTTCAGTAGCACTAAAGCTTTTCTCTTTTCGTGAAACACATTAAATTGCTATTGAAACAATTTCGCTTAATTTCCCCGCACAAGACAAAATATCATCTATACCGAAGTTTTCCAACAACATTGATGGTTCGGTAGTGCTTTGCATAATTGAAATTAAAAGTGGTTAAGTTTAATAAATAGCAACAATAAAAAGTAGTTGCACGTAAAGAGAGAGAGAGAACTTAAAAACACCCTACGATAAAAATGCAAATTTTTAGAGTGAAATTGAAACAAATAACTGAATCGCAAGAAGGAATACATTAAAATAGGATGGTTACATCATAAGAAACAACTTAAATCACGGCCTACTCAACTACGAAGGCCGAAGAAGCTTTCCCAAACAAGCTCGGGGACGGAAATTTTGACGTCATAGTTCCGAGTGACTTTGTTCCGAAGATGAAGACAACCTGTCTCGAAACCTGTGTTCGGTACCACTCGTTCACAGCTGACCACATTTTTAGGGTTCCGAATGTGTCCTAACTAGTTTCTCGTCTTCGGCACTGGGAACAGTGACGTCAAAATTTCCGTCTACGCTCATGTTTGGGAGAGCTTATCTGGCCTTGTAATTGAAGTTGGCCGTGCTTAAATATGAAAAAGTAGAGCCAAATAAATCGCCAAACGTTCATTTGGGCTTATGGCCGAAACGATCAATGGCTTCTTTTGGGAAACCGACTTTTGCTGTATTTTTCAACAGGCACCATCTCTATTTTACTCTGACATTCATCCTTAAAGGAGATTAATCTTAATTTTTTTTTTGTTTGGAAGACGAAGAAAGTTAAGTGTACTCACGAGGGGACACAAAACGAACTTTTGACGAATAGTTCGGGTATTGATTCGTTATTTCGTTATGCAAGAATGCGTTTGAATAAAGAACCACACAATCAAGCTTTCAAGCGTATCAATTTAAAAGCTCTTTCCTTTCTCTTTTCTGAACATTTGCAGTTTTTCGAATTGTTTTTAGAAACTTAAAAATAACTTTTAAAGAAGTTCTCAAGAGATAACTGGATACGTAACAAAATAATTTATTTTGATTCCATTAAGCATTTAACAGTTTAATTTGTTTTCTTAATCAATCAAAAGTAGCTTTAGTTTGAATTTCATTTTGAATGATAGCAATTGGAATGACAGCTAAACATTTGAAAAATTGGTAAACATACGAAAAAAACTACAAGTAGTATAAGCTGAAGAAAGTGAAAGCTAAAAAGTGGTTACCCAAGTATCACACTAATGTGGGTTCAATATGAGCCAATTGTGGTAATTGGCGATTTGGACAATTTAGGCAATTATGAGCACTATCCATATGAGCCGCAGAAAGACACATGAAGCATAAGCCAAAGCTGTTAAATAGTTTCCCAGGCAGCATAGTAATGCGATTTCCATACGGGAAAATTTTGACATAATGGCCACTATCCATATATGGGCCGCAGAAAGAAACATGAAGTAAAAGTCGAAGCTATTAAGTTGTTTCCAAGGTAGCACACTGATTTGGGATCCGTACACTCTTAAAACAAAAGAGTGAAATTCACTCTTATAGGAGAAGTGCATTTTCGGCACCGGAAAGGAATGGAAATTAACTCAGACTGAGTTAAAACAGCTCGTTTTACGAGTGTAGGACGCAGATTGTTTTCTTTTATTTCTTTTACCCACTCCGAAAAAGAGTGAAATTCACTCCCATAGGAGAAGTGCATTTTCGGCACGGAAAGGAGTGGAAATTAACTCAGACTGAGTTAAAACCGCTCGTTTGTTTTAAGAGTGTATGTAGGGCTATTTGGGCAAAAGGGGCACTATCCATATGAGCTGCAGAAAGACACAAGAAGCATAAGCCAAATCTGATAAGCAGTTACCCAGGTAGCACACTAATATGGGATCCACACTCTTAAAACAAACGAGCGGTTTTAACTCAGTCTGAGTTAATTTCCACTCCTTTCCGTGCCGAAAATGCACTTATCCTATAGGAGTGAATTTCACTCTTTTTCGGAGTGGTTAAAAGAAATAAAAGAAAACAATCTACGTCCTACACTCTTAAAACGAGCGGTTTTAACTCAGTCTGAGTTAATTTTCACTACTTTCCGGTGCCGAAAATGCACTTCTCCTATAGGAGTGAATTTCACTCTTTTGTTTTAAGAGTGCATATGGGCCAATTTGGGTAACGCGGGCACTGTCCATATGAGGCTCAGAAAGAAACAAGTAGCATAAGCCTAAACTACTGAGCAGTTACCATAGATATCATAGTTAAAGTATTAGATTGGCAGATCACGTGACCTCCAATACTAACGACGGGACGCACATGGAGACCAGAATAAGAGGGCAAATGGGCCAGTGTAGCCACCACATTAATGAGAAAAATACTACGAAAGATACCGTTTAATTCTAAAATTACAAAAAAATACCATAAAAATACTAGCTGCATTTTGGAATCTTTTTAGTGACTTTTAAAAAAAACGTGAAACGCTTTTTTAGTATTTTATGTTATTTAGCTTTTTTGTTATTAGCTTTTTTATTTTTTGTAATTTTAGAATTAAACGGTATTTTTTCGTAGTATTTTTCTCCTTAATGTGATGGCAACACTGGCCTATTTGCCCTCTTATTCTGGTCTCCATGCGCGTCCCGTCGTTAGCATTAGAGGTCACGTGATCTGCCAATCTAATACTTTAACTATGATATCTATGGCAGTTACCCAAGTATTACCCTAATGTGGGATCCATATGGGCCAATTTGAGTAATGTGGTACACTATCCACATGGGCCACAGAAAGGTACGACCTCATTTATTTTCGGTAAAAAAGGATGGTCCACAAGAGATACCCCACATAGGCACATTTACAATGTATTCAAAATAATAAACATAAAATTCTTTCAGTACAATATTTTCAAATTAAGAGAGATTGTCAGTCCCATAGAGCTATTGCATTAGTTTTGGAATCATAACTTCCGCAGAAGTATTGCTTTGCCATGTTATCCCTTTTACCCCAGGTATGGCAACCAACATATCATCTAAATGAAACAAATTTGAAACGAAAATGTTATCTAGTTATTTAATTATATAATTTTGAATTTTTTAAATGCCAAAAATATCCAGCAGATGGTGACACTATTTTAAAACTTTATCAATTAATAATTAAATAACTGGATGTTATTTTCTTTTCAATTTTGTTTTAAATTGATGTTATGATGATTCCCATACATGGTGAAAATGGGATAACACGGCAAAGCGATTCTTTTTCAAAAGTTGTGATTTCAAAACTAATGCATTAGCTCTATGGGACTGACGATCCCTCTCAACAATTAAACATAATTTTACATTTATATATTACTTTATCCATATAATAATTAACACTGTGTCCTAGATTACTATTTCCAAAAACATTGACTTTATATGGGCCGCCCTTTAAAAATCTTTATGACTTGCCCATGGACTAACCCATGTGAATTAGATAGGTGAAAATGGGATAACATGGCAAAGCGATTCTTTTTCAAAAGTTGTGATTTCAAAACTAATGCATTAGCTCTATGGGACTGACGATCCCTCTCAACAATTAAACATAATTTTACATTTATATATTACTCTATCCATATAATAATTAACACTGTGTCCTAGATTACTATTTCCAAAAACATTGGCTTTATATGGGCAGCCTATAAAAATCTTTACGAGTTTCCTTATGGACTAACCCATGTGAATTAGATAGGTGAAAATGGGATAACATGGCAAAGCGATTCTTTTTCAAAAGTTGTGATTTCAAAACTAATGCATTAGCTCTATGGGACTGACGATCCCTCTCAACAATTAAACATAATTTTACATTTATATATTACTTTATCCATATAATAATTAACACTGTGTCCTAGATTACTATTTCTAAAAACATTGACTTTATATGGGCCGCCCTTTAAAAATCTTTATGACTTGCCCACGGACTAACCCATGTGAATGAGATTAGCAATTCCCAGCTATGACGTTAATGTTAGGACACTACACTCTTAAAACAAACGAGCGGTTTTAACTCAGTCTGAGTTAATTTCCACTAATTTCCGGTGCCGAAAATGCACTTCTCCTATAGGAGTGAATTTCACTCTTTTTCGGAGTGGGTAAAAGAGATAAAAGAAAACAATCTGCGTCCTACACTCTTAAAACGAGCGGTTGTAACTCAGTCTGAGTTAATTTCCACTCCTTTCCGGTGCCGAAAATGCACTTCTCCTATAGGAGTGAATTTCACTCTTTTGTTTTAAGAGTGTATATGACTATAAACTGGCGTCATTTAGTACAACATCTATACAACTAGTGAACTGCTCTAGTTAATCTACCGGCGTAGCTGTAATCCAGTTTATAATGCTATTGTCAATTCAATCCGTTTAATGGCATATCGGCTTAGGACGGACACGCCGAAACTACACGCAAATATTACCATTGTCCGATTTCGTGTTTTAACAGACGATATTCCGAGGGGCATCTGACAATCCACACAAATTTGACAAATTGCAATTGTGTCAAGACAATGCTCTCTTTCAAGTTTAAGCTTAGAGTTTGAGTCGATAGAAATTAGGATTAATCTAGAATTCAGTCAATGGGCATGTTTCTCGTCGTAAGTGGCAACATTTCCAGCTTCATTGCTTTCATTCTTGTCCTTCTGGAATGAGAAAAGCATGAGAAACTTTATTTAAAATAAATATTGGAAGGATTTTTTTTCATATGAATCAATTTGTAGCGCAATGTGATTCTTTGATTGATTATTATTTTTTTACAAAGAAAGCTACAAGGCGTTCTTTTAATTGCATAAAAAACTTGCCTAGTTTTATAGTTTATATTTCTTCATTTTTTAATGCAATTCGGTTTTGTTATTACTAATACTTTCGAAAATATATAGCGTTTGTACCGATTTTATGTTGATACTTAATCTAAAAATAAGAAGCTCGTACGATTTAAGGTATTCGCGACATTTCCCTAGAATTTTATTTGCATAATTTACAGTACATTATTATTCTTAAAACTGCAGCTAAATTTAGCATACGACAATTAATATTAATTTTGTTTTCGAAACAAAGTTAATGAAAATAGACAAGTTTTCGAAATAAAGTTAATGAAAATAGCCAATCTTAATTCCTGAAAAAGTAAAGCCAATTAAATCGCCAAACGTTCATTTGGGCTTATGGCCGAAACGATCAACGGCTTCCTTTGGCAAACCGACTTTTGCTGTATTTTTTAACAGGCACCATCTCTATTTTACTCTGACATTCATGCTCAAAGGAGATTAATCTTAATGTTTTTTTTTGTTTGGAAGACGAAGAAAATTCAGTGTACTCACAAGGGGACACAAAACGAACTTTTGACGAATAGTTCGGGTATTGATTCGTTATTTCGTTATGCAAGAATGCGTTTGAATAAAGAACCACACAATCAAGATTTCAAGAGTTTCAATTTAAAAGCTCTTTCCTTTCTCTTTTAAGAACATTTGCAATTTTTCTAATTGTTTTTAGAAGCTTAAAAATAACTTTTAAAGAAGTTCTCAAGAAAAAACTGGATGCGTAAAATAACTTGTTTTGATTCCATTAAGCACTTAACAGTTTAATTTGTTTCCTTAATCAATCAAAAAGTAGCTTAGCATTTTATTTTGGTTGATATCAATTGGAAACAGAACTAAAACTTTTCAAAATTTGTAAACATACGAAAAAACTACAAGTTGTAGTAAATTGTTAAGTAGATAGCCAAGTAGAACACGAATATGGGATCCATACGGGCCGGTTTTAGGTAATGTGGGCACTAATCATATGGGCCGCAGAAAGAAGCAAATAGTATCAGCCGAAAGCTGTTAAGTAGTTACCCAGGTAGCACACCATTGTGGGATCTATATGGACCCATTTGGGTTATGTGGGCACTATCTACATGGGCCCCAAGAAGACCTCATTTATTTTAGGTTAAAAAACGAGGATCCACATGGGGTACCCCACGTAGCTACATCTACAATTTTGTTCCACTTACTGTTATCACTAAGAAAACTATTCAAAATAAGAAACAGTAAATTTTTTCAGTACAATATTTCCAAATTAACAATTAAACATAATTTAACATTTATATATTACTTTATCCATATAATAATTAACACTGTGTCCTAGATTACTATTTTCAAAAACATTGGCTTTATATGGACAGCCTATAAAAATCTATGACTTGCCCATGGACTAACGCAAGTGAATTAGATTAGCAATTCCCAGCTATGACGTTAATGTTAGGACACTATATAACTATAAACTGGCGTCATTTAGTACAACATCTATACAACTAGTGAACTGCTCTAGTTAATCTACCGGCGTAGATTAACTAGACTAGATTAACTAAGTTACCGGCGTAGCTGTAATCCAGTTTATTATGCTACTGTCAATTCAATCCGTTTAATGGCATATCGGCTTAGGACGGATACACCGAAACTACACGCAAATATTACCATTGTCCGATTTCATGTTTTGACAGACGATATTCCGAGGGGCATCTGACAATCCACACAAATTCGACAAATTGCAATTGTGTCAAGACAATGCTCACTTTCAAGTTTAAGCTTAGAGTTTGAGTCGATAGAAATTGGGATTAATCTAGAATTCAGTCACTGGGCATGTTTCTCGTCGTAAGTGGCAACATTTCCAGCTTTATTGCTTTCATTCTTGTCCTTCTGGAATTACTTTTCTTTTCAACAGTACAATATTTTTTTTACCTTACTGAAACGGATGTTGTGTACAAACTTTTCGTTCAGTACACTCTTAAAACAAAAGAGTGAAATCCACTCCTATAGGGGAAGTGCATTTTCGGCACCGGAAAGGAGTGGAAATTAACTCAGACTGAGTTAAAACCTCTCGTTTGTTTTAAGAGTGTACAACTAAAGCTTTTATCTGGTCGTAAATATTTATCATTCAACAACTTTATAGTGCTTATGCAATATTATTTTGACTATATAAATCTTAAAACAAACGTAACGAAATTTGTTTAAATTTTAAGAATTTTTTTCAAAATCATGAAATTTTTTTCAAATGGCGAAATTTGAAATTTAGCACTACATTCTTTTTAATATATAGAGCGGTTGGATAATCTTTACTAAAATAATCTAGATCTCCTCAATTATTCATTTCTTATTTCTTTCATAAAAAAGAAAGGTGATTTCGGATAGTATGGGTTGGGTTGTAAGAAATTGCATGTGATATTTTTTTGAGCCACAGTAATTCATTTTTAATTGCATTAACTTTATAACTTATTGCGTCGTATTTACTGTTAAAATTTTTGGTGCTAGATTGCTAGATACCGGAATCCTGGTACTTTCTAGCTGCCTAGCTAGCTATTGGCCTGCCTAGCTAGCTATTGATTGGAAACGCGGATATGCCAATTTGTGGTTAAACCATAAGTTAGATACATTTCAAAAGAGGTAATCAACGCTTTACACTCTTAAAACAAACGAGCGGTTTTAACTCAGTCTGAGTTAATTTCCACTCCTTTCCGTGCCGAAAATGCACTTCCCTTATAGGAGTGGATTTCACTCTTTTTGCGGAGTGGGTAAAAGAAATAAAAGAAAACAATCTACGTCCTACACTCTTAAAACGAGCGGTTTTAACACAGTATGAGTTAATTTCCACTCCTTTCCGGTGCCGAAAATGCACTTCTCTTATAGGAGTGGATTTCACTCTTTTTTTAAGAGTGTAAATAGTGTTGGCAGCTAGAATGTTCCAGGATTCCAGTGCAATATTGCACAATATTTTTTTAAATTATAGTGCAACGTTATTCTCAACTACTGAACAAAAACGGATTAGAACATTTTCGTAATTCAATTTTCATGCATTAAATGATATAATGATTTATACCTTCAGTGAATGATAACTTTGTTAAATTTAACTACAAAAATAGAAACGGTGAATTTATTTTATAAAAACAAAGCTAAAAATAAAAGAATAATATAACATCGATCAGTTTGAAATGACACGTCAATTATATCTCAATACGAGATTCTTTGTAAGTTGATATGAAATGTTTTCATTCTATTTAAAAGCGAAGAAAATTACATATTTATTCTTTGAAATATAAATTAATATTTGCAAGCGATAAGTAATAATTATTGAATTTTCGAAATATAATAAATGAAACTAGCCAAATTTAGCATGTAAATCTTTAATATAGAATATCAATGCTGTGAATGCAATATATCGACCATTTTTTGCAAACAAAGTTAATAATTAACAGGTTTAACAAAGTTAATATTCACACGATTAAAAACATACCATCTGGCGTTTTAGTTCTCGAATTTGAATATAAAAAAAAATAATTAAACTTTCGAATTACCCGAATCAATGTTTTTTCGCTATAATGATCGAGAGAATGAAAAAGATTCTTTTGAGGTATGAATTTAAAAATCATCCAGGTAGCACATTTTTTATCTTTTGATCGCGAAGTTTCTTAGTTGCATAAAAATTCTTAGCTCCTTTAATTGTTCAAATTAAAAGAATTTTTACGGTTGATAATTTCGTTACTTTAAAATGACGGCGGCCTTTTTAATTGTTTTAGAAAATCTTTTTCTTTCTTCGGTTCCTTTTTTAAAATGTTTAGGAAGACCATAATTGTTGTCGGGAGAGTTTTTATGTTGCTTCAAAATTTTACGTCGAAAACAAAAGATTTTTTCTTTTCAAAATAAAATCTTATAATTATATAAAGCTACTTTTTTTTTTGTACCGAATAGGCTAATAAACTAAGCGAGAAAAGTTCAGAAAAATTCGCACAATACTTACGTTTAGAAATCATTGTAGAAAATGTTTTAGAATTTTTCGTTACACAATGGACATGTTTCACGTCTTTAGTGGCAACAGCTCCAGCTGTATTGCTTTCATTTGGTATTTCTGGAATTACATTTGTTTTAAACAACACAATATTTTCTTACCTTATTAAAATGAATATTGTGTACAAACTTTTCTTTCTGTAGAAATAAAGCTTTTCTCTGTTCGTGAATCACGTTAATGAAAACGTTGAAAAAGTTAATGAATCACGTTGCTGGAAAAAGTTCAGCATAGGGCTACACAAATGATTAAGGAAATCAGGTGATGATTATGATAACAGGATCTTTAAACATGTACTCCCTGGAAAGTAGGAGATATAGGGGTGATTTAATACGGTTATTCAAGTTCATAAAACAGGGAGACATGGAGGGCTTAGGTTTTACCTTAAACCTTATATGATATCAAAAAGCCGGACCAGAGGACATGATCAGAAATTGAATAAATCGAGCTTTAGAAGGGAAGTAAGAAAGCATTATCTTTACAATAGAGTTGTCAATGAGTGGAATGCTTTACCAGATTATGTTGTGCATTCGAAGAGAGTAGAAGATTTTAAGAAGAAACTTGATGGTCATTGGAAACTGGTAATGTATCAGATTTATTTTGGACCAACCTTGATGGACCTCTGGCCTGTTGTTGGTCGACAATTTTTGTATTTGTATTTGTTAAATTGCTATCTCACAATTTTCCTTAACCCTTCCAGTCCCAATGACAATTCGGCATCATCATTTTAGGAATTTTTTTCTGATCGTCTACAGTCATTTATAATATCAAAAAGCACATCATTCGATTCGTCAAACTTTTTTCTATTCGAAAATATTTTTATTAACCCCAATAGATGTCAGCCCTATTATTTTTTTAAAAATTATGATCAGGAAAATGATGATGCCAAATGGCATCTTTGGACTGAAAGGGTTAAGTCTCCGTATATCATCTGAACTGCAGTTTTCCATAAACATTGAAGTTTTCATAATACTTGCACACGTGAAATTTAATCGAATTTTCATATTATTGTGTGTGACAAACCTGGTAATAGCAGTAATTAAATTATACTTTCAAAGATACTTGACTTATTTTAACAGCAATTCATAAATCTTTAATTTTTATTAAATAACTACTTTTTTGTTAAGCAAATAATAGTTAGAGATAATAGGAAAAATATTTTACTGCTAAAATAATATAAATGTGTATATTATTTTTAAGAAAATGGTTTCACATATATTAGTAAATTGCAAATAGAACAGTAAAATTTATTTTGAAAAATATACAATTCCGAAAATACGATTAAGGAGAACGATAAAAAAAAGTTTGTTACGCGAAACGCCAATAACATCTTAAGTTTTTTTTTTTAAATAAATATGAAACGAAGATAGGAGTTTGCAATGCTCATTTTGTTGATATTAAAGAAGAATTTTTTGAACTAAACTTTAATATTAGTTCTACATCAGAACGTTTTTTTTATAATATAAGATTTTAGAAACTAAAGGTTTACAAATTTTAGACCTATATAACTTTAAATCGACATAACATTTGTATGATTGTATTTTTTCTAACTGAAGAGTACAGAGGAAAAACCGCTTGATTTATTAGGAGTCAACCCGTAATTGTGTCTGCTTGGCGGACATTGGCGGCAGGAAACCGGTTTCTCTCTTTCTTCTTCGCTTGGTCCAAGCGTCGGAATCGTGCATTGCGTGAATCTCGGTAGGTAGAAAAGTCGTGGTTTTTAGGACTTTTCAATTAATTTGCGAATCTTAAAATTTTTCTTAATTGTTTAAGAAAAATTCGTGATTTTCAATCAATCGTATTTTATTTTTAAAGCTTAACATGATGATGAACACAGTCTTTTGAATAAAACGCGGAACTGAATTTCAGGGTTGCAGTGAGAGAAGATGCACAAGAAAGTGAGAAACTGGTTCCCTTACACTAGTTTAGGCGATTACTCACTATCATCGCCAAAGATGCCTGATGATGAAAGTTTTCTACGAAATTAAGCGATTTTTCCCCTGTACTCTTCAACTATGGTGGAGAAGAGTAAGTGTGCCGAAGATATAATTTTATTAGTAATTCTTTGATTTCATAATATTTTTGTTTATGCCACAATAGAATTAAAATGTAATGTTCCTGCGGTTATTATTAATTTTCTTGTTTGCGGTGACGTAATTCTTTCGAACTTTCACTTTTTACTCTTCCGCGATCGGTGCTCTCATTGGTTCTTTGTACCCACGTGACATTGATTCACCAATCGAAGGTAGAGAAAAATTTATTTTCAATCCCCATGTCAACTGCTGCCACTCGGGACCCGAAATATATCCAAATTTCCCTAAGAAGACTAAAAAACATCCATACTAAAAAATTGTCTCAAGAGTAAAAAAAATATATAGTTTTTATCTAAAATAGTTATTTATGCAACGAGTGTGAAAAGTAACACTTTTTAAAACTAGTGGATTTTATAATAATGATGACACGTGTTTGATGAAATAATGACACGTGTTTTAAAAAGTTTACTTTTCACACGTGTTTCATACACTATTTTTTATAATTACGTGAAAAAAAATCAAATCTCATTGGTTCAAAAATAATTCACGTGCTAATTTTTTTTACGTAAAGAAGATCGACATCGATAAATCTCTGGAACTACAAAAGGCAAACTTATTTTTTAGTTCAAAGTCAAACATTTGAACATGGATATTGATTCAAAAATTATTAAATAATAACATTCACGCGCATAATATTTATAAATAAAGCAGATCAATAAATTTCTGTATTGAATAAGTATTATGAAATAGAAATTTTACTTGAAATGTTGGCATTTTATGAAAAGAGTGAAAAAAAAGTACTTTTTTTCACTGCTTTTGGATGAGAAAAAGTAATTTTTTATCACTGTTTCTAAAAAGTATAACTTTTCGCACGCGTCTGATATTAAAATTATACTGTAAAAATCCTATTTTTTTAACGCAATTATAAAACAAAATATTTTAGGGAACAGCCAAAAACACATTGTTGGGATTTCTGCTAAGAAAAGTAATTTTAGAAATTTCTCACTTGTTCAAGCCAATTATTTTAATTACCGAATAGATTATTCTTTTATATGCTGCGAAAAAAAATTGTTTCAGATGCAAATTGTTTGACAAACAACAAAAGTTTGTTATTGACAATAAAAGCTTACAAAGTCATTCAATTAAATAAATTGCTGATAACAGAATAATGAAAACCCATTGGGTGTTTAATCGGGACTTTTTTTATAGGATATAAATAATAGTTTTTGTACGGAATAACGATTGAAAATGTTTTTTATCAAAAAACATTTTACTCGATATTACTCAACTTATATTTTTTTATCGAAAGTAAACCTATTTTATATTAATAATTTATCTTAAATCCGCACTAAAATGTGTGCTGTTAATTTACATTTAGCTTCAAACATTAAATATTTTTTTAATAAAACAGTTATTTCAATAACTCTTTTTAAAATGACATTTTAAACATTTCTATTATCTTTTTTAACGCTTTAAATTTACTTTTAGTTTGCCCAAATTTTATTTTAAAATTTAAATAAATAAATCCAACCAAATGGGTTCTGGTGTTTCTACTTTATAAAAAAAACAATTTCTAAACCTGCAATTTAACTGTCGATGCTGTTCGTAAAAATTTAAAATGATTTTTTGGGTATTTTTCAGGGAAAATTATAATTTTTTTTGTCGGAGCATTCCAGTTTTCTATGCAATTAGATTACCTTTTCAATATCGTTACTATTTCTCCATTTTTAAAGCTCTAAAACCAGACAGACATTAAAACAAATAAAATAGCAGTTGATATATTTTCTCGTATGTTCGGATGTCTAATGATATCAAGATAATTGGAATCTTGAAATGTTAAGAAATGATGCAGTTATAAAAGTTTCGTTTTGCATCTCGCTGCTACATTTTGAAGCGTTATTATCTTTTCTTCTTTAAGGGGGACCGGAGCCCTCCATTGAAGCCCATGCTAAAATGACCTTTTTATGTACCGTTTTCTCAGAATCTGTTTGATACATTTTAATGAAATTTTTACTAGTTATTAAATGGATGTTCAACTATACTTTAAATGAGGCATTTTTAAAAATTTTGGTTAGTTTTTAAATTCTAAATTTTTAAGTGAAACTACATATTTTTGACCTAAAAAACATCAATAATATTAAAAAGAAAAGAAAAGAAAGATAGTTATACTCAAATCCCTAAAGCAAATTTTAGAAACCAACTTCTTAAATACGTATAAAAAATTTCAGATTGATACTTATAGTAGATTCTCAGAAAAAGAAATACGCACATTGAAAAAGTAAGTTTTGAGATGTAAGCGTTTAAAGTAAACAATAGTGGTTTCAATATGAAACATAAGAAGATTTTACCTAAACAACATTTTTTTTTAATTATTAAAAATATTTCTAGTACTTGAAACTTTTATTTTAAGATATCGTTGTACAGCTAAGATTGCATAGTTTAAGAAACACTAAAAACATTGAAATGTCATTTTTGAAAATTTTGGGGTTCTGGTCCCCCTTAAGAGGGATTGTCAGTTCCATAGAGCTAATACATTAGTTTTCTAATCACAACTTCCGCAGAAGTATTGCTTTGCCATGTTAGCCCTTTTTTCCCAGGTATGAGAATCAACATAACATCGAAATGAAACAAATTTTGAAACGAAAATGTTATCTAGTTATTTAATTATATATTTTTGAAGTTTTAAAATGCCACAAATTACAGCAGATGGCGACACTATTTTAAAAGTTTATCAATTAATAATTAAATAACCGGATGTTATTTTCTATTCAATCTTGTTTTAAATTGATGTTGTATGATGATTCCCAAAACTGGTGAAAATGGGATAACATGGCAAAGCAATTCTTTTGCAAAAATTGTGATTGCAAAACTAATGCATTAGCTCTATGGGACTGACAGTCCCTCTTAACTACTAGAATATTTTTTCCAAGTATGACAAAATTCTTAAATTTAAATTTTTTTCTTGCACTTAAACTACTCTCTGTATCAAGGCATGTTCAAGTTCAGTCATTTTTGGCCAAATTTTCCCGCGTCTTTATCAAAAAGTAAATACTCAATTTAGTGCATTTTAACCCTTTCAGATGCCATTTGGCATCATCATGTTTCTGATCATAATTAAACAAAAATAATAAGGATGACATCTATTGGATTAATAAAAAATATTTTCTAATAGAAAAAAAGTTTGAAAAATCGAATGATGTGCTTTTTGATATCATAAATGGATATAGACGATCAAAAAAAAAAAAATCTAAAATGATAATGCCAAATTGTCATTGGGACTGAAAGGGTTAAAGAGTTTTTGAAAATAATTAGAGCATGTTTCTGTGGTAAATGTAGCTAATAATTAATCAAAACATCCTATTTTAAACTTTTTGCAGGTTTTATATTAAAATATTTAAGTTTTCGTCATGTGTTGCAATATATTTTGGATCAATTAAATCATATTTTGCTCAATATGTTTTTAAGATTATATAAAGTATCTGTCGAGGGCGATAAGCAGAAATTATGCATTATTTTCAATGATATTCGCAAAAAATAATTTCAACATGAATTTTTTAGTTCTTAAAATTTTATCATACATCCGACAATTATTTTGTTCAAATAGTCATACCTTTAAATAGGTTCGTTTTATCGTATTTTTTACTAAAATTTGTTTGAAATAAAAAAAAATCTTTGTGAATTACCTGAAATATATACCATTAACTACATTTCATATTTTTTTCATAATTTTATTTTCAATTTTGACTCTTGAGGACAATTTTTCTTACGTAACTCCTGACACGTAGCATCATTACTTTCAATTACCTATAGTCTGTCTATTTACTATGCGAGCCTCGAAAAGACTTTCTTGCCCCATCCCTTCGCTTGGTTTTCTAGGAAACAGGGGGAGCATCACTTTTCTAAACCTAACGCGTTTGAGGTTCTGTTGGTTGGTTGGCTGGTAGACATATATATTCAGGTTTGTGTGCTTGGTCAGCGACCCGCTTATAAACCTTCGTCAAGTTAAGACAGACACAACAGACAACACACACACATAAGTGGATCCATCTAATTTTTAGAGTCAGAGGCCAACTAGAGGATCCCCAGAATTTGCTTGTCACCCCCAGAGGTATTGATTTGGTATGGGAACTTAGAGGACTTTCGGACCCAACAGATTTAACGAGCACGTACTCCGCATATACTCGGTAGGTCTTCAGTGGTACCGGGACTCGATCGCAGGACCGACCGAGACCGAGACGCTGACCACTAGGCTCACTACAGCCCCATAGGTTCTGTTGTGAGGTTAAAAATCCGAACATTTCAAACCCAAGTAGGGTGGGGGAAAAACACGCTCACGCCGTTTCGAAGGAAACCACATGCGGGGATGGGGGAAGAAAATGCTTTCAAGGCTCGCATTCTAAATAGACAAGGTATAATGTGAAATATTATGCAATGCGAACATTGCAATGGGAACAAAAATCCGAAATAAAGATTTTGTGTTTTCTACACGTTTTGGATGGTGCTAATTCTAAAAAGAATTTTTTTTAAAACATTGGTCCGCTGTCTGTCTGAAGCCCCTATCCAGCTCGAACTGAAATAGCTACGGACTTCAAATGTGGTACACGAGCACCTAATAAGATTTTCGAGAAGTAATTAAAAGTCATGTAGTGTTATATACTCCTAGTTATTTTTGGGTGCTGGGGAGCCCAGTCGGTTAGGCAACCGCCTAGCATGCAGAAGTACCCAGGTTCGGGTCCGGGCATCGCCAAAATAACTGCCGACCTATAAACGGCCCGTGCAGCCAAAAATGTCCGACGAATAATACCCCGTGTGGTGGGAGTGCACGTTAAATATCCTTCAAAGTCCTAACGCTGCGTACGATGTCGCCCTTAACGGTTGCGTTAGGTGCCTACTCAGGTGTCGGCTCGTCACTTGACTGTGATTCTAAAATACGACGCCCGTCGCCAATAGTCCTCGTGTAGCTGTAGTGCGACGATAATTCAAACTAACCCAACTTAGTTATTTTAATATTTGTAATGTGTAAAAAATAAATTCTATAGAAAAATCCAGACAATGAAAGAAGACTGTTACAAATTCAATTCAGCAACTATACAACGCCAAGGATACAATGTACGTAAGTTCCATTAAAGATACTTCTACATTTACGTTCTCTCGCTGCAATTGAAAACATCTTAAAGTACTTTGCCGCAAGTAAAAACAAAAATGAACTCCATGGAATCGAAATAAAAGAGCAAAACACTTTTGTGTTACTCTTTTAATCACGAATTTGGTTCCCCCGGCGATTTTATCCATCTTTAGAACAAGTTTGAAGTATTTCCATAGCAGCCTCAGTCGATCTATTCAGTAAAGCGTGAATATAAAGATTGCACTTTTCTGCGATTGCTTTAAAAAAGATTTTTGTTGGTGGAAGTCTTGTATGCCCCAATATATTAAGAAGAAGACGGAGATGCCTCCGGGCAAAAACCAATACAATAACCGGTTTGCCAAGTGAAGCCATCGATCGTTTTGTAGTAATCCCAAACAAACACTCTCGGCGAAGTATTTGGCGCGATTCAAAAGTAGAGTTGTATCACGGCCTACTCAACTACTAAGGTCAAAGAAGCTTTCTCAAACAAGCTCGGGAACGGAAATTTCGACGTCATAGTTCCGGGTGACGTTGTTCCGAAGATGAAGACAACATGTCTCGAAACCTGTTCGGAACCACTCGTTCACGGCTGACCACATTTTTAGGGTTCCGAATGCGTCCGAACTAGTTTCTCGATCTTCGGCACTGGCAACAATGACGTCAAAATTTCCGTCTACACTCATGTTTGGGAGAGCTTCTCTGGCCTTTTTATTGAAGTTGGCCATGTGTAAGCCCAAACAAACACTCTCGGCGAAGTATTTGGCGCGATTTCAAAAGTAGAGTTGTATAGGATTACTACATCTACTTGGCAATTTCTGACTCTCTAATAAAAACTATAATCACAAAACATTTTCCTTGCCTGTGAAGAAAATTACTACTTGCTATCTATTATAACTATTATCATCTACTATTACTACACTGCTCAAAATAATTAGGGGAGCACTTTCCGTACTTTTTTTTAAACCTTTCAGTTCCAACATCTTATTTTTTATTCGAAAAATTTAAAATTTGTTAAATCGATTTATCATGCATCCTGAATGAAATGGTAACAAACAGGGTGGAAAAATCTTAATTTTTTAAACTAAAATTTAACGGGGAAAAATTGGAATTATAATTTTTCAATAAATTTTAACAATATTTTTTTCAAAACTTTATTTGTTAAAAAAAAGTTAACATCAATTTTTAAACATCTAAGAATGCAAGCGTGAATAATTTAGGGTCAATATATTTCATAAAATTTTTTGGGAGTGAATTTTATTTTTCCATGTTTTTCATATTTTAATTTAATTGAGACAAACCTTATTTAACTCTTCAAAAGACACGATTCTTCCATCTAATGATAAATAAGTGCGAGCTCAACTTAGTGAGAAAAAAAATCGCGAGCTGACGATTCCAAATGGAATCATTGGGGGTGAAAGGGTTTAAACCATGCATTCCCCTAATTGTTTTGAGCAGTGTATCTTGTGTAAATTCACATCTCGTGCTATAGCCTGCAACTACGCAAACAGTCATTTTTTTTATTTTTTTATCAACTGCTTTAAAATAATAAAATACTGTGTTATGCGTTGAACTAACGTTAGGTGAGCGGGTAAGTTTGGGCCTAATAGGGAGACTTTCTGATGGTTTCAATTAATTTTGCGCCAAGAATCTCCCTCTTCTTCGTAAATCTTGGCTTGTATGCCCTAGTAACACGTTAGTAATGAGGATATAATTTTTTTCAGGGGGAATGGGTGCGCTGGATCGCGGGTCTCCAAACTCAAGTGCCTCAGTGTTAATCCAAGGCGAAAAAACTAATTTCACTCTGCCACATTTCTCCGGCTGTATTGAATATTTTTACAAACAGGTTTTTTTTTACTAATAAAGGTAGATAACTTAGAGGTATCATCTTCCCACTTTCCAAATGACTTCGAATATTTTGTGTGAAATTATTTATAGATAATTTAAAAAAAAATATTCGCACCCATTTCAAAAAGTGGGAAGGTCGGGACCTGTAAGTCAGCTACATTTACCCCGTAAAAAATCCGCTTGTAAAAATATTCAATACAGCCGGAGAAATGTGGCAGAGAAAATAGTTTTTTTAATGTAAATGTTTAGAAAGATATTGTGAATAACAAGAAGTAAAAACTGAAAAATCGATATTTTGACCAAATTTTGGGTACCGTATCCCCTTAACCTGTGCAATAATTCTATCCTATATCGAACTCGTCGAAAACTATTGCAAATGCACCCAAAAACATTATATCGTTCAAGAACAAAGGTCTTGGTATTCTTTTAATCACGTAATCGAGTCCCTCGGGACCAGAAGTTCTTCTATGGCAGTGAAAGAAGTAGCAAAGCGTGAATCAAAGATTTCCTTGTCCTCTGTTTGTTCCAGGAAACCTTTTTGTAGGAAGAGAGATGCACGGGGGATGTTGAACCCTACTTCGAAAATAGGGAATCGGGTATTTGACTAAAAAAAATTTTATTGGCTTAAAATATTCTTATGCCAAACATTTTAGACCAATATTTTTTCTTTTTTTCAAATACCCCATAAAAAGGGAGAAAAATTAATTTTAAAATTAGAACGAAAAATGACGCCCGGAAACGCTTTGTGGCTGTCACGTGGTATCTATGACGTCACTAGTAACTATAAACAAACTTTGAAACACCATTTTGGAATCTACTTTAAGAAAATCTGAATTATCCGCTTCTGTAAAACCTCCTTCCATTATCTATATAATTCTTATTTTAATTTCGAAATGCTGAATGGAAATAAATTATTTATCGTGTCCCAATTGGTAAGTTAATGTCACGAGAGCATTAATCGGAACTCCGATCGAAGGAAAAGCTGGAATAAAAGCTGGAAAGAACCACGTCACCTTAAACAAGGAAATGGGAAGTTCGAAATGATATTCTAAAAATACCAAGCACAAGCATCAAAATTGGAGAATTTACTTTTAATATTAATTGACACAATTAGGAGAAATTGATTTGTTCTCATAAATGTTTTCAGATTGATAATACAAATGCACAAACTGGTTAAAGAGGGTTTTTTTGGAATATAAACGTAAAAACGAGTCACCTGACTATCAGATTTTCAAACTATACACATTTTTTTTAAATGTATAAATTTTATAACTTTACTAAATTTTCAAATTGTAAAGTATAGGTCATCATTTATAATCATCTCCTAGTAAAATGTACACTCTTAAAACAAAAGATTGAAATCCACTCCTATAGGGGAAGTGCATTTTCGGCACCGGAAAGGAGTGGAAATTAACTCAGACTGAGTTAAAACCGCTCGTTTGTTCTAAGAGTGTAAATTTAAAAAATTTAAAGGGATTAAATTTTTAGTTGAAATTTAAAAATTCTATTCACAATCTGTGAAAGTTAGTTTAAACTTCATCATATTTACTCATCTTTCATTGTGGTAAAGTTAACAAATTTTTAATTACTCATCAAAACACAAAAATACATTTTAATAAGGTCTGTTCAACATCGTAAGAAGTGTAACGAGAACTACAAATAACTGCCGCACTAAAAGGCTTTGTTCTAATGCCTTAAGAAGTAGGGTTTGTTAATAGGGTACTTGACTAAAAAAAATTTATTGGCTTAAAATATTCTTTTGCCAAAAATTTAGACCCGTATTTTTTCTTTTTTTCAAATACCCCATAAGAAGGGGAAAAAATGAATTTTAAAATTAGGATGAAAAGTCACTCCCGAAAACGCTTTGTGGCTGTCACGTGGTATCTATGACGTCACTAGTAACTATAAACAAACTTTGAAACATCATTTTGGAATCTACTTTAAGCAAATTTGAACTATCCGCTTCTGTAAAACCTCCACCCATTATCTATATAATTCTTATTTTAATAGTAAGTTAGATTAAAACCAGTTTAATTACAAACAAAAAACATCACATCGGTCTGTTTATACATACTAATGACGTCACCAAATCGACGTTTTGTGATCACGTGACGTACCGATGAAAAAAAAAGCCATTTGAAAATGATTTTTATTAATTATTTAAAGATTTATTTTGCAAAAAAATATATACGTTTGTTATATTTCGGTTTAAACCATAATTTAATTAATATTGGAAGGTATTTTAGCGATACTGTCGAATACCCTATTGTCTTAAAGGTCTTTGTAATTTTGAAAGCGTTCAAAATACAATGTTCAGAACAGTTTTTGAACATTCAAGGTTTTTTTCAACGATATGCATATCAACTAATTATTTCATTTATAGTCATTATAAATGAAATACAGATTTTATCCAATCCAATTATAAATATTCTTAGCGCTATTGAAACAACTGCAAGGAATTTATGATTGCAATGCGAAAATGTGTATTTTCTTGAAAAAAAACGCCTAATAGAATTTTCTCAAATGTCTTTTACGAGTGTGCTTTTCTTATTATTTTCTTATCGAATTTTTCCGGTTTTAATCTGCATATTAACAAGCTTATTTCGAACGGATTTGTGAAAAGGAGTTATAATTACTAGGCTGATATGTACTTATTCTGCATTTTTAGAATATATTTATTTATAAATAGAATAAAAAGCTTAAAACTATCTATTATTTTTATTGTGGAGTTATAATTTTTTTTACGACTTCACTTACTTACAGAAATCTTAACCGGTTTTTTAATTATAAAAACATTCAAAAGAGAAAATAATAGTTATTTAAGCAACTGTTGCCGAAAATAATACTTTATTAAGCGAGTGGCTTTTATTTCACGAGACCGTAGGTCGAATGAAATAATGACAAGTACTTAATAAAGTATTATTTGGCACGCTTGCTTATAATATTTTTTATAATAACGTGCAAAAAAGTATTTCTATTAATGAGTGATTTTCATGACATCATTTAGTTTCCATGGCGACATTCAAAAATGCAAAATAGTAAAAGAAAATTTGTAAAATTTTTGAATCAAATGTTACAATAAATATGCAAGTTAAATAAAAGTATTGTTTGGCGTGAAATTTGTGTTCTTACTTTTGTCTTATTTAATTTCCTTTAATAATTTTTGTAGTACTTGTAGTTAGTTTCATGGAAATATTAGAAAATGCAAAAGTAATGAACCAATAGAAATAAGTGAGTTTCATGACATCATTTAGTTTCCATGGAGATATTCATGACATCATTTTGTTTTTTACCAATCAGATACTCTTATTTACTTTACCGCACTAGTGCCGAAAGTACTACTTTCGGCACTGTATGTGACGTAAGCACGTAAAGTGTCATTTTCGCAACGATTTATGAATGAATATGGTATAAAAAAGTGAACTTTTTTGCACGTTGTCATAAAAAATATATTTACTCGTTGAAAATGTTAGTTATAACCAAAAGAAATATCTTTAGAAGTGAACAGTTTGTTCGTTTTCTCTGCATTCACACCTTTAAAAAAGGGTAATGCTAGTTTGAAATAGAGAGAAAAGACTACCTATGACTCTTCATTTGTTGAATATTTTAATAACACAAATAATAAAATGTTCGTTACAAAATACATTAGTATAGACTACCATACCGAAGAACGCTTTTTTTTGTTTAAAAAATGCTTATGGATTTTAAAACATCATCTAAAATGTGAAAAAAAAAGACTTCTTAAAAAAATAGACCACAAATTTAAATAATTTATGTATAAATATTAGATAAATTACTACGTTGCAACTATATAGGTTTTAAATCTGATAGGGATGTATGCTTCACTAATAAGAGCTCCTGGTCAGGAGAGGTGAAATGGGCACAGAAGACTATGGCCCACTATATGGGGTCTCTCGCTAAAGTTAAGGCATTTTAATTCTTATCTGTATCGATAACATTTGGTCATGCACATTTGCATATGGCAATTATATAGCCAGGCAATATTCCCCAATCAAGTTTCATAACTATTATTAGATCACACCGGGTGGCCCAGCGGGTAGTGTTTGAAACAAGTGAAAAAATAAAAACAAATAAGAGACATGAGAAGAATTTAATGACGTTTATTGAATGGACATATTGGGCAATTTTCGATAAAGAGGTACGAAGTGCCCGCCATCTTTTACAAGGACAGCAGTTAGGCGGTTCTCGAATACAACCATACTCCATACTCCTTACAAATACCTTCCTTTTTTTGTTTGACCAATTCTTTTTGTGGGAAGCTTTTTTTAGCTTTTGTAAGAAGTTCCACAAAAAGAATTGGCCAAACAAAAGGAGTATGGAGGAAGGTATGGGTAAGGAGTATAGAGTATGGTTGGATTCGAGTACCGCCTAACTGCTGTCCTTGTTAAATATGGCGAGCACTTCGAACCTCTTTATTATTAATTGCCCAATATGTCCATTCAATAAACGTCATTAAATTCTTCTCATGTCTCTGATGGGGTTTCCCCTCTATACTTTTCAAAAGTATTTTATGTGTATATCTTATCGGGATTCGAAGTACTTTAAAAGTAACTACTTACAGTTACATTACTATAAAAGTTAAACTCTAATTGACAGTACAGTTATCTTAGTACGAAGTACGTTCACAGTACTTTGAAATTCAAGTTATGAAAAAAATTTATTTAGCCATCTTACCATTTTCAAGAAAATCTTATTAACGAAACAATCACAACTCTGCTGCCTTGCAGCAAGGGAAGTAGTTGTTTTTCTCCCAAGAAAGCTCAGATTCGAAGCGAAATGTTCCCTTTTCTTGAGTGAATTTATAATAAGCAACAGCCTTCGAAGTAACGGAAAAGTAACGCAATTTTTATTCGTTACGCTAAAAGTAACTAAAGTTGACTTTCGAAAATGTAACGGCGTACCGACGTTACTAAAAAGTAACTGTCAGTAACGCGTACAGTACGCGTTATCCAATCCTGTTAATAACACTATAAGCATCGTTAACTCTAGCAGACTTTTTGGTGACTAAGTGAAGACTCTGTTGCAAGCCTACTTGTTTACGTTACAAACGTAGTATGGAAGCAAAACTCTACTTAATTAACCTAGTTTATTCTTAAACTAAAGGGACCCAAAGAATTGTTCAAGATTTCAATGCAACACATACAGCAAACTTTTTACAAAGTGCTCTTTTCGTTAATTCAATTGTATCAATCACTCTTAATAAGGTAATGAGGTAATGGATTTTCAATTAAGGATTGTATTTCAGCATCGTTCTTTGTATCTATACCAATGCATTGTTCAGGAAATATCCTTAAATACTTAATTTAGTCAGCCGACCCGTGTAATCGTAAACAATAAAGTTTTTACGTCGTTTGTTTTATTTGAAGTTCGTAAGAAAGTTCCAATGCAGAAATAAGTTAACTTTGTGTAATATATAAAATTATTGTAAATAAATGACAGATTTTTTTAAACAGCAATATGAAATATTTTTAATTGGCTTGTTTTAGGTGACGTATTCCTTAAAGCTTTCATCCTTTCTCGTTTTTCAATTGGTGCACTGTTCTCAAGTGATTTATTTACCAACCATGACTCGAGAAAGAATTGTTTTCATTTTAAGAACTTCTGTTGCCACTCAAGACCTGAAAAGTGCATATAATGCATATGCAATAAGCACGTTTTACCTATTTAATGGCCTCAGTGTTAATCCAATGAGAAAAACAAATGATTTTTTTAAGCCCCCATTTCTCCAGCTGTATTGAATATGTTTACAAACGGTTTCTTTAAAAATTAAATGTAGCCGACATCCCCCCCCTTTGGAAATAGGTTCGAATATTTTGTTGGAAAATTATTTATTGAAAATTAAAATTTTAAAACCTATTAAACCTATTTCAAAAAGTGGGAATAAAGAGCCATGTATGACTTATGACTTTCTTGGTGGTGGGCAAGTTCGCCGAGTACTGCGACCTCAGGTCTATTGTACTCAACCCCAGAAATGACGCAGGCACAAGAGACACACAAAAAAAGAGACGACACAAACACATAGACAAATAACACCATTTATTGACAAACACAAACATCCATGCCTTACCGGGATTCGAACCCGAACCCAGAAGCTCCAAAAGCTAGCTCCCTAACCGTACCACTTTTCACTAAAATTAAAAATCCCTTTCGGAATTAAAGACTAACTTATATAATTGACAACAAAACCTTCAAAAAATTTTACTTAGAAATTACTTCACAAAAGGGTCATTCTCTGTAAAAGGGACAAATCGATGTCCCGGATACTTTGCTCTTTATTTTCAAATTATATATGCATGTTTGTGATTTATTAGTGTAAACTGGCCCACAACCTAACTAGTCCCACTTACAAAATATCAAATAATTATAATTTACTTACATAAAATTTCATTTAAATACCCGATTTGTCACTCCCTCACACTGTCCCTGCATGCTTTTACAAATTTTAACGTCCTAAAAAAAGGCCATTTTAAATATATAATCCTTTTTGGTGGAACTATTTATGGTTAATTAGTTTCTGCAGTTTCCGAAAATGTATCTGTTGTTTTTCTATCATCAATAATTTTATGTAATTTTATGAATATGTAATGTCCCTGGGTTATAGAGTCACTCCTATAACACTGCTTTAAAGTTCAATTAAAAACTTACTAGTCGACTAAGAAATCGAATTTAAATTGGCATGTTATTCTTAAAGGATTGAGGCTTCTAAATCAGCCATCAGTTGTTTTGATCCATGAGTGATAACGTTTTTACAGTACTTTTAGTGTAAAAAATATCATTCGAGTCTTTTACTGTCGTCACTCACTCAATCTCATTTACTGATTACAGATAAGTGCGAGAATTTTTTTACTAGTCTCAAATTGTGGGGATTTAAATGTAGATTAACATACAATCTCTAAACCTTATAAAAAATTCTTTGAAAATGATGTTATTTGACTTTTCCTACGGAATCGTCACTCACTCACACGTCACTAACTCACATATCAGCCTTGAAGGTCAGTCCACATTGAATAACTTCATATTGTATCTTTCTTTCCAAGGGCATTCAATACCGATCGGTTGTTTCGCTTTAACTGTAGATTTTTTAAAAACGCATGCCTTTAGATATTTCACGAGAGTGATTATTCGTATCTTTTTCTACGTTATAATCAAGAGTTAGGGTTAGTTTTAATATCCTTACACTAGAGCTACACTAGGGCTATTGGTGACGGGTATCGTAATTTAGAACCACAGTCGCGTTATCATCAAGAGATTTATGACGAAAAACTGTAAAATAAAATGCGGTTGCAATTTTTTTAAGCCTCAGGAGTCGTTTACTCTAATCACGTCATACGCATATTATACTTATTTAACACAATTTATTCCATTGAAATTATACTTGACAAAATGCCAATATTCAAGTATGGTTGGTGTCGACCTCCTCACTTGACCAGGGTTCTAAATTACGAGGCTTGTATTGGCTGCGTAGATTCAATATAAGTAAGATGCATACTCAAAAATACTACGGATGATGCCGACCCGGCGGCGCAACGGTTAGGGCGCTAGCCTTTGGAGCCTCTGGGTTCGGGTTCGAATCCCGTAAGCATGGATGTTTGTTTTGTCGGTATATGCGGAGTACGTGCTCTTAAACTTGTCCGAAAGTCCTCAAGTTCCAATACCAAATCAATACCTCTGGTGACAAGCCAATCTGGGATCCTCTAGTTGGCCTCTGTCTCTAAAATTAGACGGATACTTATGTGTGTGTGTTGTCTTGTGTCTGTCTTACTTGCGAAGTTTATAACGGGTCTCTGACCAAGCACACAAACCTGAATATATATGTCTACCAACCAACTACTACGGATGATATCTTGTGTAAGCAAGCCAGCCTAGAGCCAAGCAATAAACCAGCTATACAAACCTATCCAATCAAAGTGTGGTTGTGGCCGTAACTAGATTTGTAGTTGATTAGGAACACAGTTCTAAATCTCCCAAAAATGTTGTACAGTTTCAATTAAAGTGGCTACAACTTAATTAAGAAATAGTAAAATAATTTTAAAATTGATTATAGATGTTTTAAAATAAATTATATTATTTATGTAGAAAAATGACACATTAATTGCAGCCACTATTCTTTCTATAAAATACATATGTGTTATCACTCAAGCTAAAATATTACTTAGCGAAATACATCAAATATTGAAAGCAGTGCTCTTAAGTCAACTTATTTGAAAAGGACCTCTTTATGGGTTTTAATTTAGTTAAATCTTATCCACATTTATCAGGCGCCGGCTCGACTGTGGTTCTAAATTACGACACCAGTCGCAAAATGGCCCTTATGTAGCTCTAGTTTGACGGTATTTCAAACTAACCCAACCAAACTTTCCCATTTAAAGAAAAGACTCGCATTCCTATAGAGATATATATCGTGTACTCTGTCTATTGTAGGTTTAGTGCGCCTTTTATTCAACCAAACTTAACCCCACATAGATTTAAATCATGCGTTTTTGAACTGAAACACCATGCGTAACTTTTGGGGCAAGCCAAAAAGGCATGCAATGTTTTCGGTGTCGCATGCGCATATATATTGTCTGTTGCGCATGCTCAGTATCTAAAGAAGTTTACGTCAGTTGTCAAGTATGGGAAATATGAAATTTTTCAAAAAAATCATCAAAAATGGATCTGAACCATTTTTTTTACTAGTATATGAATGTTGCAACACATATAAAGAAAATTATTCAATAAGAAAAAAAAAATCAGTTTTTAAAAGTGCAATTTGTCCCATTTACAGAGAATGACTCAAAAATGTTTTTCCTTATCTATCAATTAAAGAATTAATTCGAAGATTTGTTTTCCTTTAAATAAAGCTATTTAGTGTTTTAAACGATTTTAACTGTAACTGAATACTATAATTATATGACGAATTGTTTTGTACTTAACTTCGAAACCGCTAATTAGTGATACACAGTAATTGATAGAACAATTAATTATTTAAAATGTATAGGCTAGTTACTGGAAAAGCAATTTAGTGTTAATGTGTTTTCAATATTTTTGACAGAGTGAAAAATATTTATCTATTTCTCACATGACTGAAATGCAAATTGGCTGAAGTATAATTTTGTTTTCTCTTAATGAACTAAAAATGTAGTATATGATTATAAATGACTGGTTCATACTTTAAAATTTAAAATTTAGTAAAATTATTAAATTTATAAATTTTAAAAATATACATAAATTTTAAAAATATTTTTGTGTGTTGCTGAACAAGCTGATAGTCAAGTAACTGGTTTGGCAAGAAAATTTGAAACCCGAAAATAAGCTTTCAGCTTAAGTTTATCTAAATAATAAAAATCTGAGACTAATGAAGACCGTAGTCCTGAACAATGTATGCAGGAAATATTAAGTTTTACGAAAAACGAATTTTAAAATCTTAAAGTTTACGGTGTGGTTCTAAAATATGACGCCCGTCGTCAATAGCCCTCGTGTAGCTCTAGTGCGACCATAATTCAAACTAAACTAAACTAACTAACTAAAGGTTTTATTTGAAAATGAAAGTAATAATGGTATTCACAAAGTCGTCATTAGCGGGCCAAGGGTTTAAAACGTTTTTACGAACGCTATAACAAAGTTATTAAAGGGGATACGGTACCCCCAAAACATTATTTCCAGATATAATGACATAAACTTGTAAATTATCGTGGTTTTATATAATGTTCACTCTAAATAAAAAATTTTTAGCAATAAAAACAAATATTTACAAGTAGTTTGTCATTTATTTTAAGAAAAAGTCAAAATTTTGAACTTTTTTAAAACGCTACTCCACTTTTAATTTTGAGAATAACTCCACCAAACTTTTATAGTTCGTTTTTAGTATTATTTGTTCAAGAACTGTGCAAGGATTTTAAAATGCGAGCTACAGTTAAAAAGTAACATGCATTTATACAGAAAATCACAACAAAATATACAAATTATTGAATTCAACATTTTTTTAAAATCAACCATACATAGTACACTGTTAAAAATTTAGTGCTTGGTTTCACCATGATATTGGTTCCTAGTAGCTGCAACCGCTGAATGGTGAAACGTTCCACCATATTTTTGGTATTCGGTTGAACCATTTCTCAGGTTTTTGTTTCCAAATCCAGAAAAATGGTTCAACCAAACACCGAAAAAAAGGTGAAACATTTCACCATTCAGCCGTTGCAGCTACTAGGAACCAATATCATGGTGAAACCAACCAATATCATGGTGAAACCTAGCACCAAATTTTTAACAGTGTAGACCTTATTCCATGCACAATTCTGTGCATCATTTATATAAAAACACAGCTTAAAAATTTCAAAATTCTAACTTAATTAGTAAAAAAGCCTTAGGGATTTATTAAACATAATAATTGATAAAACGCGAAACAGAGAAAACAGGTTGAAAGCAGACGAAATACGTATTCAAACTTATAGGAATGACTCCAAAAAATATTTATTAAATTTTTTTCTACAAAAGATATCATTATGAATTTTTCAGTAAATGTTCAGAAAGATATTGTAAATAATAAGATGTAAAAACTGAAAAATCGATATTTTGACCAATTTTTGGGTACCGTATCCCCTTAAAGGTAGGCAAATACGTATCAATGTATATAGATAAAAAATAGATTCAACGTAGATTTCAAACTTCTAACCGGTCAATCCTATATATATATATTATATATATATATATATATATATATATATATATATATAATTATATATATAATATATATAGTATATATATAATATATACTATATATATATTATACTATTTATTAATAAATATATATATATATATATATATATATATAATATATATTATTATAACTATATAATATATATATTAGTATATAATATATATATGATATATAAATATATATATATATATATATATTCATATTATCTTAAATGATGCATCACTAATATATGCTTAGTTTACAAATAGCTTTTAGAGAAACCGTAGATAAATTCGATGACTCAAACAGACCATGAACAAATAGTATGTTCAGTCATGCGGTCCAAAAAAATCCTAACCCATATCGGCGAGGCTTCATTCATGAATTATTCAAATCGTATGATAGCAGGGTTTGCCGGACTTGGCGAAATATTGCCCTTTTGGCTAAGCTTGATACGCGTTGCTATTTATCGCAGATTAAAATCATTTTTCAAAACTGTTTTGGCTAATTTAAAAAAGCTCTTTGAATGTTAAATGTTATTCATTGTTAAATATATTTTAATTAGTTTTATAGTTTATGCTTTTGGGTGGAATTTACTTGTAATTTTACAGATAAAATTTACGTCTTTGTGGAAGTGTATGTAGGGTGTTGTAAAAAGGGTGTGAAACAATGTACGACTTTCAATTGTCACTTAATAAATCAATGTATTTCTAGGTAATTATATGTACACTGTAATGTATTATGAAGTCCATTCGGATATATTTGAACCTCTACACTTGGGCTATTATTTGGAAATGCCATGTGGCAACCTTGTATGACATCTTTGTAGCCAGATTGAAGAAGCCAACGATCTATAATCTATACTGGATGGAATGCTCCCAGTGCTATAAATAAAAGCTATCTGTTTTGTCTCCAGAAAAATGGTAGATCGCATGCGGAGTAACAATATCTTCATCATTTTGTGACACGTTTAAAACTTTATTGTTAAACGACAGCGAACAAATTCTTAATCAGCGTTGATGAATTGTTAAAAAAGGAGCCAAACACAAGCGTCAAAGTTGGAGAAGAAACCCAAAAAGTTATCTTCAGATATCTGGCATCGGCCGCGTTTTCTTAATACTGAGCAGTCGACCCAGTATATATTATAGATTGTGGGAAGAGGCGTTTGGTTTCACTAATTCAATTAAATACGGCGAGGCAGTGTCTCAAGTGAATTTTAGTTGGAAATATTTTCTTATCAATAAATAGGCATTTCTGGTAACCATAAATTAAATAAGTAATGATAATTAGTTTTATTGAATAAACAGGGTTTTTTTTCATTTGCTTGTGTATTATAATTAGCATTATTCAGATGGGTTTATTACCAATGAATAAATATTGTCTATTAAAATATTTTGGCGAATATGCATATTAGGGCCATAGGGAAATGTTTGAAAATGACTAAATATGGTTTTATTTCCAGCTTCGAAAGGAACATATTCGGGTATTTATTTAGTTAACACTCAACCAATTGCATATTTATTATGAAAACAAGTAGGTTTTATTAAGAGGTATTGATACTTAGAACCACTTCCGCACACACTGTTTATAAACATTAGAAAGAAAATCGAAGTTTAAAAAATGATAATGTATATTCTTGCATTTAAAAATGGAAAGAAAACTTATCATAACATCATTTGACTTAAGATTATTTTAAAAATAAAAAAATTACCCGATTTTTATGCAAAAAAACCGTTCTATGTCTATCTCTTTTTTTTAAATAAAAAGCTTTTAGTTGCCATAATTGCCCATTTTCATTAACTTGCTTTTGCAAATATAATTGAGATTCTTTATGATTTGCTAAATTGATTTTCAGTTCAAAGAATAAACATTTATTAAAATTAATGCTCAAGAAATAGAAACGAAACTTAGCGTAACGCCGTTATTTTTTTTATATTTTTCAGAAAAGGTATTATAATAACGATAAGAAGTATTTACCATAGATATCATAGTTAAAGTATTAGATTGGCAGATCACGTGACCTCCAATGCTAACGCCGGGACGCGCATGGAGACCAGAATAAGAGGGCATATCGGCCAGTGTTGCCACCAGTTTTAGGAGAAAAACACTACGAAAAATTACCACTTAATTCTAAAATTTAAAAAAATATACCCTAAAAATACTAGCAAAGCGTTTAACGTTTTTTTCAAAGTCACTAAAAAGATTCCAAAATGCAGCTAAAATTTTTATGGTATTGTTTTGTAATTTTAGAATTAAATGGTATTTTTTCGTAGTGATTTTTCCTAAAACTGGTGGCAACACTGGCCCTATTGCCCTCTTATTCTGGTCTCCATGCGCGTCCCGGCGTTAGCATTGGAGGTCACGTGATCTGCCAATCTAAAACTTTAACTATGATATCTATGGCATTTACAAATAACAAATAAATAATCTAATATTTGTATTTTGACGTCTTTTTAAAATTATACATTCTATAAACACTGAAAAGTAAATAAAAAACGTCCAAACTAACCTAGCCTTTGTAAATACTTTCACTTATTACGTTATAAACGCAGTTTGGAAGCTGAAATGAGACAATGAGACTTTTTAACTTTCATCAAAAAAGTATTAAATTAAAAATGAAACATAAAACAGCATTATTCAATTTTGAGAAAAAAAATTACTAATTTTTTAAAATGTTACTGTTTTTGTTTTAAAATGCATTTATCGAGATCAATATCTGAGTTTCAAAATTAATTGAAAAAAAAAAACTTTTTTTTTGTGGAAATTCCCTGAATCAATTTATTTATTACAAGGAATAAAGCAACATTTTTTTTTTCATAATTTATAGCAAACTAAAGCGTTCATAAACTAAATAAAATGTCGGAATTATCAAACTTGTAAAATAATGCGAATAAAAAGCATCGTTAAATTATGAAATAATTTATTACTACTTTTATCAAGGCAAAATTTTTAATCACTTTTCCGTTAGCAGATTTTTTTCCCCCAAACCTGAAAAAAAAAAGAAAAACAATGATCTTACTAAAATTAATTACAATGAAGCTATCGTCTTTTCACAAGTTTTTTTTTTTTTTTTTTTTTTGAAAAAACGCAAAATGAGCATTATCAAAAAGGTGTTTTAATTTGAGCAATTAAAAGGCCAAGAAATGGAATTTATATTCGAAATAAAAAAAAAAATACACGAAAAAAATGCATTGAAAGACGTAATAAATGAGTATAAAAAGTTGTTACCTGGCTAAATTTTAAAAAAAAAAAAAAGTCGTTATCAAAGAGAAAGATTCATGGGTTTTTATTATTTTACGGCATTTTTTAATTTTAGAATTTGTTGGAGTTTTTTTTTTTGTGCCTCTAGAAATTTTCGGCGTTTCCTTTATAAAAAAAAAGGGATTTTTTACGTTAAAAGAGGGGTTTAATTATTGCGTTTCGAGAGAAAATGAAACTTAATTAAGCCTTTTAATCATGGCTGCAGGGTCAATGTTTAATGAATTGTGACTTACATTTTATTTAAGTTATTGGAAGATTAAGTTTAAAATAGTTGTGTATTCATACAATGCACAACTTTTAATTATGAAATATCAGCTAATCAATTCTAGCACATATTTAAAGTTAATTTTATACTTCAGAAGATAATTTCAAAAACTTAACCTAAAAATCCGCTTTAGAATCAAACACGTTTAGCTCTTTTTTTATGTAGAGCTGTTGAGTGGTTCAGATAGACAGACTGTCAGACAGACCAATGTTTGAAAACAACTTTTTCAGAATCAGCACCCTCCAAAACGTGAAAAAAAACCACAAAATCTCCATTTTTGATTTTCGACCCAATCGCAATACTGTATACACTTGAACTTTTTTAACTAATATTTCACTTAAAAATCCAATTTTTTTTATATTTGATATAATTCATAAGTGTATGAGAGTACGTGTAATTTTTTTTTTAAAAAATTAAAATTTTAATTAATTAATTAGCATTTTGTGCATTAATTAGCATGTTTTTTAAAAACTCATAACTCAAGATTTATTTTACTTAGACATATTTAATTACCATGCAAATTAATTACCAATTCATTCTGAAGGACGTGAACCTCAAACCAAGTTTGTGGCTCGTTTAGTTTTTTATTTATAATTTTTATAATAAGCAAAATTAAAAAAAATCCATTTTTTTTAGAAAAAAAATAACTTTGACCATGCAATATAAAATTAATTTAAAAACCAAATCTTTTTTGAGGTTCACGACCGCCCCCAACTTATTCCACAAATAAATAAACAAACAATTCGTTTGACAAAATGTTAATTTTAACTTCAGTTATCATTGTTTAAGCAAAGTAACACATGAGAAAAATGAAGTTTTGAGAAAATTGAGTTTAAAGGTTATAAAAGCTAACTAACTTTCATGATTTGGAAGATTAGAAAAACCTATGTAACTTTTTATTAGAGTGGAGTATCGGTACAAACTTTACACATCATTTTAAAGAGGTAGAATTGGAAATTTTAATGAACTTAAAAACAAAAAATGGCGAATTTGGTTATTTTTGGCCATTTCTAGTGTGTAGTATACCTAAAGAAAATGAAATAAAAAAACTAGTTTGATGTTCAAATACACGTTCAACTTTTCCCGAAAAGTATAAATTAATATTGTTCGTACGTCATAAAAACTCAAGTTAATATTGTCAAACGCTTTAGAGGGAATTTAATAAATCTTCTTAACGAAAAACGAGCACATTTAAGTACATTTTTTTAACGCAAAAATTAAAAATTAAAACATAAATTCATTCATAATTTGATACAAATAAAGTTTTTTTGTCAACATTCTTTTCGAACAAACACTCCATGATACAATCAGCTCAACGGGACAAAGAAACTCGCCTTTTTAGCTCGACACTAAAACATGAAAAATGTGTTCCGATAAAAAAAAAGTTAAAATTAATGTTCTTAATAAATATTCCGCCATCACAAAAGAATAAATTGCATCAAAAACCGGAGAAGAATGAAACTTTTTAGCAAAAGCAACTTCAAATTAATGGCGAACGTTTATGGCTAAAAAGGAATGTTAACAAGAAAAAGACATGGTTCGCATAACTCAGAAAGAAGAACTAGGCATATGTTTTGAATAGCATGGTTTTAAAACGAGAAAGACCGATGTTTTAAGAATGTAACATTTAGGCGAGTTTTACACCAAAGGTAGTTTTCGCCGTTACAGAACAGGATGATAACGGTTGCAATATGTTAAGGGGATACGGTACTCAAAACATTATTTCTATAAATAATAACATAAACTTGTAAATTATAGTGGTTTTATATAATGTTCACTCTAAATAAACATTTTCTAGCAATAAAAACAAATACTTACAAGTAGTTTTTCATTTATTTAAAAAAAAGTCAAAATTTTGAACTTTTTTAAAACGCTACTCCTCTTTCAATTTTACAAATAACTCCACCAAACTTTTAGAGATTGTTTTTAGAACTATTTGTTCAAGAACTGTGCATGAATTTTAAAATATGAGCTACAGTTAAAAAGTAACATGCATTTATACTGAAAATTACAAAAATATTACAAATTATTGAATTCAATATTTAAAAAAAAACTATACACCTTATTCCATGCACAATTTTGTGCACCATTTATATAAGAACACAGGTTAAATATTTCAAAATTCTAACTTAACAAAAAAGCCTTAGGGATTTATTAAACACAAGAATTGAAAAACGCGAAACAGAGAAAAAAGGTTGAAAGCAGACGAAATACGTATTCAAACTTATAGGAATGACTCCAGAAAATATTTAATAACTTTTTTTTCTATAGCAGATATCATTATGAAACTTTCAGTAAATTTTTAGAAAGATATTGTGAATAATAAGGAGTAAAAATTGAAAAATCGATATTCTGACCAATTTTTGGGTACCGTATTCCCTTAAGTTAATTGGACTCCAAATACGACGGAATCGAAAAACGGACTTAAGGTTTTATTTGCTGTTTCAATTAAGCAGTGACATTGTTCATAAGTAATTGTTCCGGTAATGTTTGCCGTACTTAAGGTCATGGACCGTCGCATGTTAAGTCAATCATGCGACGGTAGCAAAAAACGGACTTACGGTTCTAAAGCAACAATTAAAGAATGTTGAATCTCGTTTCACACGTAAGAATTACGGTAATATTTGATGTACTTACGGTACAGGAGTATCGCGGTTGCAACGTTAAAACAATTAGACCTTCACATGCAACAAAGTGAAAACCGGACTTACGGTTTTAAAGCAACTAGTAACGAAAGTAAAACCTCGTTTCACCCGTAGCGTTGCGGTAATACTTTCCACAATTATGGTACAAGAGGATCGTGGTTACAATGTTAAGTCAATTAGACCTTCACATGCAACAAAGTGAAAACCGGACTTACGGTTTTAAAGCAAATAGTAATGAAAGTAAAACCTCGTTTCACCCGTAGCGTTCCGGTAATATTTTCCATAATTATGGTACAAGACGATCATGGCTGCAATGTTAAGTCAATTGGACCTTTACATGCAACCGGACTTACGGTTTTACTTGCGATTTTCTGGCAAGTAGAAATGAATGCTAAAGCACGTTTCTTACGTATACGCATGGTAAGGCAATGCTAAGGTACGTTTTAAACGCAAGCGTTTCGGTAATACAATTTGTCGTTCTCACGGTGTAGGATGATCACGGTGGCAATGATAAGTCAATTGGACCTTCACATACAACTAAAGCGATAAACCGATCTTACGGTTTTACTTGAGGTTTTGAATAAGGTTCCGGTAATATTTGCCGCACTTACTGTGAAAGATCTAATTGGTTATAATTTCCTTGTAAGTACACTCTTAAAACAAACGGGCGGTTTTAACTCAGTATGAGTAATTTCCCCTTTCGGCAAATGCCTTCCCTAGAGGTTTCCTCTTGCGAGTGGTAATTCTACTCCACACCACCTTCGTTTCCCCCGGTGCCGAAAATGCACTTCCCCTATAGGAGTGGATTTCACTCTTTTTGCGGAGTGGGTAAAAGAAAATAATCTACGTCCTACACTCTTAAAACGAGCGGTTTTATAACTCAGTCTGAGTTAATTTCCACTCCTTTCCGGTGCCGAAAATGCACTTCCCCCATAGGAGTGGATTTCACTATTTTTGCGGAGTGGGTAAAAGAAATAAAAGAAAACAATCTACGTCCTACACTCTTAAAACGAGCGATTTTATAACTCAGTCTGAGTTAATGTCCACTCATGCACTTCCCCTATTGGAGTGGATTTCACTCTTTTTGCGGAGTGGGTAGAAGAAATAAAAGAAAACAATCTACGCCCTACATTCTTAAAACGAGCAGTTTTATAACTCAGTCTGAGTTAATTTCCCCTCCTTTCCGGTGCCGAAAATGCACTTCCCCTATAGGAGTGGATTTCACTCTTTTGTTTTCAGAGTGTATGTCCGTACGGTTCGTACGTAATGTTTGCCGTACTTATACAGATAAGTTGGTGTTCGTTACCGTAATAGCTTTACATAAAATCGAGCCTTAATATAAGCCCCTTTTCTAATAAGCTGCAGTAAGATTAAGTCAGACCAACAAACATACTTCGATTACAAAAAAAATCCATTTTTAAAGATTATTCATTGTTAATAAAAATGGCCAAAATGAGAAGTCGCTTTTGGTTTTTTTTATAAAAGAGAAATTCTGAAGTTTCAATGTTTTTGTTGCGTTAAATATTTAATATTTTCTTACGATAAAAGTAGTAAACATTTTATTGTTTAATAATGGTTTAAAAATTCATTGGAATTTCTAAAGAATGTTGAGGTAAGTCTCTGAAAAAACTGCAAGTTTTGAAAAAGTTAAAAACAACTTTATTTATAATTCAAAAGACTTGAAAATTATTTTCTAAAAAAATTAACTAAGTAATAATACAATATATTAACGCTTAAATAATAATGACTTAATAAATAAATAATTTAAAGCATCATCTTACATATTATTCACATTTTTAAAATATTTAATTTTTTGACATGTTTTAGCACATTTTTTTCTACAAACAATGCAAAATATTCAAATTAAATAAATTTTTATTTTACATAGATCACGAAAATCCAAAAATATTTTTACCTAAATGAGGCTATACTCATGAATTAAGAAAAAGCTAGGAATACTTATTCCTCTAAATATTTAAATTTTGTCATATTTAGTTTATTGTTAAACTTTTTTTCTACTACGTTTTATCAATTAATGAAAATAAAATGAGTAAATATAGTTAAACTCATAGATTCCTTGCACAGAAGCCACGACCATGGGCGGAGCTATAAAACGCGCGGAGTAATAAGATGAATAGGAAATTTCTGCCGTTTTATTTTGTCTTTATCTGATTGCTCCGCGCTTTTTATAGCTCCGCCCGTGGTCGTGGCTTCTGTGCAAGGAAACTATGAGTTGAACTATAGTTTTCCAAAGATCTTCATTTCAGTAACTTTCAGCACTGTAAATATTTTTGGTGCAACCATACTCCCCAAAACTGGTGACAACATGTGTTGTCTCTAGCTTTACGGAGTAAGACACCCTAATTTAGTGAAAGTACTATCTAAGCTGAGGAAGCACGTGATGCTCCTAGGTTTAGGTAATATTGTATTTATTTTAAGATATTATAATAAAATGATTAAAATTATTGATAATATTATATAGATTTTTATGGTGGACATATCTAAAATTTCGGAGACGGTACGTTTGCATGAAGCATGCGGCAGAATGAAGTTTTGATAGCGGCTGAGGTGTCAACTAAAATGCTTCTAACATTTTGCATTTTTCGTAACTTATAACTTACTTTTAATGAAGGTTATTCAACTTCGCCAAAGTGTTTACAGTGTATACAAGAAACAATATAATAAAGTTAGTGAGGTTTGTAAACTTGTTAGTAAACAGGTATTTTAATTCATTCATTTTTACTATGTTTTCTCTTTTTTTTCTCCATTTTTAGCTTCCACACTACGTTTATAATATAGTGGAAGGTATTATAATCGTTCAGTCCATCTGTCTGTCTGTCCGTCACGCACTTTCATAGCCCAAACTACAAATGCTACGGACAAGTGTTATACGTCAAAAAATTCAGAGCATCGAAATTAGAATACATTGAAAATTTCAGAAAAAAATTCGAATTCGAAGTACTTCAATTATTTAAAAAACTGCAACATTTAATGCTCATTTAAAAAGCATAGGAAGCCATTTTTATTAATATTTTATCACCATTGCCAGTCGCAACAATCGCTCGAGAAACTTTAATTCTTTTAGACAATAAATTAAAATAAATTTATTTTTGCGACATCGATCCGTTTGAAATGACGTCAAATATATTTCACTACGAGATTCTTTGTACTTTGATAAGAAATGTTTTCATTCTATTTAAAAGCGAGGAATATTACATATTTATTATTTGAAATATAAATTAATGTTTAAAAACGATAAGTAATAATTATTGAATTTTCAAAATAAAATAAATGAAACTAGCCAAATTTAGCATATAAATTTTTAATATAGAATATTAATGCTGTGTTTGTCGCCTTTTTACCTGTTAAACACAATTGTTGTGTAGAAGCGGATGTGACAGATTCTGTTACAAACTTACTTGTTTTATATTTCAAGTAACTGTATTTATTATTTTTTTAACTGGTATATATGTTACCGTTAAATACCGAAAATAGCTAAAACGAGAATTAACTAGTGAGAACTAGTTTTAACTGATGCCATTTGTGAAAACCAGTTTCCAAGACCTAAAAATAGATATCTCTACCTAATACTAAATTTTTTTGCATTGGTTAAAACTAGTTGTGACTAAACTAAAATTATCTAACCTGTTTCAGACGAAACTAGAATTAACTGGGAACCGTTCTAAATGGAAAGTCTTCCAATAACCATAACGCTCCCATTGCAATAATTTCAACAACTAAACTAAACCAAACCGATTATCCTAAATCATACTATTTTCCATTAATTCAAGTTTTATGGATTATAAGTTTTTATCTATAGTTAAAACTAGTTGAAATCTACTAAAAAAGCAATCTAATAAAACTAGTGACAATCTACTTCTACAAAACCAGTATTAGCTGGGGATAACTGGTTTAAAACTAGTGTAAAATAATCTTAACTAAGGGCCTCAGTTAAAACTAGTTCTTACTAGTTATTTCTAGTTCTAGCTTATTTCGGGTTTTAACGGTAACATATATTTTAATAATACTTATACAATCCTCAATATACCGAAAAAGTACATATTGAAAAGATATAAAAATTTCATAAACTTTGATTTATAAACAATTACAAACATACGTGTCAAATATAAACATGTCATAAATGAAGCAAAAGATTTTACAGCCCATCTGAAAAAATATATTTCTGAAAAACAATTAGTTATAATTAAAAATATATATTAAAAAAATAAATATTTAATAAATTTTATTCAACATTTACAAACATACCTGTCAAATTTAAACAAACATACACCAGGAACATACAAAGTAATAAACAAGAAGCTTGTTCGCAGAAAATCCGAAAAAGTATTTCTAAAAAAAAATTTTCCTGTGTAAAGATTTGGAGCTCAAACAAAGAAAATATTTACACCGCCTGAAGCTAAGATTTAGATGCACGAAAAAAAATGCTTCAGAATATTGATACCTTTGTATTTTCAATTGCGGATTACATGTTTAACATGAAGTGTTTCTGACGTTGAGGAAATACAAGTGTTATTGCAATTTGACACAAGTATATTCAAAAGATTACTTTTACCAAAGAAATTCAAATGCCATTTTCCCCAATACTTTGATAAAATATTTGTTTGCAAAAAGGCATTAAGGTATTATTTATCGCAATCGCTTTATAAAAAATGTCTTATTTTTTAGAAAGGTTAACTTTTTATTTTAAATGGAATGCAAATGTAACTGAATTTTGGTTTAAAATATTTTTTTAAGGAAATGCAAATTTAAAATACATGGTTTGAGTTTGGAATATTTTTAAATTTGTGAAATAACTTCAAATTTTATTATACATTTTTCAAAATAAGATGTAAGCACTTATAAGAAAGAAAAATAACAATTTGCCACAATAGTTATACCAAACAATATTAAAATAAAAATTCGAATGCATTTTTTTATACTTCGATAAAATATTTATTTGAAAGAAAGCCTTAAGGTATTATTTATCGCCATCTTCTTATAAAAACATTTCTTATATTTTGAAAAGTTATTTAACTTTATATTTTGGAAGGAATACAATATTCCCTGATATTTGGTTTAAAAAATTTATAATAAAATGCAAGATTAAAATGCATGGAAAGAGTTTGGAATATTTTTAAAGTGATGTTAAATAGCGTCTAATTTATTAATTTTTAAAACGAGATCTACAAACTTTTAAGTCGCGCGAGCTAAACTAAAACTTTAAATATTTTTTACGAAACTTCAAAATTCATTTAAGACTGCATTTTCGGAACACATTTGAAGTTATAAAAGTTTATCAGGCCTTTTTTTAACTACTGAGAAGAAAATGTAAAAGCATTTAAAAGATATATATTGAATAAATTATATCGATAAAAATTATTTTTTTTTTCACTTTAAATTTCGTTGAAATTGCTATTAAAAACCACATTTAAGACTTCGAAGCAATTTAGTGTTTAAAATGGTTCTATAATCTAGAATTCTTGTAAAATTGAATGGAAATTAAAAGCTTTTTCTTCTTATAAATTTTGAAACTTTAAATTACGTTAGATGAAGAAAAAGTTTTGATCATTGATTTTTCTGAACTAGAACCTTTGGAAAATGCAATTTAAAATGAAAATTTTAAAATATTATGTACTTAAAAAGTTTTGTATTTAAATCTCTCGATATTTCAGAAATTGAAAGTGGAAGAAACAAACCTTCTTGCAATTTACTTGAAATAAGTCTTTTAAAAGGTTTTTTTACAATCAAGAAAGAAACTAAAATATAAAATTAAGGACAGAATCCATAATTATGATTTCAAAGAATGAGATAATTTAATTATTGGAAATTTTTTTTAATGACGAAGGTTTTCAAAGAACCTGAGAATTAAAAGAAAAATTTCTAATTACAAGAACATGAATTAGATTCAATAATCGGAAACTCTTGATTATAGAAAGATAGACAAGATCCGATAAATTTAAATTTAAAACCATTATTAAGTTATTTTACAGAAATATGTTTTAAAAATATTCCAAATTTTAAAGATTAAATAATCCATTTTAGTGCAAAAAAAGTGTTTGAAAAAAGTGTGAATAAAGATATTAGATTTAAATTTTCTCAAGTTTAGAAAATCTTAAGTATTATTATGAACAAGAGCTGAAAAAGTATTTTATTTTGAGTTACAAATGAGTATTTTTTAAAAAAGTATTTCATTAAATAATAGATTTACTTAGTCATTGTAAGTATATTAAAGTATATTGTAAGTATATTATAAGTATATTGTAAGTATATTATAAGTATATTGTAAGTATATTAAGTAAGTATATTGTAAGTATATTATAAGTAATAATTTTATTATTTAGAATAACTTTTTTTACTAAATAACTTTTATTGAGGATAGTTTTATTTTACTTATCCCCCCAATAAAAGTTATTTAGTAATACAGTTGCGTTAGAAAAATTTTTCATAAAATTATTTTATTGTTATGTTACATTGAAATATCTATCCGTAGTTTAAAAATTTTTCGAGTCGAATGTAAAAAAATCTATCAAATATTAATAGCAATAGCTTTTTAAAAAAACTAGAACTCTAAAAAATATTTACCAGAAAAAAAAAATGATGATTTTGAAATTTCAATAAAAATCGTCGAAACAATTACGTCAATATCACAATTTTATTATTGAGTAAAATCGCTTACATCTTCATATACCCTGTAACGATTGCAAAAAGGACCTATCAAATACGATTAATTAAAAAAACTTATTTTTTCGAAATGTATCATTCAATCAAAGATTTATCATTTGATAATAATGCGATTGTACGTTAATGACAATAGAAAAGCAACGGCTTTATGAAACAGCAAGCAAAAAAAATACACACTTTTTCATATCAAAAATAATAAAGTTCCAACTAGAAAAACAGATCTAAAAAAACTAAGAAAAAATATTACAGTCACAAAATGGCTCTCAAAAAACTATTAACTTCCAAATAAATCATTTTCTGAACTCATTTTTTTGTGGCAATAACTGAACAACTTGCAGTAATAATGTCTAAGCATTATATATCGTTTAAGTCCCTCGGAGTTGTTCCGAAAACTTAACACGTGAGTCAGCAATTTTTGTGACGGAATTGTTCAAAACAGAAAAGTACTTCTTCAACTGTACTTACAAGCAAATAAAAGCATCAAGTACACAATGAAGTTGATTTATGGCAAAACTGTTTCGAAAATAAATAAAAGATTATTGACAAATTTCGAAGTTTGTACCAAACGTTCCGGTTTTATTGCGTATCGTATTGTTCCATGTGTTCTTTTTTATAAAGGTTTTTTAAATTTGTATTTAAGCTTTCCAATTCTTTAATTAAATTGTAATAGTAAAATACTTGCAAAATATTTGCACAAAACTGTTTTAAAAATCTAAATAGAGTGTGGCAGTCAAGCAGTTTACTGTTTAAAACGAAAATCAATATATTTAATGCTATGGTCAAAAGTGTACTTCTATACGGAACAGAAACGTGGAAATTAACTAAGCAACAAGAGAAAAGGGTAAATAGCTGGCAAAATAAATGCCTTAGAAATTTTTTAAAAATTTATTGGCCACAAACCATATCAAATGCAGAACTATTAAAAAAAAAAACACAACTAGAACCAATAACTAACAACATCAAAAGAAGAAGATGGAGGTGGATCGGACATGTGCTGCGAATGCCGCAAACAAAGATCCCACCAGTGGCATTGCAATGGGCACCAGAGGGAAAAAGAAAAAGAGGGAGACCTAAACTAACATGGAGAAGGATGGTGGAAGAAGAGAGGAATCAGGCGGGGTGGACGTCATGGTCAGAAGCAAGAGCTACCGCAGCCGATCGGCGGAGTTGGCAAACTAGGTGTCGGGCCTTATGTGCCACTTGGCACGAAGAGGATAAGTAAAAAGTAAGTAAAATACACTTTACTCTTTGAAGGCTTAGGTATTTTGACAATATGTAAACTTTTATATTTAATTGTAAATTTTGAACGTAATAATTTTATTTTCGAAAACATTTTTGTTTATGTTGTAAATGTCTCTAAAACCTACAAACTACTTTAAAATATCAAATTTTTGTATCTTTAAAAATACTTATGTTGCTTGGGAATGCATCTGTTGACAACTTTTAAGTATTATTGTGTGTCTTATTATTTTATGGTAATGTGTTTTTTTATAACGTTTGAATTTTTAAAGATTTTTTTTAGTAACATATACATCGACCTTAAAAGCTAAGCTAATTTGATATACGTATTTTTTTCAAACTATTAGAATTAAATTTAAATTTTGGACTCATAACGTTATATTCATATTTTTAAGGAGACGTGGTACCCAAAAAATTAAATCCAGTATTTTTATCGCTAGCATTGAAATTAAACTATTTTTACAAATAACTAACATTCAATAAACATATACGAACAAATGATAAATATTAAAACGTAAGTTTTTTTTAAAAAATTAAAAAAAAATTAACGTTTTTTCAAAATGCTACTCCTCCTGCAATTTAAAAATTTTTGTAATGGAATTTTTTTCAAAATGTTCCCACAACATCGATTAATAAAAGTTGGTATGGATATTGAGCTATCAGTTAAACAAACAAGTTATGTAACTTTGAGTGTAAAAATAGCCAAAAAGTAAGATTTTTTGTAAATTTTCACCTTCATCATTTTTTTTTAAAAATCTATTCACACTAGACCTTATCCCATACCAACTTTTGTTAAATACATATGTTTCAACACAGGAAAAAAAATTTGGAGCCTATATATTTACCTAAAAGCCTTAGGGTTTTAACCAATCACAAGTTGAAAAAATTAAATATTTAAAAAATCAACATAAAATTTCAAAAACCATTTTACCAAACCACTATATCATTTTCAATAAACCTCCACCATTATAAAAGAATCCTTCTTTTTTTTGCAATATCCTTAGCTCACAGCATTCGAGCATGTTTAATTATTTTCTGGGCAGCCCTAAATTTTGGGTAATGCGTCCTCCTTATACTTCTTTATTTTGCCTAGGCAGTAATAGCTTTAATAACCTACTAAATACTTTAAATTTTCAAATCTAGTAAAATTTTGTACTTGACTAAAAAATACATATTACTTGATTAAAAAAAGTCCCTTGACAGGTTTATACTTTTGTATTTCTCAAGTTGTAAATTATTTATCACTTACAAAGTTTTATAAAAGAGTTGTCAAAATAAATAAACACAAAAAATTCAAGTAAGCACATTATTTATTCAACAATATAGTTTAAGAGTAATGTGGTATTAGATTTTTCGTAAGCTTCATTTTTTTTAAGTTGAAAAATATAACAAAATAATGATTTCATATATTACTTCAAATATTATTCAAAATAAATATTTACTAATGAACACAAATAGCATTTGGAACTCTAAATATATTTTAAAAAATTTATTTATTTAAACAAATATTTAAAGAAGTAAAAGTTTATTATTTTATCCTTTATAAATATTTAATTATAAAGGCAATGATTTAACAGTTTTTTTAAACATGATATTCATAATTGAGATTTTTTAAAGAATTATAAGTACACATATTAATTTATTACATTTCAGTTTGTTTATTTTTGGCATATTATATTCTTGTAATCTACATTTTGTTTGTAGTTATTTAAAGTCTAGACCTGAGTGAAATGAATCAAGTATATAATCATAAAAAGTTGTGGGTGGGTGGATCCAACATGAACGGCATAATTGGCGAAAATAGCTCTTACATTTGGCGACGTATCTCTGCATTTGGCGTTCACCATTCGAAATCGATTTTTTAAATTATGTTCAAAAGTTTTAATCACGCTTATATAGTCAGGCTCTTATATTCTAGCTATGACAAAACAGGTAGTAGCAAATCTTATTTAAAAAAACAAATACTGCACACGGAGCAAAAACAACAAGTCTTATCAGAAAACAGTCACAACATACGTCACACTGTTTATTAAAATAAAAACGTTCACTACTTTTTACGTCATCCGTCAAAAATTGAGAGAATACACACTATGACTTGTTAGTATCATTACAATGGACAACTAGAACGGTCACGCTTTAAAAAAAAAAAAATATTATCATCGCCATATCACTGTACATTTATTATTTTTTTTTTAAATTTATTGGCTTAAACTATTCTTATGCCAAAAATATTAGACCCGTGTTTTTTCTTTTTTTCAAATACAACATAAAAAAGGAGAAAAATGAATTTTAAAATTAGGACGAAAAAGTATGCCCGAAAACGCTTTGTGGCTGTCACGTGGTATCTATGACGTCACTAGTAACTATAAAAAAACTTTGAAACACCATTTTGGAATCTTCTTTAAGCAAATTTGAACTATCCGCTTCTGTAAAACCTCCTTCCATTATCTATAAAATTCTTATTTTAATAGTAACTTAGATTAAATCCAGATTAATGGCAAGCAAAAAAACATCACACCGGTTTGTTTATAGATACTAGTGACGTCAGCCAAATCGACGTGTTTGTGATCACGTGACGTACCGATGAAATATAAGCCATTTTAAAATGATTTTTAAGAATTATTTAAAGATTTATTTTGCAAAAAAATATATATACGTTTATTACTTTTGGTTTCAAACTATAATTAATTTAATATTGGAAGGTTTATTAGCGATACAGTCAAGTACCCTATTGAGAGAAGGACACTATGACTTGTTAGTATCATTACAATGGACAACTAGAACGGTCACGCTTATGGTGACGTCACAGCAGCGTTTAACATTGTCTTATACCCTACAAACAAACAACCTGGCATCCTATTCATCCCGATTTGAACGTCCACGCCTACATGAAGACGTCACAGCTTGGGCATTTATCTGCAGTCATGATTGTCCTTATTTAGGCTTGCCAATGATCAGTGTAACATTATCAAAGGTCTTTTTAAAACCAAACCTCTTTAAGGGTGAAAAGAGGACTTCGTGCTAAATCCCATTATTGTTTTAATTTAATTATCTCTACTTCGGACCATCTGTGCGAAGTTGGAACCCTCAGAAGATTCAATTAATCGAATTAGCATGGAGTTTGAAATATCGGATTTGAGCATCCTTTGGGAAGGTTTTTGTGGAAAATATAAATTAGAATATGGAATGTTTATGAAATATTTTTGTATTGAATAGCCCAAAATGTAAACACCCTGTACTTCTCCGCCTTTTAGTTGAAAACTGTGAAGAAAATGAAATACTTCCTTGTGTTTGAATTGTTTGTACTAAAATCTTATCAAATATAATATTGTAATTTTTGTTTAATATTTTTTGTTGCTTTCTATTGTAAGAGTGAGACGATTTATTCAGATTAAATAAGTATAATTTTATATGTGTGGCACATCCGTAAAAAAAAAATCTTAAAAAATTCTAGGTCTTTTTGGTAAGCATCGTTTTTGGGATGAAGTCACAAGAAATTTCAAAACCTGCTTCCTGCTCTGTGAGTGGAAATACCTAAAAATTGCTTCTTAAGTGACGTCCTCAGTCAAAAAGGAATAAGCTCCTTTTGTACTAAATTTTGTTTATGTACCTCTAATAGTATTGGCTGAGCGTTGATATCGAGATAGTTAGTGTTTCTTCCTTGATAAATATAGATTTTACAGAGATTTATAAGATTCTATTCATATATAATTAAATTATATTTATTTTATTTATCAATATATTAATAATTATAACCCCTATTAGTATCATTAAATTAATAACAACTCAATTCCCTACTAATCTATAAAATAATTACATTATCGGAAATATCAAAGCAATAATTAATATGATTTAATATATTAAACTCATTAAAAAAATCAATATACGAAAACATAAAAGTAAGAATAAATTACTGATATCTTACTCTTCAGAAAATTAATTATTTAAAAGAACTATTTAGAAAAAAAACTGAATTATATTATGCGATTGCATTTAAAATTAATGGTATCGACTAATTCTCTAAGAAGTTTTTAAAAAGTGCATCCAGGTGGCTTTTAAATTAATATGCAATAAGTAATCAAGAAAACAAAAAGAATTAATCTTGTAAAAATAATGAAAAAAATTAAATCTTCTCAACGAAGGAAGTTTTAAAAATAAAATATGTAATTGTTAAGAAGACGATTATGAGATATTTGAAGAGCGAAATAAATCAGAATGTAGCATATTTGTTAAAGGTGAATGAGAGCGGATGCCGGGACTCTCCAATCTGGAGACGTGTTTAAAATTTTATCGGGCATCCAGTATATATTATAGATCATAGAACTTAGCCTGCCAAATTTGAAGAGACTCAAAAATATTTGTGTTCAATTTATGGAAATATGTGTTTTTTCTCTTGTTAGCTTCCACACTACGTTTATAACGTAAAAAGTGGAAGATATTATAATCGTTCAGTCCGTCTGTCTGTCTATCCGTCACCCACTTTCATAGCCCAAACTACAAATGTTACGAACAAGTGTTATACGTCAAAAAATTCAGCGCATCGAAATAAGAAGACATTGAAAATTTCAGAAAAGAATTCGAAGTGCTTCAATTATTTAAAAAACTGCAAAATGTAATGCTCATTTAAAATGCATAGGAAGCCATTTTTATTGGAATTAAAACACCATTGCCATTCGCAACAATCGCTCGAGAAACTTTAATTCTTTTAGACAATAAATTAAAATAAATTTATTTTCGAGACATCGATCCGTTTGAAATGACGTCAAATATATTTCACTACGAGATTCTTTGTATGTTGATATGAAATGTTTTTATTCTATTTAAAAGCGAGGAATATTACATACTTATTCTTTGAAATATAAATTAATTTTGGCAAACGATAAGTAATAATTATTCAATTTTCGAAATAAAACAAATAAAACTAGCCAAATTTAGCATGTAAATGTTTAATATAGAGTTAATTCTGTGTTAGGCGCCTTGTTACCTGTTAAACTGAAACCGTTATGTGGAAGCGGGTTAAGTGGCAGATTCTGTTACAAACCTACTTGTTTTCAATGTATCCAAATTGATTTGTCAGGTGACAATTTTCGTTTCAGCTTTAACTTTTTTCTCGCACTTCCTTCGATCGGTGCTCTGTTTGCATGTGGCTCGAGAAATACTTCACTTTCATTCAGTATTTTTGTTGCCACTCAAGACCTGAAACATGCCCATGGAGACCATGTCTTGGGTTTGATGTTCGATAAATGCTAATTCACCATTAGCCTTGAAATGCAACAAAAAAAAAAGAGATTTCCCTTGTACTGAAGTCAGGGTCGGCTATGAAGTGGATGTTACCGTTAAAACCCGAAATCAGCTAGAACTAGAATTAACTAGTGGGAACTAGTTTTAACTGAGACCGTTAGTTCAAACTAGTTTCCACTAGCTACAATCAGTCATGCCCAGCTAATACTGGTTTTAGCAAAATAGATTGGTTCAAACTAGATTTAACTATAAAAAAAATTATTACTATTCGAATTATTGCTGAAATGCAATGAAGGCGGTATGGTTATTGGAAGACTCCTTTAAGAATGGTACTATGCGTTTTTCTTAAGGAATGCATTGTCGTAATACGATTATAAAATTCCTCTTTTCAAACATTTAATAATGGATTCATGTTTAATTAATGTAGCAAAGTGGAAGAACTTAAATTTCGTGCAACAACGACGCTTTGCAACAACAAACAAATCTTTTTAATTTTACGTATTGCCACTTCTTTTTAAAGAAATTAACGTTCACAATAATTTAAAAGTCAAGCATTTGCAGTTATTTCGACTTTTATCTGAAACATGTCAGATAATTCTAGTTTTTGCTAATTACAACTAGTTTTAACACACACAATTAACAAGCACAATTGATCAAAACTAATATTAGCTAGGGAGGTCTAGTTTTAGCTAGTGGAAACTAGTTTTAACTAATGGCCTCAGTTAAAACTAGTTCACACTAGTTAATTCTAGTTTTAGCTGATTTCGGGTTTTAACGGTATTCCCTTCTCCGAGTGGATGAACTAAGAATGTCACAATCAGTTTGAACTAGTTGAAGTGTAGTGTCGATACATGGATCTGACATGGAGATAAGAAGATGGAAGTGCTGCCAGGCATAAACCAATACAAAAACTGGTCCGCCAAGTGAAGCCGTTGCTCGTTTTGTAGTAAGCCCAAACGAACGCTCTCGGCGAAGTACACTGCTCAAAAGAATTAGGGGAATGCATGGCTCAAACCCTTTCACCTCCCATTGATTCCATTTGGAATCATCAGCTTGCGATTTTTTTCTCACTAAGTTGAGCTCGCTCTTATTTATCGTTAAATGGAAGAATCATGTATTTTGAAGAATTAAATAATGTTTGTTTTAATTAAATGAAAATATGAAAAACATGGTAAAATAAAATTACCTCCCAAAAAATTTTATGAAATAAATGGACCCTAAATTCTTCATGCTTTCATTCTTAGATGTTTAAAAATGGATTTGAACTTTGTTTTACAAATAAAGCTTTGAAAAAATTATTGTTATAATTTATTCAAAGGTTATGATTCCAAATTGTGTCCCCTTAAATTTGAGTGAAAATATTAAGATTTTTTCCCTGTTTTTACCATTTCATTCTGGATGCATGATGAATCTATTTCACAAATTTTAGATTTTTAGAATAAAAAATAAGAAGGTGGAACTGAACGGTTTAACAAAAGTACGCAATGTGCTCCCCTAATTGTTGCTATCAGTGTATTTTGAGCAGTTCGCGCCAAGCATCTGGATATTCTTCTTAACTCTTTAGGATCTGCGGTTGGCTTAAGAAGTTGGCGAAAGAGGTTTCTACTAATGAATAGATATGTTAAAATAGAATAGATAAGAGAAGATAGTGATTTCTCTGTACAGAGTTTTGTTTTCTAAATAAGTACAGGGGATTTTGCATAGACGTACTACATAGACTGAAGGGAATTACTACCGCCGTGTAAAAATTCAGATCTCGTGCTACAGCCTACTACTGCGCAAGCAACCATTTTTAGATATTTAATCAACGCTTTTTAAAGAATAAAATGATGTGTTTCACATTGGACTAACGTTGAGTAATCGTTTTGTTTACACTTGGCGACTTTCTGGCAGCTTCACTTAATTTCGCACCAGGCATCTCCATATTCTTCTTAACTCCTTAGGATCTGCGGTTGGCTTAAGAGGGACTGTCAGTCCCATAGAGATAATGCATTAGTTTTGAAATCACAATTTTTGCAAAAGAATTGCTTTGCCATGTTATCCCATTTTCACCAGGTATGGGAATCATCATAACATCAATTTAAAACAAAATTGAATAGAAAATAACATCCGGTTATTTAATTATTAATTGATAATTTTTTTTAAATAGTGTCGCCATCTGCTGTAATTTTTGGCATTTTAAAACTACAAAAATAAATAATTAAATAACTGGATAACATTTTCGTTTCAAAATTTGTTTCATTTCGATGTTATGTTGCTGGGAAAAAAAGGGCTAGCATGGCAAAGCAATACTTCTGCGGAAGTTGTGATCAGAAAACTAATACATTAGCTCTATGGGACTGACAATCCCTCTTAAGAATGTGGCGAGAGAGTTTTCTACTAATGAATAGATAGGTTAAAATATAATATATAAGAGAAGATAGTGATTTGAGTAGAGATTTTCGTTTTCTAAATAAGTACAGTGGATTTTGCATATACTTACTACATAGACTTGGTGATTTCTGACTCTCCAATAAAAACTTAACTCCGTAAACGAGTAAAAATTACAAGAATAAATGTTTCGTTTTTAATACTTTGTGAATCATCATGTTTAAATGAATCCACAAAAAAATATGATTATTTTTATAATTGTATCAGATTAAAAATTAAATAAAATCTAATTATATTTTTGTAATAAACTATCCTTACGTATTATATTAAAAAAATTAATATTCAATAAAAACTATTCGCTATTTTCAATGATTTAAATTAATTTTGTAATTAATGCATTATATTTCGAAGTAATTTCTTCATTACTAGCAGAATTTTTAATGAATAATTCAAAAAAAAACAAAGTAGTCTAGCTCTACCAAAATTCTATTTACTTATATAAAAAAAACCTTTCGAAGAATTTTAATTAGAGAATGCCTAGTTTCTGCCGAAGCCTTTTGCAAGAAATTGAGGCAGCACTTTCTTTCTAATTAAGAGAAACAGTTAAAATTCTTGAAGAAAAATTAGCCTTTTTTTTCTAAAAACAGCTGAAAGATATATAAACAAAATTTCAGGCGCTGTATTTAAAAGCCTTCTTTTAATTATGTCTTCAAATTGGTCTTTAGGTTTTTTTTTAGAACATATGTTTAAATGATGCTAATAGATTTTTGCTTTTATATTTTAAACTGAGACACTTAAATAGCTGTCTGTGTCAGAAATGTTTAAAAGGTACGATAAAATATGTCTTAAGTCAAAAATAAACTTAGGATTCTTAACAGATGAAAATAATCTATTTTTATTTTAGTGTTAATTTTAAAATCTTTGAAAACCATAGTCGTATAACACTACACGACTTGCAATTACCGATCAATAAATCCAGTAACATAATCATAGGTAATTATATATGAGGGCTGTTTTTTTGCAACCTCCGATGGGCTGTAACAAAAAGACGGGTCAAAATACAAAAAAAGATTTTTTTACCAAAAGTAATGTACAATACTGCTTATTTCTCCACATAATAACCGTGATGATTAAAGCATTTGTCATACCTGCAAACAAGCTTTGAAATACTCTCTTCATAAAATGTAGTCGCCAATGATTGGGAGGGAGTTGTGACGGTTTCGTTTAAAAAAAGTAAATTTGGAAGCTTCACGTCAATTTTTTTATGTCCTCCAAGCCACTGCTAGTCCATATAATTCACTTATGGTGAACCTTTGAGTTTCCCTAAACACTTGGTCAACTCGCTGAACATTACCGTCTGTAGCGACAGACTTGCTTCCTTGGTTCCCTTCTTCATGAACATCAGTATTGTTCAGCGAGTTGAGCAAGTGTTTAGGGAAACTCGAAGGTTTACCATAGGTGAATTATAGATTAGCATAATGGCTGGGATTGTGGCGCTTCCAAATTGACGTAGAGCTAAAAAAAAAAACGCCACAACTCTCTTCAAATTTTTGGCGGCTACATTTTATGAAGAGGGTATTTCAAAGCTTGTTTACAGATATGACAAATGCTTTAATCGTTACGGTGATTATGTGAAGAACTAAGCAGTATTGTACATTACTTTTGGTAAAAAAAAATCTTTTTCGTATTTTGACCCGTCTTTTCGTTACAGCCCATCGGAGGTTGAAATTAAAACAGCCCTCGTACCTTAATAGGCTTTATAAATCCGGTGTTGCACGGGTAGACCCGTAATAACAGTGATTTTTTATGTAAACTTTTATTTTTTACCAATTGTTGCCTCCCATTCTGATTCTCCCCGTCCGATTATACCCAGGCCCTTCTATGAGTTAGAGGGCTTTCCCATAGGCCCCGGTGTTCGCCTTGCATGCGAAAGGTCCCAGGTTCAGGTCCGGGAATCGCCTAAATAGCTGCTGACCTAAAAGCGTAGAGCCAAAAAATGCCGAAGAATAATTACACCCTGTGTGGGAGGAGTTTACGTTAAATATCCTTCAAAGTCCCGACTCTCCGTACGATCACGCCCTTAAAATTTGGGTTGGGTGCCAACTCAGGGGTCGGCTTGTCACTTAACTATGGCGAATAGCCCTCATGGGTAGCTCTAGTTCGACGATAATTCAAACTAACCCTAACCCATACAACTGGATGGGTATAGCTACCCTACCTTAAATTTTCAACTTCCCTGGAAAGCGCCAATTCCAAAAGTCAATCGGCCTTTATATCATAGATGTATTAAAACGACAGTTTCATATAGACAAAGAAAAGCCTGGTCCAGAATACTTTTCACTTTTTAAAAGATAATCAATAAATAAAACAAAATAAGGATTTTCAAATAACAATCTTACAAAGTAAAACTCACGTGCTTTTACATGTTCATATTTTATTTTCGTTCACGCTGAATGCGCTGAAACTTCTTTTAAATTGAAAATAAAAAAGTATAAATTCCAATCTTACAATGCTGTTCATATGGAGAAATCGGCTCACGTTTTGCCCTCTTACACCCGTTTGGGTTCGAATTTCGAAAAATTGCGACCTCAAGTGGTTTTGGCTGGGCGTTGATACGTAAGTCAGTCAGTCAGGACTCTGCCTTTTATATATATAGATTAGATAATTTGAAAAAACCTCAATACCTAAATAGATTTTAGGTTCGAAAACTATATTACAAAGTCCAACAGGTACTATGAACTCAAGTACCAAAGTATAAGTCTGTTTCGCTTGTTCGAGCTGTAGGGTGATACACTGTTACAAATTTTGGGCTTGGTTTCACCATGATATTGGTTCCTAGTAGCTGCAACGGCTGTGTGGTGAAATGTTTCACCTTTTTTTCGGTGTGGGTTTTGGTTTAACGAAAATGGTTCAACCGAACCAAAAAATAAATTTTTATTTCCTGGATTTGTAACAATGCGAACAGAAAAGAAACCTGAAAGAACTTATCTTGTCTTCGCCCAACTCGAATTCCAAAAACTATAGAATTGTAATACATATGGTTTCGTTCACCACACAGCAACTATAGGAACCATATTTTTAAGTGAAACAAAGTGCCTAATTTTTAACGGTGTATCAGACAGTCTGATAGACAGAACAATCTTTGAAAACCCCTTTTTTAGAATCAGTACCCTCCAAAAACGTGTAGAAAACACAAAATCTCCATTTCGGATTTTCGGCACCATCACAATACTCTCATTACCTTGTGTTTCAATTTAGTTAATTGAAAATAAAAAAATATATATAAATTTGCATTTTTTTTAATTATACAAATTTGAAATTAAAACTCTTTGACAAATAATCAAATTGATTTTCCAACATAGAAATACTATCCTAATAGTTTGGTAAAATTGTAGAAAGATAATCTGAAATTAAGTGAGTTTGAAGTGTAAACTGACACTTAATATAAATAAAATATATACCTTCTATTCTTTCATGAAGTTTATATTTTAAGAAATATAATGAATAAAGTGACTTCGCTTTTGTCCCAATATTAAGATTACATGCCTTCGTTATTTCAATAACGGAGGCATGAAATCATGATTCTTAAAAAAATATTGATAAAGAACTTTTTAATTGCTTGTGAAAAGTTAGGAAGAAAAAAACTACAAGTAAATTTACTATTTTATCAGATTCTTTTTGAAAAGTTTGCATAGTAAAAAAACTGCGTTCGAGTTAATTAAATATTAATTATACACACATGATTATCAAAGCAGTACGAAAAAAAAAATGCTTGCCATTTCCAATTAGGCCATTAGCAATAATGAGCCATCGTTTTTTTTCTTAACGTTAACAAGGCGACATGGTTTACAAAAGACACAAATTTAAAAAGCTTTTGAAAACTTTGTGTGTTCTTTTAATCACATTTATAAACAAAAATTAGGTATAATAACCTAATTAATTGATCATTTTGATAAAATTCTCATTAAAATGTTTTATTTATAGTTCATCAGATTAAAATTGTTTGGCCAAAATTGTTGTAAGAAAATATTCAAAGCTTTTTTTTATTCAGGAATATGGTGTTTTTATAAGCAATGCTACACTTAACTAAAACACACGTTTATAATCAGCTGATTAATTCACTCTTTCGTCCGAAAATTCAAGCTTTTCTATGCAGTGAATATGTTTTTTAGGAGTGTAAAAAAATAAAAGAAAACAATTGGTCTACATTCTTTAAAAGAGGGTTTTAAACTCAGTCTGAGTTAATATTCCACTTTATCAAATGCCGAAAATAGACTTCTCCTATAGGAGTGGATTTCACTTTTTTTGCGGATGGGTAAAAGAAATTAAAAAAAACAATCTGCGTATACATTCTTAAAACGAAGCGTTTTTTTTTAAACTCATGTCTGAGTTAATTTTCACTCCTTTTTCTTGTTGTAAGAAAATTCAACTTTTCTTATAGGAGTGTTTTTTTTGTTTTAAGATGTAGTTAACTATAAACACATCTATTATAAATCAAAGGTTGCTTTTATTTAGTTGATTAAGTAAACTTAATTGACCTTCTATGAACTATGAAGATCTACGGTGAAAACAACGTTGACACTTGCATATAGCTTTGCATAGTTTTATTTTTCATAGTTTTATACACTGCTCAAAAGAATTAGGGGATGCATGGTTTAAACCCTTTCACCCCCAATGATTCCATTTGGAATCATCAGCTTGCGATTTTTTTCTCTCTATATTGAACCCGCACTTATTTATCGTTAGAAGGAAGAATCGTGTCTTTTGAAGAATTAAATAATGTTTGTTTTAATTAAATGAAAATATGAAAAACAGGGTAAAATAAAATACTCTCCCAAAAAATTTGATGAAATAAATTGACCCTAAATTCTTCACGTTTACATTCTTTGATGTTTAAAATTGATTTTAACTTTTTTTTAACAAATGAAGTTTCGAAAAAAATTATTGTTATAATTTATTCAAAAGTTATGCTTTCGATTTTTCCCTTTAAATTTTAATTAAACAATTAGAATCCCCCCCACCCCTATTTTTTACCATTTCATTCTGGATACATAATGAACCTATTTTACAAATTTTAGACTTTTAGAATAAAAAAATAAAACGTTGGAACTGAAAGGGTTAACAAAAGTACGCAAAGCGCTCCCCTAATTGTTTTGAACAGCGTAGTTGCGCAAATAGTTTTATTGTGTAAAAATTGTCATGTTTCGTAGGAATCACATCAGAATATTACACACATCTGATGATATAGAAACATCCAATCCATCCATCATCAAAGCATATGTGTGTACTATCTGATGAAGTAGGACCTCCGTCTGCGAAGCCTGAGATTTTTTTTACACAATAAAATTATTTACGCCAAGTACCAACGTTTTTTTTTCATGAATCATCATGTATCATGCGCATGGAGCTTCCTGCGCATGGAGCTACATACGCATTCCTAATTGGAGGATATTGTCTGAAAATCCACAAATTTAGATTATGCTATCCACAAATTTAGATTATGCTATCCACAAATTTAGATTATGCTATCCACAAATTTAGATTATGCTATCCACAAATTTAGATTATACTATCCACAATTTAGATTATACTATCCACAAATTTAGTTATTACTATCCACAAATTTAGATTATACTATCCACAAATTTAGATTATACTATCCACAAATTTAGATTATGCTATCCACAAATTTAGATTATGCTATCCACAAATTTAGATTATACTATCCACAAATTTAGATTATGCTATCCACAAATTTAGATTATGCTATCCACAAATTTAGATTATGCTATCCACAAATTTGGATACTGTTTGAAGAGACAAGCAGACTACAGTCCCTGGACAAATTATTCGACGCACTGGAAGATAAATATCATGTTTTACAAGTAAAATATTAATTACCGGGTGATATTGTAGTTTTATCATTTTAAATTGATTTGTTTTTTATTTTTATGTTATCCAATCAATTACCGATTTAATTGACATAAATAAAACAGCATTCATTTAGAAAAGCATAAGTTTATTAATTTTAAAGAAAATGAAATGAATGTTAGTAAAAGTCAATATTTAATTGAGCCACCTTTAACCGCTATCAAAGCTTTAATTCTGCGCGGCATGCTATCCATGCAAGACTGTACTGTCTCCTGCATTTGAGGATGACGATTCCACACATAAATAATCTTATAATAAATAATTAATATAAATTAATCTTAATCATAATGAATCATTATTATCTTTAAATAAATACAAATATGTAGTATACAACAATTCTTTTAAATAAAAAATCAATAATATTGTAGTTTAAATTCACCATTATTGCATAAAAAATGTAAAGAAACATAAAATTGCTAAAAAATACAGTGCGTCTAATAATTTGTCCAGGGACTGTATATTTAGAGAATATCAAAAATTTGTTGATATTCTCTAAATACTTCTACACTGTTAAAACTTTTGGCGCAAGATAACACCGGAATCCTGGAGCTTTCTAGCTGCCACCACTATTTGGAGCATTATATTACCTATTTTGTGGTAAAACCATAATTTTGATACACTGCAAAAGTGGTGAATCAACGCTCCAAATAGTGGTGGCAGCTAGAAAGTTTCAGGTGCAATCTTGCCCCAAATTTTTTAACAGTGTATAAACTAGTCCTGATTGTTTGTTCTAACACTTTGAAAAGTGATGCTAAATATTTTTTAACAATAATTGGAACAATTTTTGAAAAGCATTTGAATGTAATTTCAAAATTTATATGTGATAGATATCTTAAGATTTAGTGTAAAAAATCTTAAAGTTTAAATCTTAAGATTTAGTGTTTTTTAAAGTATGGATTATCATTAGAACTTATTTGAATGAACTACTGTTTCAATAGAAATGATTAATAAAAAAAATGTTTCTAAAAGGTTTAAATAACTAAATGCAAAAACATTTGAGACAACTAATTTGGAATCAAACTATGAACTTGTGAAACATGGTCCTTATTAGTAATCTCAATTTCTCTATCAATTAAATCAAATATATATCTTAATTATTTTAAATACAATTTCTCAATTATTTTCAGTATTATCATGTTCCGCAAGCAACTTTAGTCAAACAAGTAACAATAAATAATAAAAAAGAACGTCTCTCCTTTAATACAAAGAATATATTTTATGTTCTCTGTGTAACCGGAAACCAACATTTCGGATCATTTCTTCTCAAGAAATTCATTATCTTGGTGAGAGAACCATGTAGCAAACTAAGGGTGTGTTACACTCATAGATGTCATAGTTAAAGTATTAGATTGGCAGATCACGTGACCTCCAATTTTAACGACGGGACGCGCATGGAGGACCAGAATAAGAGGGCAATGGGGCCAGTGTTGCCACCACTTTAAAGAGAAAAATACTAAGGCATCATCGGAAAAATACCATTTAATTCTAGAAAACATATACCATTTAATACTAGAAAAGCATTTCAAGCCACTAAAAAGATTCCAAAATGCAGCTCGTATTTTTACGATATTTTTTTGTAATTTTAGAATTAAATCATAGTAGCTTGTTAGTTTTAAGAGGATATTAGTATTTCAGAATAATTCTAAAATTACAAAAAAAAAAAAATATCGTAAAAATACTAGCTGCGGAAATTGGGATTCGAAAACTTTTGCAAACTTAGCTCTATGGGACTGACAATCCATCGTAAGCTTTTAAATGTAACTTAACATTTTGTCACCTTAACTCAGCAACACCGAGACACTCCAAATTTGTCCGATAAAACACAACACAGAGCTTGAGCCCATTAATCTTCTATTTTTCCACGGGTCTTGAGAATGTGTGGTCCGCCAATAAAACTTTAATCGATGGCGAATTTCAAGAAGCCCTATCGGAAGTATGAATCGAAACCGCGTTTTTGGGGCTATCATTAATCTACTTGTTGTCCCGGAATTTCCCATAGATAGCATGACAAAACTGTATCTGGGTATTTTTTTAATTTCCCTCATAAGCCCAAGTTTGCGGGTTCGACTCCCGGCGGAGTCATCAGATTTTATCGATGGGAAAATCGTGGGCACGCATGTCATCTGATTATGTGGCATGTAAAAGATCCTTTGAGTACCCATTTGACTATCTCAAAATTATATCTCGGCATACTTTAACATCCACAGAGAGCTGAGATTCGTTGTAATCTGTGCGTCAAAATTGGTTGTGAGTGTCGCCTAGATGGTGCCACAAAAAACTGGCTCATAGTCCTAGGGAATATGTAGAATATGCCAAGTCTTAGCCTTTAATTAAAACCGCCCCGTTGGAAAACAAAAAAAAATTGAATTGCACATGAAATCGTGCTGTACCACGGCCTACTCAACTACTGAGGCCAAAGAAGCTCTCCCAAACAGGCTCGGGGACGGAAATTTTGACGTCATAGTTTCGAGTGACGTTGTTCCAAAGATGAAGAAAACCTGTCTCAAAACCTGTTCAGAACTACTCGTTCACGGCTGACCACATTTTTAGGGTTCCGAATGCGTCCGAACTAGTTTCTCGATCTTCGGCACTCAGAACAGTGACGTCAAAATTTCCGTCTACGCTCATGTTTGGGAAAGCTTCTCTGGCCTTGTTATTGAAGTTGGCCGTGGCTGTACCAGACTTTTCATGCTTCCCAACACGCACCACTTACTTGAAAGCACTTTTGCACCGGTTTGTTTTTCAACCGTGATATTTCTAGGCATTCACTGCTTCCTTGAAAGCTGCTACGTCATCTGGTACTACTCAATTGGCTTACAAATAGGAAATGTATGAAAAGTACAGATTAACTGTACAGAGTGATTGTAAATAAAGTTCCTGGTTATTAAAAATGAGATCATAGACATAATTAAAACAATTAATAAGAACAATATGAACCAAAACAGCAAAACAATGATTTTTGTTGGGGAAATTGAATGCAGCCATTGATTAATGTAGCAATGGAGTAAAACACAAGATCTTCTGAGAGACATTATTATTTCAGTAAAGTCAAAGTGCTATCTCATATAAATCCATATGAGACATTGCTTCTAACTTGGCCAGGAAATAGTAAGTATTTGCAAGGTTTAGAATATAATCATTGCTATATCGCTCTACTGTTGTTGTTGTTGTCTTGTCTATGGATAGGTTGAGGTATTAGATGTGACCGTGTGTGTTCCACACAGCCTCAGCAATCTGAAGGCAGTTTTGGGAATAAAGGTCATCTAGCGGAGAGTCACTAATCTGTTGCATTTTTGCAAGGATGGCTGGACATGAGAAAATGTGTGTTGGACTTAGTTCTATGTCGAGGCAGATTTTGCAGGTGGGGTACTTTCTGGAGCCGTCTGGCTGGATTTTCATTCCCCCCAGATGTCCAGTTCTTAGTCTAGTTAAGGTTTTTGCTATTGTTCTGCTAGTTGTTAATTCACAGATTTGGTTCTTTAACTTGATGGTCGTATCCCTGAATTTTGATTTTGCCACTGAGTTGATGTCGCTGAGTGTGACGAGATGAAAGGATCCTTCATTGAGATGTGTCGCTTCTTTGGCTAGTAAGTCGGCTGCCTCATTTCCCTCAATACCATCTTGTGCTATCCATAGAGGAGGGGGTGCCAGAGCCTCTGGAGAGGTTGGACTTCTACCTGTTGGTCCGCGAGAGGTATTTTATTTCCCTCTTACCACCCAAAGGATTAACCGATGGAGGCATTCCCCTATCCGCCACCTGGGGACGCGCCCTGTGGGGGTCAGGCTCCCCCGAGGGATGTCGCTCTACTTTGATGTTCAAATGAAAATCCTTCATCCTATTAGTATTCATTTGAAATGTACTGTTATCATTAAAAGTGGTTTTCATTTACAGTCATATCAAAATACTTTATACAATCTAATAACCACTATCAATCAATTTGTAACAATCAATCTTTATCAATCTCTACCAATCAATCTTTATCAATATCTATCAAAAAATCTTTATCAATCTATATCAAACTCTAACAATCAATCTTTATAAATCGCTATCACTTAATTCCAATAAATCAATCTTTATCAATCGCTATCACTTAATTCCAATAAATCAATCTTTATCAATCGCTGTCACTTAATTCCAATAAATCAATCTTTATCAATCGCTATCACTTAATTCCAATAAATCAATCTTTATCAATCGCTATCACTTAATTCCAATAAATCAATCTTTATCAATCGCTATCACTTAATTCCAATAAATCAATCTTTATCAATCGCTATCACTTAATTCCAATAAATCAATCTTTATCAATCGCTATCACTTAATTCCAATAAATCAATCTTTATCAATCGCTATCACTTAATTCCAATAAATCAATCTTTATCAATCGCTATCACTTAATTCCAATAAATCAATCTTTATCAATCGCTATCACTTAATTCCAATAAATCAATCTTTATCAATCGCTATCACTTAATTCCAATAAATCAATCTTTACCAATCGCTATCACTTAATTCCAATAAATCAATGACTGTGTATTGCTTTTTAAATACTCTTTTTGAAAGCTACTCAGGTTTTTGAATTTAAAATCGCTTAATTCAGAAGCGGGAATACAATGTAAAACAAATTTCAATCAAATAGCAGTAACATTTTTATCAAACCATGACAGTCTTTTCTCAACGATGTCAGATGATTTTTCGGCAAAGTATCCTGATCTTGTACTATGCGGCACAAGATTTTATCGTTAAACACTTAAGTGAGATTTGGTTAATTTCTTAAAAATTGGATTCATTTTTCATTTTTTTATTGGCTGTTTTGCTTTTGGAAAGCTGTTTTGGTATATTTGACGCTTAAAACATTGAGTGCCTGTTTCAAAAATGTGTTGTTGTTTTTGAATATTGATTACTCTAAAATCAATATATTAATATTGACTTTAGAGTAGGAAAAGGTAAATATACTTTAATTAATGAAAGAGTGGATTTTAAAAAATTTATTTACGATTGTCGGAACTATCTGGAATCAGTGAAAGTTTTCTAAATGATTCTCAAGTTTAATTCCAAAATATCTGTATTGTATTAACTTCAAACACAAATTTTATGATTTGCATACCTCTGACCAAAAAAGTCATATTTTTAAATAAGTTTAAACAAGATATATTTAATTTGAACTTGTAACAATAAATATAATATTTAAACTCGTTACAAGAAAGATTAACTTGTACCAAGAAATATTTAGTTTAAACTTGTAACAAGCAGCATTTAATTTAAACTTGCAAGAAGAAGTATTTAATTTAAACTTGAATTAAGAAATATTTTATTTAAACTTGTTACAAGAAATATTTAATTTTGAACGAAATATTTATTTTGCAACAAGAAGTATGTAATTTAAACTTGCAAAAAGAAATATAGAATTTAAACTTGTACCAATAAGTGTTTAATTTAACTTTGCATCAAAAATATTTAATTCAAACTTGTAACAAGAAATATTTAATTTAAACTTGCGCCAAGAAGTATTTAATTTAAACTGGACAAGAAATAATTGAAACTTGTAACAAGAAACATTAAATTTGAACTTGCAACAAGAAGTATTTAATTTAAACTTGTAACAAGACATATTTAAAAATTTCTAACAAGACATATTAAACTATCAAGTTTACCATACATATGGCTCGTATAGTAACGACACATAAAGTTTTATAATCTAATAATCAATTTTGGAATAATTATCGACTATTCCGAAAATTCTGTACAAAAGTGTATTCTGCGTATATTCCTTTCATGTGAATAGAAACATTTTCTGTATGACGTATTTAAATAAATAAACAAATTTGAGAATACACATTAAACTTGTAGCATTTATTTTTTTTAAATATATATCCTGTCACGTCGTAAAAATATTTTTCACTAAGTAGCAAGTCATTTCGACATCAGAAAAGAGTCTCGAGTCTCAAAAATCTCGTAATTACAATGTCCTCTTTTTCTTACTATTTCTGCTATTTTCCACGAATCACATTTGTATGTTTTTTTCCTCGAAATTCATACGACGGAATCTTATAATTACGTCGTATCAAGTAAAAATCCTTCCATGTGGAAATAATGATCTTATTACAAAAGGATGACCAGAATTTCTTAGATGAAATCGAGAAAACTGGAGATTGGGACGGAATTGGACGGATTGAGGCATCCTTAAAGTACGCGGGAAAATGGCGCTTTCATACGTTTGAATTTCAGGAGAATCATTTGGAAGGTATGCATCTTATTCTGACTAAATATACACGAGTTTTTGCATTACATGGTTTGCTTCAAGACTTGTATAACTACACAGAAAAAATTGTTTTATTGGGAGAACCAATTTTTAGCCTACTTTTCTTTTTTTAATTCGAAAGAATTAAAAAAATGAAAAAGTAGGTATTGACATGCGGTCGATGTCCGTCTGTCTGTCTGTCTGTCTGTCTGTCTGTCTGTCCGTACCCCCTTCCAAAATCAGTTCTATCCATCGGATCTTAAAAATTCTTTTTTTGTTAAAAGCTATGACCTCAGATACCCAACTTTCATACTTTTTGTCCGTCTGTCTGTACGTCCGGACGGACATAAATCTACTATCTGTCGGCGAATTTCCCATTGAATTAGCATTGAAATTCAATTTTGAATCATTTAAATCACTGTTGGTATTGAAATGCGGTTGATGTCCATCTGTCTGTCTGTTCGTATGTCTGCCTGTCTTTCCGTCTGTCTGTCTGTCCGTCTGTCCGTCTATCTGTCTGTCCGTACCCCCCCCCTTCCAAAATCGGTTCTATCCATCGGATCTTAAAAATTCTTTTTTTGTTAGAAAGCTATGACCTCAGATACCCAACTTTCATACTTTTTGTCCGTCTGTCTGTACGTCCGGACGGACATAAATCTACTATCTGTCGGCGAATTTCCCATTGAATTAGCATTGAAATTCAATTTTGAATCATTTAAATCACTGTAGGTATTGAAATGCGGTTGATGTCCATCTGTCTGTCTGTTCGTATGTCTGCCTGTCTTTCCGTCTGTCTGTCTGTCCGTCTGTCCGTCTATCTGTCTGTCCGTACCCCCCCCCCCTTCCAAAATCGGTTCTATCCATCGGATCTTAAAAATTCTTTTTTTGTTAGAAAGCTATGACCTCAGATACCCAACTTTCATACTTTTTGTCCGTATGTCTGTACGTCCGGACGGACATAAATCTACTATCTGTCGGCGAATTTCCCATTGAATTAGCATTGAAATTCAATTTTGAATCATTTAAATCACTGTAGGTATTGAAATGCGGTTGATGTCCATCTGTCTGTCTGTTCGTATGTCTACCTGTCTTTCCGTCTGTCTGTCTGTCCGTCTGTCCGTCTATCTGTCTGTCCGTACCCCCCCCCCTTCCAAAATCGGTTCTATCCATCGGATCTTAAAAATTCTTTTTTTGTTAGAAAGCTATGACCTCAGATACCCAACTTTCATACTTTTTGTCCGTCTGTCTGTACGTCCGGACGGACATAAATCTACTATCTGTCGGCGAATTTCTCATTGAATTAGCATTGAAATTCAATTTTGAATCATTTAAATCACTGTAGGTATTGAAATGCGGTTGATGTCCATCTGTCTGTCTGTTCGTATGTCTGTCTGTCTTTCCGTCTGTCTGTCTGTCCGTCTGTCTGTCCGTACCCCCTACCAAAATCGGTTCTATCCGTCGGATCTTAAAAATTCTTTTTTTGTTAGAAAGCTATGACCTCAGATACCCAACTTTCATACTTTTTGTCCGTCTGTCTGTACGTCCGGACGGACATAAATCTACTATCTTTCGGCGAATTTCCCATTGAATTAGCATTGAAATTCAATTTTTAGTCATTTAAATCACTGTTGCCAAATCAACAATGGCATGAGAAACTTTATTTATTTAAACATATTTGAAGCAAAATAATATTTTCATGAATCAGTTTGGAATGACGTCATAAAATGTAGCACAATTTGATTCTTTGATTATTCATTATTTATCTACCAAGAAAGCGGCAAGGCATACTTTTGCAGGCAATTATGCTTAGTTTTAATTTACATTTCTTATTTTTTAATGCAGTTCGGAGTAGTTTCATTACTTTTGTTATTAATAAATATTTAATTTTTCTTCGAACTACAAATAAATCACGAGCAGATGATAAATAATATTTAATTAATTTGCGAAAGAATATTAAGGAAAATAGTTGATTTTGGCTTTTAGAAGTTTAAATTATAGCTGGGTGCTGTGTTTCGATTTTTTTCTAATGTTTATAAATCTAGTGTAGAAACGGCTGTTGATGATATTTACTTTAAGAACCTAGTTTTTTTTCCCGATTATAACTTCAGTAAGTATTTAAGTAACAGGAAAGTAGGCTATTTTAGTTCTTTATGAACTTCTTGTTTTTTGTTGATGTGTTTTGTTGACTAATTTTGTTGACTTAACAATATTTTACTTGTCACAAAAAGCGAGTATTTTCACCACAACAAAACCCGTTTGGTTAAGGTAAGCTCAGCCTGCTATTGGCTGTTTCTAACTATGACGTCATGGCGCCTGTCATCAACGGCAAATCGAAGAAAATTAAAGGCGCCATAAGGCCATTATCGTCGTAAAAGGATTTGATTGCTATTTTCAAAGGTAACTTCGGGCCGTAGTGAGCCTAGTGGTCAGCGTCTCGGTCACGAGATCGGATGGTCCCGCGATCGAGTCCCTGTACCACTGAAGACCTACCGAGTATATGCGGAGTACGTGCTCGTTAAAGCTGTTGAGTTGGAAAGTCCTGTGGTCGGTCATTGCTCTTTTTCGGTTTGGCGCATTTTTGGTGAATCAACAAAATAATTTCAACAAAATAATTTGGTACGGACAACAAAATTTTTGTTGGCGCTATATTGACCAAAAAATTTTGTTGAAACAACAAAATTTTTGTTCTTTTAACAAAATATTTTTTTCTGTGTAGATCGACATTAAATGATTGTTTATTGTACTCGAAAACTATTATTTATCAGTTATGTCACAATTATGATACAGTTCGATGCATGAGAACCGAATCTCAAAATATTTCTAGTAATTAACCAAGAACTCCATAAAATCTTAATTTACAAATTATGTTTTATTTATAAAACTCATTGTACAAAATTCTTAGCAAGTGTCAAGACAAGTCGCACTTTTAAAGTATTATATTGTTCATAATGTATACATTATGGACTATGTAATACTTTAAAAATGCGACTTATATACCTGGAATATTTTAATGTTATTTGTGAGAAGTTTTTCAACTTTAATCTTTTCCAGGATAAAGAAGTGTACAATAAACTTTTCATAAAAAAAGATGATAATAGTTAACAGAATAGTTACCGAAATAGTACCACAATTGTTCACAATAGTTAATAACATGGTTTTCATAAAACCTTTTTATTAACTATTGTGGTTTATTAACTATTGTGGTCACTTATTCTACTATTTATCTTCCGCTTAGAAGCACACTCTTTTTTTTGAAAAAACAACAACAATTAAACTTCGAATGTGTTAGCAAATTTATTCAATGCAAAGCTAATTCTAATTTTTGCATGACAACTTTATAATTTCAAAGACAACAATAAAAAATTTAATTAAAACTTTCAACTACTAATATAAAACATCGGATTAGCATCTTTATTTACAAGTTTAAAGAATTTCAAGCCAAATTTCTATTAACAATTCGAAAAGTGTAAAAAATTCGAAAGTGGTTTTTTATTTCCAAAAAATCTTCCCCATACATTTTATCCTCCAAAACCATAGCAAAGGAATTATTATAAGTACTTTACATTACCATTGACAGTTTAACTATTTGCTTCAACGTTTCCAAATCCATTTTTCGGTTACAGTGAACGATTGAAAAACACAGATAAAGGAAAACTATGAATCAAGAAAAGAGCTGGTAGTCAATAAATCTCTCTTATTGTTAGAAAAATAAATGAAATGAAGAATGGTAATTTATTAAGGGCGAATGAGCCCGACCGACCGCGGGTATCCAAACCAAACTGCCTCTGTGTAATTCCAATGGAAAAAAAAAATATTTTCTGACACACATTTTTCCGGCTGAATTAAATATTTTTTACAAACGGGTATTTTTCTATGATGCATGTATCTGACTTAAAGGTCTCTATAGGGGCTGGGGAGCCCAGTCGGTTTGGCATTCGCATAGCATGCGGAAGGTCCCAGGTTCGGGTCCGGGCATCGCCAAAATAACTGCCGACCTATAAACGGCCCGTGCAGCCAAAATGTCCGACGAATAATACCATGTGTGGAGGGAGTGCACGTTAAATATCCTTCAAAGTCCTAACGCGGCGTACGATGTCGCCCTTAACGGTTGCGTTGGGTGCCTACTCAGGTGTTGGCGCGTCACTTGACTGTGGTTCTAAAAATACGACGCCTGTCGCCAATAGCCCTCGTGTAGCTCTAGTGCGACGATAATTCAAATTAAACTAAAGGTCTCTATAATTCCAGTTTTTAAAATTTCTTCGAATATTTTGTTTAAAATTATTCATTGAAAAATAAAATAAAAGAATTTTTTAAAAATTGAATTATAAAGAACCTGCAAGTCAACTACATTTATCAAAGGAAAAAAAAAAAACTTTGTAAAAATATTCCATACAGTCGGAGAAATGTGGTTTAGAAATTAAATGTTGCCTTTGCATTATGTTGAGTAATTTTTATATAAGATGTCGATCAACAGAGTTTCAGGCTATTTCTTTGGTTGTTCACTTTTAGGTACGAACTGAAACTATTTATATACCTAGCTCAAGATCGAAACAGCTTAAAGAAGACAATCTCATATGTAAATGAGAAGAATATCTAATCATTTATAAATTCTGTGCTATTTGTGAAAAGTGTGTTATCTATATTAAACTTGTCACGATGTTACTTTCTTTCAATAAATGATTTTTCCCACTTCAGAATTTTGATAGCTTTATTACTTTCTCTGAAAATAGTTTCGGGACTGAGGAGCCCAGTCGGTTAGGCTCTCGCATAGCATGCGAAAGGTCCCAGGTTCGGGTTCGGGCCTCGCCAAAATAACTGCCGACCTATAAACGGCCCGTGCAGCCAAAACTGTCCGACGAATAACACCCCGTGTAGAGGAAGTGCACGTTAAAATACGCTCCAAAGTCCCAACGCTGCGTACGATGTCGCCCTTAAGGTTGCGTTAAGTGCCAACTCAGGTGTCGGCTCGTCACTTGACTGTGGTTCTAAAATACGACGCCCGTCGCCAATAGCCCTCGTGTAGCTCTAGTGCGACGATAATTCAAACTAAACTAAACTGAAAATAGTTTCTCGAATTAACCCGCAACACATTAACACAGAGGCACTTTAATTTGGAGACCCGCAGTCATTCGGGCTTAAGCTCGCATGCAAACGGTAATGGCAAAAAGTCAAATGGCTTTTGTTATTCTCCCGTGCGCAATTTACAATCCATTGTTGTTTCAATTATCATTTCTTTCCACATAATGGCAAACAAAACCATTTGTATTGTAATTACAATCAAAATGTAGCTATCTACCCGGAATGTTTTGCTCATCTCAGTTGTATTCCTTTTGGAAATGTTTCATAGTAATGGGATTTACTTACGGACTTGGGAATGTCGGTACGCAGTGAACTCTTCAACAAGTAAGGATTGTGAAAAATTATTTTGTTTGTCTTTAAAAAATAGATTTCAAGAAGGATAATTATAAAAATGACTTATTCTGTATTTGAGTAAACAAAGCTTTTTAAATTTGTGTATAACATGGCGAATTGCCTATTAACGACGTGAAAGATATAGACACAAATGCCCATTAAAGAAATGTCGCCAAACAAAGTATTTGGCGACGATCGGAATTTTTTGGTGAAAAACACGATGTACACAGTTAAATTACCACATTATGCACAGTTAAAGGGTAACATTATACATATATTTAAAAACCACAGTACACAGTTAAATTGCCAGATTATACACAGTTAAAGGACGACATTATACACAGTAAAAGAACAACAGTATACGCAGTTAAAAGTTATCATTTGAAATATTCCGTTTGGCGGCGGTTGTACATTTTAGGCGAATTTATCGCTTGCGCACGCCAAATGGAAAAGTACAAAAAATTCGAGGATCAGTGTCAATAACCAAAAGGTTCATGCAAATGTTATCATAGAGAAAAAAAATTAGATTAAAAATTTTCAAGAATCAATGACATTTTTTTTAATTATCTCTGTAATACTATAATGGTTTGTGAACAGAATTGTTCATCCAATTATTAATCAATTGATTGTCTAATTGACTAGTTTGAGGTGACGTGATTTCATCCCGATTTCATTCCATGCCATTCCGCCAATCTGTACTCCAATTGGTGCCGTTCTCACGCGAATTGATTGACCAATCGGGGCTCGGAAATAATTTATTTTCATTCATATTTTAGTTGCCACTCAAGACCTGAAACGTGCCCATGGAATCTAAATGTTGCTACGTGGTCATAAAGAAATTTGTCAATTGATGTTTATAAAATGCATTAAAAAATAGATCGATTCACGTATTTTTTTAACAATACGCCATTGGGTGTTTTTAATTTTAAAATATATATTTCAAGTTCTATCATTTTTCATAAACTATTCTTACTTCAAGATGAAAAGGGTTCATAACATGCATAACAATAAAATTCGGTTTTATTTTATTTGCTGAATGGGAATAGCAAACATTTTAAAACAAGATTACTGAAAATTCAATTTGTTTTCGAATATGTTTTGTGTATTTGATAAAAAAATAACATTTTATTCAAATGCAAAAATGAAGAAAAACTTCATTCAAAGTTATTTTTGTTAAAAAGCCTTCACTTGCGTTTTTCATTTAGTTTGTCATATGCCTTACTAGAATACAATTGTGACTACAATACAACCATGAGACATATTATGAATATCTCCATATTTGTAACAAATGTTTTTAAAAAATGATTTAACTACAATGTTGCGAAAGTAGTTGCACAATTTTGTTTTTATAATTGCGTGAAAAAAATCCGATTTTTACACTATAATTTTAATATCATTGAGTTTATTATTATCATTTTAATATGATTTTAATATCATTGAATATCAGACGCGTGCAAAAAGTTCTACTTTTTAGAAACAGTGATACAAAATTACTTTTTTTCACCCAAAAGCAGTGAAAAAAAGTACTTTTTTTCACTCTTTTCATAAGATGCCAACATTTCAAGTAAAATTTCTATTTCATAATCTTCATAAAATCCAGAAATTTATTGATCTGCTTTATTTCTAAATATTATGCGCGTGAATTTTATTATTTTTTTATTTTGAATCAGTATCCATGTTCAAATGTTTGACATTAAACTAAAAAATTAGTTTGCCTTTTGTAGTTCCAGAGATTTATCGATGCCGATCTTCTTTACGTAAAAAAATTAGCACTTGAATTATTTTTGAACCAATGAGATTCGATTTTTTTCACGTAATTATAAAAAATAGTGTATGAAACACGTGTGAAAAGTAAACTTTTTAAAACACGTGTCATTATTTCACTCGCTCGTACCTCGCTCGTGAAATAAAATTCACTAGTTTTAAAAAGTGTTACTTTTCACACTTGTTGCATAAATAACTATTTTGAAATCGAAATAACGGGACTTGCATAAAAAAAGCAAACTACGTTAAAATGTAAAATAAAAATATATATTTCTGCTCCTGTAGAAATGCTATTCGTTGAAAATTAATATCAAACAGTAATTTAAATGGACTTTTTATACTAATAAACATTTAAGGGGTTGATAACAAATAAAAATTACTTTTTCACAATATCTAAATATCTTGGCAGCATGGATCGTCAATATCAAGGTTGAATTCTGAGTAAGACTTTTACTCGTTAAAAAATATTTTATGTATATTTTGATGAGAAAATTCGATATAAATTTAAAAGCATTTCATTTCATCGACAGTTAAAATAATATTTAATATACAATAGACTGTTCCAAAGTTCTACACTGTTAAAAATTAGACACTTTGTTTCACCAAAATTATGGTTCTTAGTAGCTGCAACGGCTGTGTGGTGAAACGTTAAACCATATTTTTGGTATTCGGATGAACCATTTCTCTATTCTGCTTCCAAATCTAGAAAAGTGGTTCAACCAAACACCGAAAAAAAATGTGAAACATTTCACCACACAGCCGTTGCAGCTACTAGGAACCAATATCATGGTGAAACCAAGCACAAAATTTTTAAGAGTGTACGTTGTAAAAATATTTTTGTAATTTCATTATGCATACCCTGCCAAATTGTGACAATAGGTAAAAAATGTGTCTGCCAAAATTTTCTTTTAATCGTATAATATAATGACACACAGTTCAGCAAAGTTTAATTTATTCTTTTTAAAAAAGGGCGATTGTTTAAGGAGACGCGGTACCCCAAAAAACTAAATCCAGTATTTTTATGGCTAGCATCCAAATTAAACTATTTTTACAAAGAACTAACATTCAATAAACATATACGTAAAAATAATAAATATTGAAACATAAGGGTTTTTTTTTTCAAAATGTTCCCACAACATCTCTTAATAAAAGTTGGTATGGATATTGAGCTAACAGTTAAACAAGAACAGTTATGTAGCTTTATGTATAAAAATTGCCCCAAAATAAGATTTTTTTGTGAATTTTCAACTTCACCATTTTTTTTAAATAACTATTCACACTAGACCTTATCCCATACCAACTTTTGTTAATGGTATATGCCCAAATACAGGGAAAAAATTATGAAGATCTACATTAATTTACCTAAATGAGTAGAATACGGTTCTAAAGCGACAAATTCTGAACCGACCAAAGATGCACCTTGTAATACAAACCAAAACTTTTTAACTTTAGGATACAATTTATGATCGTAATAATGTTATGATTATTGGTTTATGGTGGTTTTATTGTGAAGTACAAGACCATGTTTAACGTAGTTACGACGTCATCGTAGACATGGGCGTTCCAGTTGCCAATATAGTTGATAAAACCGTTTGTGCGGCATTTTTCCCCACCACGTGCGGAAAATCCACTTGACTTAACGCCCACTGTGGATCATCCGGTACCGTAATTAGGTAAAAATTACCGGAATTGTCACATGTTAAGCAAGCCTTGTATAACAATAATGTTTAGAAGACCCCGCACTCTAAAAACAAACGAGCGGTTTTAACTCAGTCTGAGTTAATTTCCACCCCTTTCCGTACCGAAAATCCACTTCCCCTATAGGAGTGGATTTCACTCTTTTTGCGGAGTGGGTAAAAGAAATAAAAGAAAACAATCTACGTCCTACACTCTTAAAACGAGCGGTTTTAGCACAGTCTGAGTTAATTTCCACTCTTTCGGGTGCCGAAAATGCACTTCCCCTATAGGAGTGGATTTCACTCTTTTGTTTTAAGAGTGTGCATTCTACAAGTTTGGAAATTATTTATTCCTCACAACCTTTTACTAAACTAGTCTCTAGAAAGCATGTGTTGATTATTTCTACTTTCCAAACATGTCGCACAAAGAAGGGAAAATCCTCCAACTCCATTAATAATCCGATGAATTGGTTCAGCTGTCTTTACAAATCCCGTTACGTTAATAAAGGATCTTGGTGCTATAAATCAATATTTTCCCAAGTATTACGTGACGTTGATGGCAACGATCTTGCACAAATTCATATTCAAGAAGAAGAAGAAGAAAAACTGCCTTCATTGATTAGAACTCTGTCATAAATAATTAATTTTGAAATTAATTTTGAATGTTTAGGTTTTGTTGATGAGAATAGAGAATATATTTTGTAAAATTGGTTTGTAATATGCATCGTAGAATAAAAGAAGTGGTTACGTTCTTATAGGAGAATTTAACACAAAGTTCTTTTTCTTTAGTGGTTTAGTGAGGCAAGACACGTGTGTGGAAATCTTACGATAAATATGGGAAATATTATATATAGAGGGCGGATTGGGAGATTCCCCCCCCCCCCCCAACAAAAAAGCTGGGTGTCTTTCCTCGAAATTAGTTCTTAATTCAGCCTTGTATAAAACTGCAGAAAATTTGTTATTGCAAAACTAAGTAATAAAACAGCACAAATTATCTAAAGACATTTTAGTATAGGTATGAACATTTTATGCTAGATATTTTATGTATGATAGTTATTTTTTCCTTTCGCGTTTTAGTGAACCAATACATGTGTGTGGAAATCATACATAGTACATGACTCTCATCCTTACAATTCAATAAATTTCTTTAGAAATGCATATTTTTGTTAGATATTTGACCAAATAACACAAGATATGAACCAGATTTTAAAAGTATATAGAACGATTTTTTCGAACATTAGCCCAGAGACCCTTTCCCACACCACAAAATATTCCCGATCACCCCTCCCCCCCTTATAACGTCGGCTTTAATCTTTCGAATAGCCCTCGAACGTTCGAATCACCTCAGTTTCCCCAAAATCCTCGCCCCATCATTTACTCATCTAGATCCCATTCCGAGGGGGTTCATTTGCAGACGACATTTGAATATTCGAACACGTTAATGGATCGGCAGCTCCAGCGGTTCCTGTAACTGTAGCTGTCGTTTATTCAAACTCTGACGTCATGTGACACTGTGATGTCACGCAGTTTGGAATACGTATGGAAATGCAGGGAAAACTATGCGAAGTTTGGGTTGCCAAAAGAGGCAGTGATCGCTCATGCGATACGCCCAAGCCCATTGAGCTAGAAGGAAAACTGGAGTGAGGTGTGTGATTCACTGAACAGGGCAGCAAACGAGCCGGTCCAATAACGAAACGCGGAGGAATACACAGCACTGCAGCAGAAACGAACCGGGCAGAAAACCGAGAAACTTGCCTATTTCGCTATTGGGTTCGTCTTCGCTGGTTCTTAGTTAGTGATCCAGATGATTATTTCTTTAAAAAATTGGAATTTAAAGTTAAAGAAAGTTAATTCTCTAAAAATGTTAAAATACATAAATAACTAAAAATGTTAAAATACATAAAGTCAATATGATAGAGGGCTCTCATACAAGCATTGCATACAAGTGTAGGGAAAATAGTCCTTTTCTGCCCGGTTCGCTCAAAAGGGCGTGAGTGGGTTTTCGGCTCGCTGACACGTCACTCCAGTTTCCCTTCTAGCTCAATGCCTAAGCCATAGAGTTAAAAGAAGATGGATATTCTTGGCGCGAAATAAAGTGAAGCCGTCAGAGAGTCGCCAAGAAACCCTAGTAAGCCCAAACAAAACCGCTCACTCAACGTTGGACCTAAATTTCACTGAAACGCGACGTGAATGATTCGCCTGCGAATGGTGGAGTTTTGTAGGTGTTGTGCGTTTCCTAATTAAACTGGAACAAATCCTTCTCCCGGGAATGACGTCACGCCACGATTGGTACCTCGGACAATTCGAGCGCTAACTGTTTGTTTACTGTTTTGACACACAATATCTATGAAAAATGTCATTGATCGTTTCCTTCTACAAGAAAAAAATAAACCAGGACGTATATTTAGCTGTCCATCGAAACCCATTAGATTTGTCTGATAAGCAGTTTATCAGCAAATATCGGTTGGATAAAGAATTTTTTCTACTCATTTGGCGAAAAAAGATCGAATCAAAAGATTCATTAAAAAAAACGTGAATATTTAGGATGAATATTAAAGGGAACAGGACCGACCCATCCCTATATTTCCAGATATTTTCAAATTATTTCATAGGTCAATTTTACGTGAAAAGATGCGAGCGTAGTGATTCTTATCGTTTGTACTAATGACACGCCCTCGAACAGGAATTCGCATGGTTTGGGAAGTTAAATACTGGTTTTCGGGAGCGTTCACAGAGAGGAGCTTAAATTGATCGCAAAGCAGAGCCAACGTGCGTGAATTCGAAGCGTTTCGGTTAACTTTCGGCCTATATATAAAAATTGCACTTGCCGTCTTCAATAACCATAGAGCAATTCCAGTGTATCATGTATTCAAATCAAATAGAAACCCAATTTTGGCGACTTTTTCTCGCGCCAAGCATCTTTATCGTATTCTAACCTTGTTCTATGCTACACTCGATGTTCGATTCATTGAGGTCGAATACTTAAATGGCGTTCGATGGCCGCGATTGGTCAATAAATCTCTGGTAGGCGGGACTAGCAATTCCGGAAACGTTTCGGGTATTTATATGATATTTTAATTACATAGGATGTTATGTTCAATGAATCATTAATGTTATTTGATGATTGCATTTGAGGTAATAAACGTAGTTGAGTGTACCTTTTCTCCGAATAAAATCTAATGAGTACTGATTAAACATCATTATTAAGTGTTATTTCAATGAAACTTTTACCTGTAGAAAAAATAATGGTTTGATGATTTTAACATGATAAAAAATATTGTTACGAGTATCTATTATTAATTTAATTGAACAAGATATTCAAATACTTTTTTTAAATATTGTAGGACCAAAACCATCATTTATAGTTGATGAGTACAGGGGAAGAACCCATTCATTGTCTGGGGATCTGTTTGCATCAGTTCTGCTTGGCAAAAATAGCGTGTCATCGCTTAAACTGGTGTGAAGAAACCAGCTTTGCCTTGGTTCGTATCACTCGGCGCACGGGTTTATTATCTCTATGATTAAAATTAACTTCAGACAAATAGTCTGACGCTTGAACCGCATAAGAAAAGTCAAGGGAGAAACTGGTTTCTGATAGCCACTACTCGCCAAGCAGACCTCAATTCGGACAGATTCCCTGTCGATGAAGGGGTTTTCCCTAAATCTAAAGCCGAATTGCTCTGGATCAAATCAAAAGTTCAAAATCTTATTCCAAATGTAAGAGTTGTACATTAACATTTTACTTTCAATTCCAATCCAATCTGAAAAATAAGTTAAAGGAAGTATTTAGGTGAGGTCGAACACTACAATTTAGTCTTTACTACACACGAAAAAACATTGAAGCCTTAGAAGATTGTAAATAAATAATGCAAATTATATATGTCTACATGGTTTTGAATATGAGAATATATCTATGACATAATATAACTTAACTCCCTCAAAATCTTATATTTTGTACCCATTTAAACTTAATAACTTAAATTATCTTTTTCATATATCCTTAATATCAGTTAGTACTTTAACATCCCAACCACACCCTGTCGGCGACAAACAGTCGCCTAGATCAATTCGTTCCCACAGAAACTGTTTAGTCATCACATTTTTTTAATTGATCTCTCAACTCTCTCATGACTCTGATTGGTCAGTGAAGCAAAGCTCAAGGGTTTTCGCTATTTATGCTCTCCTGTGTAGCAGATGTTTTTCCACTATATATCTATATACTATTAGTTACGTTTTACTCTTTACTTTTAATCATTTTTCACCAAATAAAAATATATCTTTACAAAAAGGTAGTCTGGCCAGTATAAATCAGAACCATACCCATCCATCATGATATAAAACAACAAAATCGTGGAAAAGGAAAATATTTTACGGTATTTTCTTCACACAAAAATCCCCGCTAAATTATCCCTAACAAATTCGAGAGAGGGAAAACGCGAGTTCATTTCAAAAAATGGTTGTTCAATCTTTGTGATTTTTTTCGAATAATGGTTTTTTTAAGTAAAAAAACAAAGTTTCTTGAAATCATAGTTTAATTGCTTATTGTCATTATACTTTTATTTAAAAAAAAAGTATTTTTTCTGGCGATTTCTATTGTTATTTTATTTATTTAAAATAAAGATAAAAAATATCCAAATAAATTTCTAAATTGAATTACCGATACAATGTGAAAATAGCTATTCATGATCGTCTATTTAGGATATCATAGGGTTAATTTTAAACAGTTAAAAAGATCTGTATTGAATGTTCTTTCACATCTTTTTACCAGAAGCCTAACCCATGAATCAGAAGGAGTTATATGAATAACTAAAGTCGCATTTTGCATTTTACTTTGCGTTGGTGTGAAAACAGAAAGAAAATGGTTTTTGTCTTATAAAATATTTCTCGAAATTTAAACCAGGGGCAAGATACGTTTAAATTATGCACCGTGTTTAGCCGAGTTCGTAGAATTTCACCTTTACGCTTTGGTGGCCTGTTATTTTTAAACTTAATATTCAACGACGTTAGAGAATGGAATTACTTGTTTACATAGTTTGCATTTTCAAAGTTTCCTAGAGTGAACATTTTGAATTTTTGAGTACACTTGACTGAGAAAGCATTTTTGATTTCGTTTGTTTAAAACAATGCAATCTTGACTTAGCGGTTTAAGTTGTACAACTCCCCATGACGATGGATTTCAGAACAAGTTATGAATATTTCAAGTAATGAAAGTATATTTAAGCATTTTGTGTTTGGGTAGAATAGTGTAATAGAATATGTTTCATGTTGCTTGAACAATACACTACTATACTTTGGCGTTCGCCCTTGGACTATGCTCATAAAATTTTCCTCCAAGCTCGTCTCTAGCTTTGTTACCAGTTTCGGACTTTTAGAGTCTTGAAGGCTTTCTCCACCTCTCAAACACTCTAGTTGTCTTCCTCTTTTCTTTGTCCTGGCACTGCCTTGAATATTTTCTTGTGCTCTGTCTTCTCCATCTTTCCAGTGTCCAGCCATTGTATTCTTTGCTTTATAACTGATTATATCCTTTTCCTTAAAATAGTCTTGAAATTCGAAATTAAATCTCCTTCTCCAAAGATCTCCTCCCTTTGACAGGTCCGAAAACAAACAGGTCCTTGAACAATACACTGATAAATATTGTGTGCTTGGTTGCACTATGATATTGGTTCCTAGTAGCTGCGAAGGCTGTGTGGTGAAATGTTTCACCTTTTTTTCGGTGTTTGGTTTAAACATTTTTCTGGATTTGGAAACAAAAACCTGAGAAATGGTTCAACCGAATACCAAAAATATGGTTTAACGTTTTACCACACAGACGTTGCAGCTACTAGGAACCATATTTTTGGTGAAACAAAGTGCCTAATTTTTAACAGTGCTAATTAAATCGTTCATATATAATTTTATATAAAAATAGACTTGACTGAGTTATAATTATATAATTTATAGCTATATATATACTTTTATCTAAAAAGTATATGACTTAATAATATAAGTTCTACAGTTCCTCTGATTGTAATGTATATCAGAATAAGTTATGAATTGTTCAAAAAATAAAAATGTATTTAAGCATTTCGTGTTTAAGTAGAATATTATACTAGAATATGTTTCATTTTGCTCGGAACAATAAACTAAATAGTTCCTTTATAATTTTATATAAATTATGATATTCTGTTCTGTACGAAAAAAATCCGAATACGTCACGCATACGGACAATATAATTTTTAACTGTACTTTCCACAATGTTCTGTTTCGTATTTGGCAACTGTATAACCCAGCGATTGAGGTAACGCGTTGCTGGTAACGACGTTGCTTGTAAAAGTTCCTTTTTTTTTAGGTAAAGCCGTTATATTTTTCCGAAAGTAGAAGAAGAAGAAAACTTTTATTTTTCGAAACAGAATACATTGGGTGCCAAGGGGCTCCCGGGGCCTTCCAGACAACACATAAAATTATACAATCGAAATCATCAAGGAAAATTAAAAGCAACATTTCAGATTATACCCAAACAAAAGGGAAACAAAACAAAAAAAATAACAAAACAAAAAATTACAAAATCTGGCAAAAGATAGGACACACGAGATACACAAACATATTACAGAACGGTAAAATACGTAACTTCCCTATTGGTTTTACAAAACAAAGAACAATTGTAAATATAAGTAAAAGAAATCAAAACCATTTAACTATCATTACATAAATAAATTAAATTCAGATTCTATTTTTTCAAAACGATGGAATGGTCCCCTACTTCCAATTTCAACGATTGAACGGCAACAGTTGAAGAGCTTACTGGAAAAACGTGCAAAGGCGACATTAAAAAAAAAAGAATTTGGTGTCTATGACCATGCTATTACCTCGTTTAAAGATAACAAGTTTCCCCCTTTTCATAAACCTTAAGTTAACTAAATTTTTTACCTTTTGTAATTGCCGTTTTTAAACGTATCAAAATGCAAACGAAAAAATTTAAAGCTCATTTTCTATTTTTTTACGTTTTTGTAACTTAGCACGTTCTTCCACTAAGCTCTTAAATTACTTCTTATTATCTGTATAGATAAAACACATTAAAAAATATAGTAATTTTATTCTTTAACTAAATCTTAATAAAATGACTGAAAACTATTTAACTAAATTATATCCAAATTCTACACTGCTCAAAAGAATTAGGGGAACTCAGGGTTTAGTCCCTTTAACCCCCTCCCCCCAATGATTCCTTTTGGAATCATCAGCCCTAAGTTGAGCCCGAACTTATTTATCGTTAGCTGGAAGAATCATGTCTTTTGAAGAATTAAATAATGTTTGTTTTAATTAAATAAACATATGAAAAACATGGCTAAATAAAATTCACTCCGAAAAAATGTTATGAAATAAATTGACCCTAAATTCTTCACGCTTGCATTCTTAGATGTTTAAAAAATGATTTAAACTTTTTTTAACAAATAAAGTTTTGAAAAAATTGTTATAATTTATTCAAAAGTTATGATTTCAATTTTGCCCCCTTAAATTTTAGTTAAAAAAATTAGTTTAGTTAACCCCTCCCCCCCCCCCTGTTTTTTACCATTTCATTCTTGATGTATAATGAATCTTTTTCACAAAATTTAGAGTTTTAAAATAAAAAATAAAAAGTTGAAACTGAAAGGGTTAACAAAAGTATGCAGTGCGCTTTCCTAATTGTTTTGAGCAGTTTATTTTTTTAACACGCTATGAAAAGTTCCCCTAGTTCCAAATTCAACCAAACCGCGGAATCTCTAGCCAATCGAGACGCAAGATATCTGCGCGGTCTCCCAACCCCCCCCCCCCACCCCCCTCCCAAGATCTTCCCCTTTTCGAACGCCACTTCAAATCCCGACCATCCAACGATCAACACACGCGATACAACTCGGATGAGATACAACTGAGCGAGATACAACTCGGCGAGCCGAGGTCGAGACACAGTTGAATTTTGAGAATTGACAATCGCCGTGGCATAATAGAACGTTGTTTGACCTAGTGATATTTGAATTATTGTGAACAATCATTGTTGTGTGAAGAGTTATTTGTAAGTTTTTTTTTTTTAGGAAAAGAATAATTTTTGATTCAGGATTAAGAATTGAAAATGAATTTGGTTATTGAGAGTTTGGACGCTGTATGAAAAGACAAGACAAATTATTGTGAACAATCCTTGTTGTGTAAAGAGTTATTTGTAAGTTTTTTTTAGGAAAAGAATAATTTTTGATTCATGATAAAGAATAGAAAATTAATTTATTTATTGAGAGTTTGGACGTTGTATAAAAAATAGAAAAACAAGTTGTAGTTTCTTTGAGTTCGAAGCTCTGACATTAAAATAACTTCACAATTTATTCGGAGTTTTATATGACTACTGGAAAATGATGGTTTCACACCTTGGATTTTAACACTGTCATTTTCAATTTTAAGTATTATAACTAAAAATGAATGCGTGTATTTTATAGTAAAATCAACTTTTAAGAAAGCTAGTTACTTTATGAACATATAAAAAACTGCAGTTACGGACTTAAAACTCTTTCACGATAATATACATAATAAGCAATTTATTGAAGTTTTATTTGAAAACCTCTTAGGTACTTTGTTTAAATTTGTGTTTGGGACTGCAGATTTTTATGCGAACTGTTACAATTTATGTGAACTAAATCAGTTCGGAAAAAAAAGTCTTCATTTGGAAGAGCTGTGACACTTTACTGGATTATTAACTATTTCCCACAAACTCGTTGTAATATACTTTGACATTAAAAAGTGTTCAACCACATTGATGCAAATTTGTGGGGAGATATCGTACCAATGACGGCATTTCCAAGAACAAGTAAGTAATTTTAAATATTTTTTTTCCTTTATAATTCAACTAGGAAGTAATAATCATTCGTTGTTGTTTTTTTGTTTTTAATTATATTATTTGAATTTCCAAAGGGTTTTGCAAAGTTGTTTTCAAGCTCTTAACTATAGTTATTCAGAATTCCGTAATTCCGTCGATATCATGAGTAATTAACGTTTCGATTTCGTAAATCTGTGGAAATAAGTAACACTGCTTAAATCAATTAGGGGAGCACTTTGCGTACTTTTGTTAACCCTTTCAGTTCCTTATTTTTTGTTCTAAAAATCTAAAATTTGCGAAATAGATGCATTATGCATCCAGAATGAAATGGTAAAAAACCAGGGGAAAAAATCTTAATTTTTTAAACTAAAATTTAAGGGGGGGGGGGGGGATTGGAGTCTTAACTTTTCAATAAATTATAACAATCATTTTTTTTTACATTTTATTTGTTTAAAAAAAGTTAAAATCAATTTTTAAACATGAAAGAATGCAAGCGTGAAGAATTTAGGGTCAATTTATTTCATAAAATGTTTTGGGAATGAATTTTATTTTACCGTGTTTTTCATATTTTCATTAAATTAAAACAAACATTATTTAATTCTTCAAAAGACATGATTATTCCATCTAACGATACATAAGTGCGAGCTCAACTTAGTGAGAAAAAAAATCGCAAGCTGATGATTCCAAATTGAATCATTGGGGGTGAAAGGGTTTAAACCATGTGTTCCCCTAATTGTTTTGAGCAGTGTAAGGAATAAAGATAGAGACAGACTTCTTTAAACTGTCCAATTGACAACCAGTATTCACTATGCTTTACGCCGTTTATCAATGTTTTTCAACATTCGCGTTCCTGAAGCAAATTGGACAAAAAAATTGAGAGCTTAACTGTAATTATAATAAATACCATACTATTACGAAAAATTTCAGTTTTAATGCCTATATTTTAGTGTAAAGAACATTTCAAAACGAGATCTATAATACATATATATATATCGATGAAAAAAATTAAATCTCTGCTCACGTGTTCGTTAAAAATTAAAAGTTCAATTTGTTAAAAAAAAATTTGCTTTGTTTAAGATGGACTGTGTCAGTTCCATAGAGCTAATGCATTAATTTTGGAACCACAACTTCCGCAGAAGTAATGATTTGCCATGTTAGCCCTTTTTCCCCAGGTATAGGAATCAACATAAAATCAAAATGAATCAAATTTGAAAGGAAAGTGTTATCTAGTTATTTAATTATATATTTTTGAAGTTTTAGAATGCCAAAAATATATACTGCAGATGGCGACACTATTTTAAAACTTTATCAATTAATAATTAAAAAAAACCGGAAATTATTTTTCTTTTCAATTTTGTTTTCAATTGATGTTATGATGATTCCCATACCTGGTAAAAATAGAATAACACGACAAAGCAATTCTTTTGCAAAAGTTGTGATTTCAAAACTAATGCATTAGCTCTATGGGACTGACAGTCTTCCTAATCGTTCACATTAACGATAAAAAGATAACTTCCTAAGCAGTCGTTAAACCTAACAAAACTGACTGCTTAAAAGTAACTATCTTAATAATGTTAATGTCAATTTAAAGTAGGTTCAAAATCCTACTTATTAGAGCAAAGAATTGTTTCATGTCAAAGTTTACTTAATGACTATTAGAAAATATGTGCTAGGTTCACTGTATTTAGTAGACATTCATTAAAGCTAATAAGTTTCAAAGTAAGCAAGAAAAACATTCGTTCGCCAAAATCATCATTCGAAATGAAGTCTATTAGTGTACTAATTATCTGGCAAATATGTGATTAAAGTGCTAATGAATTTCAACTTTGACTTTTAGCAAGTCTTTAAGTGGACCACAAAATCGATAAAAAATTTCGCATTTTTTTGTCTTAAAATACTATTTAAACCCTCTAGTATGTTTTCCCAAATTAATTTCATAATTTGATTAATAAACTATTATTAATAATGAATTTGAACTAGAAACTTGCGGAACAAATTAGAAGTCCGTAGATCATATAGTTCGAGCTTTAAAGTGGTTTCACACAGACGGACCAATGTTCAAAATACCATTTTCTTAGAATCAGCATCTTCCGAAATGTATAAAAAAACTTGAAATCGCCATTTCGGATTTCCAACTTCATAGCAATATATTTACCTTATATTGCGTATTAGGTAATTAAAAGCAAAAATTGTTTAATTACCAGTTACATTATTATAACATTTCTTCATCGATGAAAAATAAATATTTACTAAATAAACAACAACGCTTAATGTTAAAATATATTTTCATAGGAGAAAAAAAACTATAAATCTTAGATGACTTTTAATCTTATGCAAATGTTAAACATAGTAAAAAAAGATAATGAAATAACCGAGTAAGTAAATAGTTTATTAATTTAATTCTTCTTTATAACCATACATCAAAGGTTACTTCAATTATATTTTAAGACAACAGAGAATTTAAAAAGTTGTGTTTTCAAGATAATTTGTTTTATTTATTAATAGAAAATATTACTTTTCTATAATCTAAGCATCTAAACCATTTTTATGAAATTTTATAAAAGTTAAAAAAAAAATAAGTTAGTTTATGTTATGCCTAAAACATTATTAATGCATTATTCAAAATAAATTATTGCTCTTTAGATTTATTATTTAGACGAATTTCAAGCTTATTTTCAATTTGTTTTTGTAACGCTCACATATTTATGTTTAATGAAACAGAGTTATGATAGATGGCATAAAAGTAATACATTCTGCGTAACAATATCAGAGATTAAGCGAAACGAGAAGTTCTAAAAAAAACTAAAATAGCTTTCTTTTCTTTTATTTATTATAAATTCAGGTCTCTAGGGTCATACTTTTATAACAAAAAAATAATTTTAAACATCCGACAGATAAATCCGATTTTGGAAGGGAGGTGGACGGACATCTCCACCATGTCATTACCTACTTTCCATTTTTAGCTTCCACACTACGTTTATAACGTAAAAAGTGGGAGGTATTATAATCTTTCAGTCTGTCTGTCTGTTCGTCACCCACTTTCATAGCCAAACTACAAATTCTACGGACAAGTGCGATACGTCAAAAACTTCAGCGCATCGAAATTAGAATACATTGAAAATTTCAGAAAAGAATTCGAATTTGAAGTATTTCAATTATTTAAAAAACTGCACAATTTAATGCTCATTTAAAAAGCATAGGAAGCCATTTTTATTAGAATTTAATCACGATTGCCATTCGCAACAATCGCTCGAGAAACTTTAATTCTTTTAGACAATAAATTAAAATAAATTTATTTTTGCGACATCGATCAGTTTGAAATGACGTCAAATATATTTCACAACGAGATTCTTTGTACGTTGATATGAAATGTTTTAATTCTATTTAAAATCGAGGAATATTGCATATTTATTCTTTGAAATATAAATTAGTTTTCGCAAACGATAAGTAAAAATTATTGAATTTTCGGAATAAAATAAATGAAACTAGCCAAATTTTGCATGTAAATGTTTAATATAGAATATCAATGCTGTGTTTGGCGCCTTTTTACCTGTTAAACATAACTGTTGTGTGGAAGCGGGTTAAGTGACAGATTCTGTTACAAACCTACTTGTTTAGAAAAAGAGAGTTTATTAATCTGCTGTTCATTGAACAAGTATGAACTCTAACAATATATTTTTTAGTTTTAAATAAAATTCTTTCAGTTCTATAAAAAAGACACTTTAATGGTTAAAATACATATTTTATTCTACTACTATATAAAAAAATATAACTTTTTTGTAACAAAACTTCTCATTATTCGCTGTTAATCACATTTGAAATACAATAATACGATTTTCAAAATTACGTGCTTTTATCATATCAATTAAATTAAGTAGAAAGAATTAATATTTCATGGGTCGGGGGTTTTTTTTTTGGTTGAAAAAAAGGAAAAAGGAATGCAATTTTTATTCAAAAATGTTTATATTTTTAAATAAACTTACTGAACTATAAACTGTGTTTGGGTAGAATGCGAAAATATATAACAATTTCAGTCAAAGCAAAAGTTTAAAAAAAAAAGAAGGGAAAAAAAAGGAAATTACATTTTATTTAGTTTGTGCCTCTGAACTAGAAAATAAAAAAAATGTATAAAAGCTCTAAATATAATATGTGCGTACACATAAAATGAGAAAGTAAAAAAAAATAAAACAGTTTACATCACATAGTTAGTTTATGGCAAAAGATAATTCCTTTATACATTTTACTTATTCGAGTATAAAAGCTCTAAATATTAGATTTTAGATAAAACTATGTAAAAATATAAATTATTTAAAAACAATTAAAAGGTAATAGAAAGTAAAGAACATATTTAGAATTAGTTTAAGCATTTTTTTTTTACTATTGAAAAACTATACTGTCCGTTTTAGCAGCATGTACGTTTAAAATACATCTCAAATGCTATTTTGTTGAAAATTCAAATTGCCTTAAAATATTCCACCAAACTTATTCAGTTCTAAATTCGTAGATACTGAATTCATTTTATACTTTCTTAATGAAGTAAAAAAAAATATGACGCCCGTCGCCAATAGCCCTCGTGTAGCTCTAGTGCGACGATAATTCAAACTAAACTAAACTAATCTTAATGAAGTAAACTGTAGTAGAAAAGGAAATGTAACCACTTAAAAAAATCAGTGTTTCCTAGTAGACCACTGTAAAAATTTGGTATAACGCTACTTTAGGAATTGTGTTACATCAAATTTATAGAGTAAATTTACACTAAAAAAAGGGTTAAATCTAGTGGTATCAAGTGCTGTCTCTGTTACATGAAGTGACTTTTCACCAAATTTAAGTAGTAAAGTTACACCGCAAAATGGGGAGTAAACTTTTTATTTGTGTTATGCTACTCCAAACACTTGGTGTAACGTTACTCCACAAAACTGAAGGAATATTCCATTATTTTTACAGAATAACTTTAAACAGCATATTTTTACAGTGTCTGTAACAACAATTTAAATTTTCCTTGAAAATTATGAACAATGTTTCAATTTAAGCCAAAACATAATGTCCCTTAATAATTAATTAGCATCATTAGCACCTTATACTGTCGTTGTCTGTTCCATTTTGCTTCATTGTAATAGGTTAAAAGACGCAATACATTATTGGCCTCAGAAATTGTATTACTGTATATGTTTTCATCAGCATACGATGGTATATTAATTACCAAAGATCAACAATAATATTTTGCAGCTATTTCTAAGGTATATAGGCAATTCTCTAGTTTTTGACCCATCTGTATTAATATCCCATCTGTAAAATACATATTTGGTACTTGGCATACTGGATGTACTTTTTTAGAGTTTTTATGAAAAACCATTGAAAATTTTTAAACCTTTTTTTTAAGCCTTATTTTAAAAGATCGCGACTTAAAAGTTCATAACTGTGTATAACTGGAGTAAAAACTTATTTATCTTGCCCTTGTTCATGTCCTGCTCATGCCATTGACTGTATTGGCGCCTCTGTGAGGCAGCTGTGCAATGAGGGGGAGAATGGGCTAGTCATACACTCTTAAAACAAAAGAGTGAAATTCACTCCTATAGGAGAAGTGCATTTTCGGCACTGGAAAGGAGTGGAAATTAACTCAGACTGAGTTAAAACCGCTCGTTTTAAGAGTGTAGGACGCAGATTGTTGTCTTTTATTTCTTTTACCCACTCCGAAAAAGAGTGACATTCACTCTTATAGGAGAAGTGCATTTTCGGCACGGAAAGGAGTGGAAATTAACTCAGACTGAGTTAAAACCGCTCGTTTGTTTTAAGAGTGTAGATACCATAGTTAAAGTATTAAATTGACAGATTACGTGACCTCCAATGCTAACGACGGGACTCGCATGGAGGCCAAATAAGGGGGCAAAATGGACAGTGTTGCTGTCACTTTAAGGAGAAAAATATTACGAAAAAATACCATCCAAATTATAAAGTTACAAAAAAATATCGTAAAAATATTAGCTGCATTTTAGAATCTTTTTAGTGACTTTAAATCCTTTTCTAGTACTTTTTTGTAATTTTAGAATTAGATGGTATTTTTTCGTAGTATTTTTCTCCTTAAAGTGGCAGCAACACTGGCCATTTTGCCCCCTTATTTGGCCTCCATGCGCGTCCCGTCGTTAGCATTGGAGGTCACGTGATCTGCCAATCCAATACTTTAACTGTGATATCTATGGGGCTAGTAGATTTATTAGAGCGGCATGTTGTCTTGGACCTGGTCTAGGTAACTGTACCAGGGGACGTGAAACAACAACTGTGTATAGAAAAACCAAAAAAATAACAGTGAGACAATATAATACATCTAAATTTATTTTAACAAATGAAGTTAAATATTTTTTAAGATTTCATGTTTTACTTAGACGTTTTGGGACGTTACACAATTACACATGATCATTAAGCCAATGAGCCGCAGTGGCCGATGACGTTAATCGAGCGGCTTCTCTGCCAGAAGGTTCCGGTTCGTATCACATCCATACTATAAACGTCCACATATAAACGTATTTGTGATGGAAAAAACCATTAAAAATCACGATGGTTCCCGAATACTGTGGAACAGAAGTGCTCGTTAAATCTGTTGAGTCCAAAGTCGATGTTGCTCTAAGTTACCGTTTGGGTTTAAGGTTTCGTCCTCGTCACTTGAACAGGGCTCTCAATTACGAGGGCTATTCTTCCCTTTTAAAGCTACGAACGAAAGGCTGGAGATAGACAGCCAAAAATGTCACTGTATAGTTTAAAAATTACAGCTATATCTTGTTTAAAAAATTTTCTCAAATCACAAATAAAACATTGTGTATCCACCAAATACTTCTAAATTGTTGCTTACCGGGCATTTTTGGTCCGTTTTCAAAACAAAAAAAAAGACATACGAAACAGGACTATTATACCCTTACCACCAACGCGGAGATTTCATGACTTATTTACTCTTCACTTATATATCGGAGTGGGAACCATTATTAGGTTTCTTTCATATTTTTAGTCGCAGAAAACTCGCTGGTTCGAACAAATTTGCTGTTTAATAATATATATTTCCTAATACGGATGTTTTCAGCTTTATTAGATTGAGGAAAATAGAGTAAGAAGAATTTTTGTGTTGGGTCCTCGTGGGATATCTCTTAACGAAAAAGACGTAGTCAGGTTTTATTAGTTTCAATATCCTCATATGAAATATAAGGTAATGAAAGTGTTACTAAAAAGTAAACTGGTAGTGATATTACTTGTAGTTTTCTAAGTAATGTTCTTGATTTTTTTATTTCAAATACCTAATATGAAATAAAAAGTAATAATGGTATTGCGATATAGTCGAAAATCCAAAACAGGAGGGGGCTGGGGAGCCCAGTCGGTTAGGCACTCGCCTAGCATGCGAAAGGTCCCAGGTTCGGGTCCGGGCATCGCCAAAATAACTGCCGACCTATAAACAGCCCGTGCAGCCAAAATGTCCGACTAATAATACCCCGTGTAGAGGAGTGTACGTTAAATATGTTTTCAAAGTCCCAACGCTGCGTACGATGTCGCCCTTAACGGTTGCGTTGGGTGCCCACTCGGTGTCGGCTCGTCACTTGACTGAGGTTCTAAAATACGACGCCCGTCGCCAATAGCCCTCGTGTAGCTCTAGTGCGACGATAATTCAAAACCTAACCTAACCAAAACAGGAGATTTTGTGTTTTCTACATGTTTTGGTGGGTACTCACTTTGAAAACATGGTTTTTGGACATTGATCCGTCTGTCTGCATGTCTGTAACAACTCCACAGCTCGAAATAATAGAGCTACTGGCCTCAAATTTGGTACACGAGTTTCTCGCATCTTTTGGACGTCATAATAAGGTTTTCAAAAAAAAAAAATGCCCAAAGGGTTTTTAAAGCTGTAGCGCTGTAGCGGCCTCAGTAACCCACAAACTACCAAAAGGATCCTCAAGGTGGAGATGAGTTACTTCGGCTTATATACTACTATAAACGTTGTAATCAAAAATAGTGGTAGGAACGAGATGGTAAATCAGCGCCACCTAGTTAATGATGGCATATTGAGATTGCGTGTGTGGTGAACCGCCACACCACTCCCCTCCTAGAAACAACGAGGTAACAAACCGTGCGTGGGCTGCTTCGCTGTGCGTTGTGCTGCGGTTGAGTTGTGTGCCAGCGTTGGTCGTTGAGTTGCGTGGAGCGTTGAGTTGAATTGCGTGCAGCGTTGAGTGCATTAGCACTAGCAGCGAGTTAGCAACCGTGGTTGAGCGCATCGTAGCAGGAGCATCGTTGGAGTGGGTGACGATCACGTCCGGGTCACCAATGTAGCGGCCTCAGTAAGTCACAGTCTACCAAAACCATTTACAGGCCATTAACAGGAGGTATTTTATATTTTCGGAAACATTTCGTTTAAGGCAGAAAAAATGTTTCTAAATTAATTTTTTTCAATATACAGTTTAGGTAATTCTAGTAAATAATTTTAAATTGAATGCTTTTTATTAAAATTTTAAGCTTGTTTTATATTTCGGCCAAATATTATGTGTTTTTGGATAATTTATCTCTACTGTATTATACACATATTATCAATATTTAAAAAAATATAAAATATGCATTTAACAAGAAATACACATGATTTTAAACTACAAATATAAACACAACAGATATTTTTTTAACATTTATTAAAACTTCTGTTTCTTTCAATACCGGATTTCAGTTCGTTTACGTTTCCGGAAATGTATAAAACTATCGTATTTTTTTATAGAAGTAATTCTTGTTCAAAAGAAATCTTGTTTCATTCCACCTAAATTGGTTATTTCAAAAGATAAAATTTCATAGCAGTCCATTAAAAAGAAAAGAAAAAGTTGAGAACAGCAGAATGCTTTTGCGTGGGAGCTAAATTTGCAATTGTAATATAGCATGCCACGTTCTCTTCTTTCTCTATAAAGTACGAAGTTCTCGAATTTTCTACAATTTATCATTTGCTGAAAACATTTCTAGCACTACTGTAGTTACTATATTTCTAAGTTATTCGATTAATAGAATTTTTTCTAGATATTTTATTCTCTAGTATTTATTGCATATGGTTATTATGGAAAATGGGGTTGTTTCAGAAGATGTAACTCTTCTATTTTCAGTTTTGCATGTTCTGCAATTTTCATTAATTTCAATTTCTAGCACTACTGTAGTTACTATATATATATTTCTAAGTTATTCGATTAATAGAATTTTTTCTAAATATTTTATTCTCTAATATTTATTGCATATGGTTATTATGGAAAATGGGGTTGTTTCAGATGATGTAACTCTTCTATTTTCAGTTTTGCATGTTCTGCAATTCATTAATTCATTCTAGATATTGTGTATATATTATGTTCTAGTATTCGATAATAGATTTTGTATATTTATTCTCTAGTATTATTGCATATGGTTATTAGAAAAGGGGTTGTTTCAGAAGATGTAACTCTTCTATTCAGTTTTGCAGTGATTCATTCTAGCACTACGTATTACTATAAAATATATATATATATATATATTATAATATATAGTTATTATATTTATATATAAGTAGTATATATTATCTATTATATAATATATTATATAATATATAGTATCTGAATTTATATAATTTATATTCAAAAAAATATATTATAATATAGATATTTTTTTTTTTTTTTTTTTTTTTTTTTTTTTTTTTTTTTTTTTTTTTTTTTTTTTTTTTTTTTTTTTTTTTTTTTTTTTTTTTTTTTTTTTTTTTTTTTTTTTTTTTTTTGATTTTTTTTATTCTCTATATTTTATTTTAGCATATTTATGAAATGGTTTTTTTATCTTAAAATAATTCCTATAGGGAATGCATCTTCCAATTCTAGAGGTTTAATATTTCTCAACAGTTCTGCAATTCAAATTCTTCAAAATCAGTTTTTTTTTCTTATGTGATCATTTAGATATTTCACGTGCAACTTGTTTTATTCCTTTAATTCTTATTATCGGTTCCAATTCGATTTAATTTCAAGTATGCCATGCAATACCAAAACGTCTATGTTGTTGGAAAATTTCAATCGTGTGTTTTACACACAACTAGTTTAAAAATTAAAATTCAATTTAATATTTTTTTACAATCTCCAATAAAATGTCCTTATTAATGGCTGTGTCTCTACAGTGTGCCAAGATTTTAAAAAATACTTGTCTCTAAATATACACTGTTAAAAATTTGGTGCTAAGTTTCACCATGATATTGGTTGGTTTCACCATGATATTGGTTCCTAGTAGCTGCAATGGCTGAATGGTGAAATGTTTCACCTTTTTTTCGGTGTTTGGTTGAACCATTTTTCTGGATTTGGAAACAAAAACATGCGAAATGGTTCAACCGAATACCAAAAATATGGTGGAACGTTTCACCATTCAGCCGTTGCAGCTACTAGGAACCAATATCATGGTGAAACCAAGCACAAAATTTTTAACAGTGTATGTCCCCAAAAAGGGTCCCATTTCCTCAATGAAAAGTTTCGAGAAAACTCATAAATAAGTAAATATGCATCTTTAAACAAATTTTATCTGGTCTTGATGCCTGTTTATAAAACTAACTCAATACAACTAACTCAATTCAACTAACTCTAATTCAACTAACAGGCGCCCAAATGAAAAAAAAAGTATATGGAAAATAAACGAAGAAGCACATATTTCTAGTGAAAGTGTATCAAGCTTCGCATTTTATTTATGTAAAATATGTTTATAAAAAGGTATCTATGCAAACAAAATCAATATTCGTCGTCTAGACGCTTTTCTAATGAATTGATGGTTGATGCACTAAAAAAATCTTGCCATAAATATCGTTATACTCCATTGGCGTGTATTTTTTTTCAAGGACGAAGAATCCTTGCCTTTGGATTTTAACGCTGTAACTCCAGATTTTCTCTCAATGGGAAGATTCATGAGCCCGTTCCATTAAAGTATGGTGTAAAGAGTGTCTATAATTTAACTGACGGTACTTGAGGGTTTCTGTAGAGCGAACTAATAGGTAGAATTACTATTCTTTCGGCATAGAGGCTATTGTCGAGATGGGAGAAATAATTTCGTGAAAAAAAATTCCAAAATTTTCTGGTAGAGGGCATTTGGCGCCATTTTTGTTTCCAAACTAGAACCACCACGAGATGACTATAAAACTTCAAAATGCAAATTGTGGTCAAAATTTTGATTATCCAATTTTTACTTCTTATTATTCACAATATCCTTCTGAACATTTACTGAAAGTTTCATAATGATATCTTTTGTAGAAAAAAAGTTATTAACTATTTTCTGGAGTCATTACTATAAGTTTGAATACGTATTTCGTCTGCTTGCAACCTTTTTTCTGTTTCGCGTTTTTCAATTTTTGTGTTTCATAAATCCCTAAGGCTTTTTTGCTAATTAAGTTAAAATTTTGAAATATTTAACCTGTGTTCTTATATATGTGGTGCACAAAATTGTGCACGGAAGAAGGTCTACTATGTAGTTTTTTTTTATGTTGAATTCAATAATTTGTAATTTTTTGTGATTTTCAGTATAAATGCATGTTACTTTTTTTACTGTAGCTCACATTTTAAAATCCATGCACAGTTCTTTACAAAATAGTACTAAAAACTAACTATAAAAGTTTAGTGGAGTTTTTCTCAAAATTAAAAGAGGAGTAGCGTTTTAAAAAAGTTCACAATTGTGACTTTTTTTTAAAATAAATGAAAAACTACTTGTAAATCTTTGTTTTTATTGCTAGAAAATGTTGATTTAGAGTGAACATTATATAAAACCACTAATTTACAAGTTTATATTATTATTTCTAGAAATAATGTTGTGGGTACCGTATCCCCTTAACGGCGTAGTTGCAGTACCGCAGTACCATCGTCACAATATGTAACTATAAAGATTACGAACGTTTGACTTCAAAACTAACAATGCGGCGCAAGTTTCTATGCTATGACCATTGAGCTAGAAGGGAAACTGGAGTGAGGTGTCAGCGAGCCGAAAACCCCCTTACACCCTTTTGAGCGAACAGGGCAGAAGAGGACTAATTTCCATACACTTATATGCAATGCTTGTATGAGACCCCTCTATCATATTGACTCGGGCTCCTAAATGTATTTTAACATTTTTAGTTCGAAAGAAATGAATTTTCTTTAACTTTAAATTCCAACTTTTTTTAAGAAATAACCATGTGGATCACTATATAACTAAGAACCAGCGAAGACGAACCCAATAGCGAAATAGGCAAGTTTCTATAGGTTTTCTGCTCGGTTCGTTTCTGCTGCAGTGCCGTGTATTCCTCCGCGTTTTGTTATTGAACCGCCTCGTTTGCTGCCCTGTTCAGTGAATTACACACCTCACTCCGCTTTTCTTCTAGCTCAATGGCTATGACTTCTTCGGAAAAGGTAAATAACTAAATACAATAAATTGTATACTCACAATTTGCAAAAACAGCGTTAAACACCACGTGAAGCATTTCTGTATGCGAAATAAATGTTTCAGTGTTCAAAAGCTTTTAAACTTTTCCACTACCAAAGCCTGATAAACATTTATTGAAGGTAATGACACTTCCTTGAAAATAAAGGACCCTATTTGCAGACTTCAATAATAAAACATTTACAAGAGTAATTTCAAAAATTGAAAACAAAACCTATTATGGTACACTATTATCGCTGTTTAAATCCCCCCACTCCAATAATATTATATCAAGTCACTAAAACACATTTTCTCGAAGCTCTAACAGCAATATGGTATAAAATCAAATTTAAAATAAACCCCCAAAAAGCAATAAATGTTCAACTTAACTAAAATTGGATACCTATTACATTTATAAGCTCCCTGAAGTGCCATAATATTTCAAATCTTAGATTCCAGGACACTAAATCCTGGTCCCGGACTAGGTTTTTATGTGTTGGTATAAATCAGAACTGAGTTCTCTCCACTAAGCATGCCATTCTGATGTATACACCTTATTTCACCCGCCGTCTTTTCGTTCGAAAGCCCCGAAATTTGTCAGATGTGGTAAAAATACATCGTTCATGAAACGAACTTGTTGGAGGGTTCCGTTGGTTTCATTCGGTTGTATCCATAGATATCATAGTTAAAGTATTAGATTGGCAGATAACGTGACATCCAATGCTAACGGACGGACGCACATGGAGGCCTTTTAAGAGGGCAAAATGGCCAGTGTTGCTGCCACTTTAAGGAGAAAAATGCTACGGCATCATCGGAAAAATACCTTTTAATTCTAAAATTACACAAAAAAATACTAGAAAAGCATTTCAAGTCACTAAGAAGATTCCAAAATGCAGCTAGTATTTTTACGATATTTTTTTTTGTAATTTAAGAATAATTTTAAAATAAATTCTAAAATTACAAAAAAATATCGTAAAAATACTAGCTGCATTTTTGAATCTTTTTAGTGACTTGAAATGCTTTTCTAGTATTTTTTTTTTAAAATTATAGAATTAAACGGTATTTTTTCGTAGTATTTTTCTCCTTAAAGTGGCAGCAACACTGGCCATTTTGCCCTCTTAAAAGGCCTCCATGCGCGTACCGTCGTTAGGATTGGAGGTCACGTGATCTGCAAATCTAATACTTTAACTATGCTATCTATGGTTGTAACCTTAAGGGGGACCATAACCCCAAAAATTTTCAAAAATGACAATTCAATGATTTTAGTGTTTCTTAAAATATAACATCTTAGCTTTGCAACGATATCTTACAATAAAAGTGTGGAGTGATAGAAGTATTGCTAATATTATTTTTAAATGTTGTTTAGGCAATATCCATTCATGTTTTCAGAAAAAACGCTGAACTCTAGAACTGAAATCTACAATTGTTGTTTGTAGAATGTGTCTTAAAAATAGGCTATCGCAGATGAAATCAAAGTTCTGGTGTATTTCATTTGTGTAGGTACCATTATTTTGAATTAAGGTGTACATGTACGAGGGCTGTTTTTTTTCAACCTCCGATGGGCTGTAACAAAAAGACGGGACAAGATACAAAAAAGATTTTTTTACCAAAAGTAAAGTACAATACTGCTTATTTCTCCATATAATCACCTTGACGATTAAAGCATTTGTCATATCTGTAAACAAGCTTTGAAATACCCTCTTCATAAAATGTCGCCGCCAATGATTTGAAGGGAGTTGTGACGGCTTCTTTGAGCTCCACGTCAACTTGGAAGCGCTACAATCCAAGCCACTATGCTTATCAATAATTCACTTATGGTAAACCTTCGAGTTTCCCTAAACACTTGGTCAACTCGCTGAACAATACTGATGTTGAAGATGAAGATGAACAATACTGATTTTGATGCATGAAGAAGGGGACCAAGGAAGCAAGTCTGTCGCTACAGACGGTATTGTTTAGCGAGTTGGCCAAGTGTTTAGGGAAACTCAAAGGTTCACCATAGTTGAATTATAGACTAGCAGTGGCTTGTAGGACAGAAAAAAATTGACGTAAAGCTTCCAAATTTACTTTTTTTAAACGAAACCGTCACATCTCCCTCCCAATCATTGGCGGCTACATTTTGTGAAGAGGGTATTTCAAAGCTTGTTTACAGAACAGCTGGTTTACAGCTATAACAAATGCCTCAATCGCCAAGATGATTATGTGGAGAAATAAGCAGTATTGTACATTACTTTTGGTAAAAAAATCTTTTTTTTTATATTTTGACGCGTCTTTTTGTTACAGCCCTTCGGAGGTTGAAAAAAAACAGACCTCATGCATTACAATTTCTTTTAAACAATGACAAAAATCAGCTTTTTTATTTAAAATATGTTTCAACCTCTATAATTTTTTTTAAAAATAATATTAAGTTTGAATTTATATTCAATTCCAGAAAAAAGAGTTACAAAGGGTTTTTACCACTTCCCATTTACTCAAACTCGTATACTTTATCGTCTTTCAACTCAATTTCATAAGAACTGTAATTTATGCATCGTTACTTTGTTAAAACAATGGTAACTCAAGATTAAATGGGTACTTTGTTTCAAGACTTTTTTTTAGTTGCATTGAATTATAGTCGCACTAGGGCCTATTGGCCACGGACGTCATAATTTAGAACCACAGTCAAATAACGAGCCGACACCTGAGTAGACACCCAACGCAACCGTTAAGGGCGACATCGTACGCAGCGTTAGGACATTGAAAGGGTATTTAACGTGCACTTCCTCTACACGGGGTATTATTCGGCGGACATTTTTGGCTGCACGGGCCGTTTATAGGTCGGCAGTTATTTTTGCGATGCCCGGACCCGAACCTGGGAGACCTTTCGCATGCTAGGCGAGCGCCTAACCGACTGGTCTCCACAGCCCCATAATTACAATGTATTTGTCTTACCTGTAAAGGGAATTTCTTCTATCTTGTAGTAATTCACATCTCGTTCTACAGCTTACAAATGCGCAAACCTAAATACTTTTTTTTAATTATTTGTGAGATTTTGTTTACCTCCCAAAAGATTTTGTCCATAAGTTTACAGTCTCTGGACAAATTTATTAGATGATTTGTGAGATTTTGTTAACCTCCCAAAAGATTTTGTCCATAAGTTTACAGTCTCTGGACAAATTTATTAGATGATTTGTGAGATTTGTTAACCTCCCAAAAGATTTTGTCCATAAGTTTACAGTCTCTGGACAAATTTATTAGATGCACTGCAAGATTTCATGTAAATTATTAATCACCGTAAAAAATACCGTATAATTTGTAAATAAATACAAATATGTAGTCTACAACAATTCTTTTAAATAAAAATCAATAATATTGTAGTTTAAATATACCATTATTGCATAAGAACTCTTAAGAAACATAAAATTACTAAAAAAAATACAGTGCGTCTAATAATTTGTCCAGGGACTGTAATTATTTAGTTGAAAGTCGAAGTTAAAGTTTTATGCAACAACTAAGATTTTAGTCATGAGTTTGATACCAATATAAATACTATCTTGGATTCTATTCGTTGCTGCGTTAGATCTAATTTAACGGTGAATTGCTGTTGACAAAATATTATAAACATCCATGGCTAGATTCGAGATTCAAACACGCAAACTTCAAAACAATCATGAAACTTCTTTATGCGGAAAATGTCTCATACAGTTCAGCCGAACCAATTAAAAGAAATGTCAAAAGAATCGGATCGTTGCAAGAATAACTCATTTAAAAATAAACTCGCTCAGCAGAAGTTTGACGTCGAGGTTTGAAAAAGTTTTATCAAGAAGCGTGGTCTATTTATGTAAAAAGAAGACAATGCTTGACGTAACTATGACGTCAATGTGGGTGTCGGACATGATCGTTCTAGTTCAGACGTCTTAACTGCCGGGTGGTTTTTTTGTGGGGTTTAAAAATTTAATTAAAAACCAATTTTTTATAATCAGCACTCTCCAAAATGTTCAAAGAGCACAAAATCTCCATTTCGGATTTTCGACCCCATCGCAAAACTTTCATTACCTAATATTCTATATCAAATAAATTGAAAGCAAAAATTACATTTTACAACTTTGTCAAACTTATTCTTTAGGTTAGTTTTGGACGGCCACAATACGTGACGTCCGATTCGCGAACTGCTCCTATAGTTTCAGTGGATTTGTCAATATACTTTTTCTGTATCGATGTATTTACTTGAAAAATCATTTTTTTTTACTTTTCTATGTTTGGCTCCAGATTGGTTGTCAAAATATGGCGGGGCATGAAAAAGATAGTCTTAGTGGTTTTGAAAAGGACATTTTCGATTTATCCAAAAAATAAATTAAAGGCATCTGGTTATTACTAAATGAAGTAAAATTTTCAGTCATTCAATAATTAGTTAATTATTAGTTCCTAATTAGTCTTAAAAGTTTTTTATAATAGAAGAAAACATTACGTCATTTTCTGACGTTTTATAATGAAAGAAAACATTGTATGCAATTACTTAATACAGTCTTTTGAGGCTATTTTAGTAATTCATAAAAAATTTGGCCGAAATTTGCTTCATTATAGAAACTTTTATGACAGGATTTCAAAGTATTTAGCATGTATAAAGTTATCAAAAGTTATTAGTTAAGTACAAAGTAAAGCATTTTAAATTTCTTTCAATGAATATTTATAATGATGAATATTTTAATGAATATTTATAATGATTCATTTTAATGAATATTTATAATGATGAATATTTTAATGAATATTTATAATGATGAATATTTTAATGAATATTTATAATGATGAATATTTTAATGAATATTTATAAGGATGAATATTTTAATGAATATTTATAATGATGAATATTTTAATGAATATTTATAATGATGAATATTTTAATGAATATTTATAATGATGAATATTTTAATGAATATTTATAATGATGAATATTTTAATGAATATTTATAATGATGAATATTTTAATGAATATTTATAATGATGAATATTTTAATGAATATTTATAATGATGAATATTTTAATGAATATTTATAATGATGAATATTTTAATGAATATTTATAATGATGAATATTTTAATGAATATTTATAATGATGAATATTTTAATGAATATTTATAATGATGAAAATTCTAATGAATATTTATAATGATGAATATTTTAATGAATATTTATAAATCTTTAGACGAATATTTTAAGTATAATTTAACAAGGGGGTTGTTGCACGTCGTGGATGGAAACAGAGCGAACGGTTTGTTGTCAGTTGTTTACAGGAATTACTTTTGTTTTCATATTCGAAAATGAGTTTTCTAAGAATATTTTACTTATTAAATTTTTTGAATGCCATCTTCTTGCTGAGCTGCTTGTTGTTCAAAACATTTGTTAAAGAATGTTTGCATGGAATAAAAAATTCATTTCATCTCTATCGGTCATTTTAAGAGAGAAACCGAAACAACCAATGAAATCGCAGTACGTGAAATCAGAGCAACCAATGAAATCCAGTACGGATAAAAATGAGAATTAAAGCGTTACATCATCTGAAACATTCTTATTTAACAATTGAAGTTGAAGCCTATTTAAGAAATAAACAAAGATCAGACATTTCTTCATATTCTTTACATGGCATTTATATTACATTTTTTTTAAATAACCTGCCGTGGAGATTAAATTTATTAATATTTAGTAAATTGTTAATAAGTAATTTTTAAAGCTATGTTTTCTAATATCTAATGGCAGCAAATAAAAGACAACACACGAACAACATAGAGCAAAATAGTTGCCAAAAACGAAATTCGTAAATTAATTTTAAAATGCTGTAAATATATTAATCATTTTCAAATATTTTAACTATAATTAATAATTGAAGTTGAAGTCTATATAAGAAAGAGAGATTAGAATTTTCTTCACTTCCTTATTAATAAATAACTAAATTCTTGCTAAAGCTATAATTTCTAATTTCAGCAAATACTCGACAACAGAAAATCAACACACAAAACAACAAAGTTGACAAAAAAAAAAAAAGAAAATCATGCATTAATTTTAAAAATTCTGTAAATATATTAGTCAGTTTTAAATTCTTGCGACGGCTCTATTACACCAATTGCCATAAATAGTTTTTTAAATAAATGCAATTAAATATGACTATGAACACAGTATTGCATTTTGAAAATAAATTGATACTTCTTTTATTGCTGAATAAATTATATCAAAGAGATCACAACTGAGAGAGAGAAATATGACATTATTTTCTGTGAATATGTATGTATTTTTTTTAATTTCCTGATCAAAGAACTTTTAATCGAAAAATAAACACTTGTATAAATATACAACAAACAAACTAATTTTCCTTCGAATCCAAATATTTTTAAAAGAATAATATTGATTCAGAAAATAAGGTCAAATACATATCAGCACAACGTTTGTAATGGATTAGAATTTTGATATTTCAAGAAATACATACGATAAGTATAAAAATGGTGATTCTCTTTATAATTAAATGCAGTTTTTTAGCAAAGAATTTATAACATACTTTCAAATAATTAAAATCAAAATATCATTTCAAGCGTTCTCAGCTAAATTCTTCTAAATATCTGTGAAATTGATTTCTTTAGTTTTTCTCACACTTATTAATTTTCATTTCAATTCATTAAATTTCAGATCATACGTACAGCTATGCCATAACAGCCTACATTTTACGTAGGTTTTTATATCTATCGAGTTGTATGAAATTAGAAGGGAATGTTTACCACATGTTACACTTCGTTGCTTGACAACGTAAGTATCATCATATCGTACACATTAGTTTCAAAAAAAATAACCGTAAAACACATTAAAATCCATTTTATCTCTAGTTACTTTAAGAGAGACTGTCAGTCCCATAGAGCTAATGCATTAGTTTTGGAATCACAACTTCCGCGAAATATGCTTGCCATGTTGCCTTTCAACAGGTATGGGAACATAAATTTTAAAACAAAATTCGAAGTACATCGTCATTTAATTAAGTATAGTTTAATAGTCGCGTCTGCAGAGAATTTGAGCATTAAGATTCAAATAATATTTAAAACAGAGAATATCTCATAAATGTATCCCCCATGAAAGCAATCCTTTCAGCATTTTAAAACAAATTGAAATGGCTATAGGGTATGACACTTTTAAAAACGTATTAAATGGTACCGTCCGTGATATACACATTATCATGCATCCACTGGAATCATATCTATATTACATTGTTCTGCTCTATAGATAGTACTAAAGCCATTGTATTGACTGATTCGGATACAGTGATTATTTTTATAAAGCAGTTCAAAGTCATGTCACTAACCGAAGAGCTTAATGCGAAAACAATGAAACGACATCTCCATAACATAAATTTTTTTTTATTCGCAAATGTCATTTTTTAAATACATGTAAATCATATTCTAAGACATCTATTAAAAGTATATTTCTATCAAGAATATATGCATAAGATATAAATAATATTTTAAAACACGAATACTCACTAAATGTACATCCCATAAACAATCCTTTAACATTTAAACAAATTATTTATTGCTATCCAGTATCCACTTTTAAAAAATAAATTAAATGGTACGGTCACGTTGGTACACCTTTAACGCTCCACTGGAATCATATCTATATTACATGTTTCTGCTCTAATAGATACGCTATTAAAAGCCCACGATAGAGCTGTTCTGATATCGGTAATTATTTATAAAGCACTTTCATATGTCATGTCGAACTAACATAGAAGACTTAATTCAAAAATCAATGAAACGACATTCCATAAGCATAAAAGTTCTTTTTTTATTTCGGCCAAAATGTCCTTTTTTAAATACAATGTAATCATTATTAGCAAGCAATATTAATAAGGTTAGTCAAATGTAAAATCGAAGGAGATGAGACTCGAACATATTAAAACAAGTTATCAAAAAATAAACTTTAAACACTATAAACAAAAAGTGTATAGTTTCTATACACATAAAAGGCAACTTCCGTTTGTTTGTATAAGACACGAGATCTAAAGAACCACGCAACAGATCGTCACGAAATTTGACACAAAAATTTATCTATCTCCGGAACAAACGTAGGCTAAGAATTTTCGAATAAGACCATTCCTTCTATCGTTTTCGAAAGTTTTTATTTGAATTTTCTGAAAAAACTACACCACTTTGGCTCAATCCGATCTTTTTTTACTTTCCTGGTACCATCGGCTGAAAAAATTAAATCTTTTAACGAAAACATTTAAAATTGAAAATGTTTATTTTATTCTGTTGCCATTACCTTCAGAAACTAATTTCCTTATTTGAAAAATAATTGACATGTTTCAAGTGACGTAATTCCGCCAGTCTCCATTCCTGGATTTTTTTGTGGGTTTATTTGATGATTTTTTCATTGATTTTTCTGTTGACTGCATGTATGCCTATTTAAGCAATAAATGTATATTTAAGCTATTACTGAACTATGATGGTTGATAAAGGTCATCGCACTAGAGCTGCATATTAGGTTTTATGTATTTATTTTTTCGCTAAATACGTTGCCAAACTCGACAAATTATTAACTAAAACTCGCCAAATGGGCAATTTCTTTTATAAATAATTTATAAGCTTGTCGGTTGTTCAAAGTCATTGTGTTAGAGCTGTAAAATGGTGTGTTTGTAGCTATATCTATATTCTCGCCAAATTATTTCCCAAAACGCGCCAAATGAGCTAAAAGATTTTATGTATATCTGAGGGAATTGTGATGACATTTATGAGTGCATATTTTAAAATAAATGTTTGAGTCCCTTTTAAGATTTAGATGTTTTTCCATTTTTAATTCTTACTGATTATTTTTTACTTAAATATGTATTCTTTTTGATTTGAGCTTCTTATCAAAGGTATTTTTGAAATAATATGAATCATTACTATAAACCAAGTTGGGTAATTAAATGGAAAATTACTGGGTAATCTTCATATCTTATGTAACTAAAATGAAAGAAAAAAAATAGATAAATTAACTGTTAAATTATTTTTCCACCTCTACCCGTGCAACGTCGGGGATAACAGATAGTAATAACAATAAATGTCATCAGTCGTTGAACTTTTTCAGGTGGCAGTTAGAAATTAAAACAGGCACAGCTAGAAATAATAACATAAACTTGTAAATTATTGTGGTTTTATATAATGTTCACTTTAAATAAACATTTTCTAACAATAAAAACAAATATTTACAAATAGTTTTTCATTTATTTAAAAAAAAATCAAAATTTTGAACTTTTTAACGCTACTCCTCTTTCAATTGTGAGAATAACTCCACCAAACTTTTATAGTTTGTTTTTAGAACTATTTGTTCAAGAACTGTGCATGGATTTTAAAATGTGAGCTACAATTAAAAAGTAACAAGTATTGCTACTGAAAATCACAAAAAACTTACAAATTATTGAATTTAACATTTTTTAAAAACAACTATACATAGTAGACCTTATTTCATGCACAATTTTATGCACCATTTGTATAAGAACACAGGTTAAAAATTTCAAAATTCTAACTTAATTAGCAAAAAAGCCTTAGGGATTAATTAAACACAAGAATTGAAAAACGCGAAACAGAGAAAACAGGTTGAAAGCAGACGAAATACGTATTCAAACTTTTAGGAATGACTCCAGAAAATACTTAAAAACTTTTTTTTCTACAAAAGATATCATTATGAAACTTCCAGTAAATGTTCAGAAAGATATTGTGAAGAATAAGAAGTAAAAACTGAAAAATCGATATTTTGACCAAATTTTGGGTACCGTATCTCCTTAAATTGTTAAATTATTATTGCAAAAATAATAGTGGTATTCTAACTAAAGGCTCTCAAATGTGGTCACAAATATGTTTGAATATACTATTTATTAAAATGAATTTGAAATCAAAACTATTGTAAAAGTTCACAATAACTATTGTAATAGTTCCAATACTATTGTAATAGTTCACAATAACTATTGTAATAGTTCACAATAACTATTGTAATAGTTCACAATAACTATTGTAATATTTCACAATATCACATAACTTGTAAAAGTTCACAATAACTATTGTAAAAGTTCACAATAACTATTGTGAAAGTTAACAATAACTATTGTAATAGTTCACAATAACTATTGTAATAGTTTCACAATAACTATTGTAATAGTTCCAATAACTATTGTAAAAGTTCACAATAACTATTGTAATAGTTCACAATAACTATTGTAAAAGTTCACAATAACTATTGTAAAAGTTCACAAAACTATTGTAATAGTTCACAATAACTATTGTAAAAGTTCACAATAACTATTGTAAAAGTTCACAATAACTATTGTAATAGTTCACAATAACTATTGTAATAGTTCACAATAACTATTGTAAAAATCACAATAACTATTGTAAAAGTTCACAATAACTATTGTAAAGTTCACAATAACTATTGTAAAAGTTCACAATAACTATTGTAAAAGTTCACAATAACTATTGTAAAAGTTCACAATAACTATTGTAATAGTTCACATAAAAAAATCACACATAACCATCAATCGTTATCATGAATTAATTTCGTAATAACCGACACAAAATATAAAGCACTTTATCACCATCAATAATCTAATTGCATTTTCAAACCCATATGTATTCGCGGGATTAAATTGATAGCTTTTAATACCTATCATATTTTCATGGTTTTAATGATCGTGTAATTCATTTGAATGCCCGATTTAGGTCAATATCACTAAATCATCTTACATATTTTGTTTGCCAATATATTATTTATTCGAACCGTGCACATTTGGTGTTTCAAACTTTCACTGCATGATTTTTGTCACCTAAAAACTGGGATTTTAATGTCGTACTCAGCTCAGATTACTTGTAAAATTATTTACTAATATTCTTTAATATTCTTTGTTGCCTAAATCGCTGATTTATCGGAAAAGTATTAAACTAAAAATGCTCCAAAATATGATAAAATAACTAAGAATACTAACTTTTGTTATTGAGATACACTGGTTTAAGGTGATTGAACAGACGTACTAAAATATTTTTACTTAATCCTATCTATCTATAATATTCTACTATGATTAGATTAAAAAAGAAATTTCTATGGTTGTAATGGCAACAGCTCAGTTTTCTAATGATAGCAATAAGGGGACCGAGTCCTGTAGTACATGTAAAATATGTTAATTTATATGATCTAACTTATATTATTTAAGTATTTCTATGATTTAACATAATTATTAAACTAACAAACTCAGTCAATCAACACATTAAAAGAAGGTTAAAAGTTAATTTTCTAACTATTTGGATAGGTATCATTTTTAGAATATTTTCAACTAATTCGTTACTTATAGCAACGATTGACCCCTCCAATTGGCATGAAATTTCTGAAAAAGTATATTTTCTTTTTGTTACTTGAAAAATTTATGGTAATATCTCAAAGTACAGTCCAGGGACAAATCATTAGACGTGCTGTTTTTTTTAGTAATTTTATGTTTCTAAAGAGTTGTTATGCAATAATGGTATATTTAAACTACAATATTATTAATTTTTAATTAAAATAATTGTTGTAGACTACACATTTGTATTTATTTTAAGATAATTATGATTAAGATTAATTTATATTAAATTATTTATTATAAGATTATATATGTGTGGAATCATCATCCTCAAATGCAGGAGACAGTACAGTCTTGCATTGATAGCATGCCGCGCAGAATGAAAGCTTTGATAGTGGCTAAAGGTGGCTCCACTAAATATTGACTTTTACTAACATTCATTTCACTTTTCTTTCAAACTTAATAAACTTATGCTTTTCTAAATTAATGGCGTTTTATTTATGTCAAATAAATCTGTAATTGATTGGATAATATAAAAGTAAAAAAAACAAATCCATTTCAAATAATAAAACGGTACAATATCACCCGGTAATTAATATTTTACATGAAATCTTGCGGTGCGTCTATTAATTTGTCCAGGGACTGTATATGATATGAACAAGTTGTTTGTAGGGAATTAAGTGTATTGTAGGGAATGTCAAAAATCCGATCAAAATGTCCGAATTATTTTATATTTTTTATTCTTAAGAAATATTTCGCACATCAACAGGACTTCTAAATTTTACGGGGTTCATTTAATTTTAGGGTTGTTTTACACACAACCACAACGGTTCAAGGTATTTTCACCTACGGTTTTATCTACAGTTGCAGTTAAATAATGACAAGGTTAAGTGAATTTGAAGTGTGTAAAAATTCGCAACCATACATTGCAATTGCATAAGCATTTAACATTTGTCAATACTTGATTGAAAACCCCAGGTAAAACCGTAAATACGGTTTTCACTTCATTCTCACGTGAAAGATCCGATTGACTTAACATTGAAATTGCGATCATCCGGCGCTGTTAGTGCGGCGAAATTTACCGCAACGATTGCATGTGAAACAGGCCTAACAATGCGTGTTACTCGATATTTATATTTAAGATTGTGTACACGATTATATATAAGATTTTTTTTTACTTGTTAAACATTTTTCTTAATATTATTTTTACTTTTTCCCTTTTTAACGATTTATTTTTTTAAATATTTCTTTTCTAAAATTCAATAACTTATAAAAATAACGCCTTTTAAATTAAATCACAAATATTTCTATAAAACAGCATTTATGATAAGATAAGATTTTTTTTTTTACTTCTTAAACATTTTCCTTACTATTATTTTTACTTCATCTCTTTAAAAATAATTTTAATATTTCTTTCATTGAGAATTTAATAACTTATAAAATATTGCCTTTTAAACGCATGCACAAATATTTCTAATAAACAGCATCTGATTTTTTTAAAAAAATATTTATTTTATTCTGTTTAAATAAACCTTTTATAATGACTTTCAGACAAAAGAATTTTCAAACGATACCAAAGGATTCACCCATTGTTCTTTTAAGTATATTCACTTTATTTCCGATGCATAACAAAACAAGGTATCGTCTGTTTGTATTGAAAATTGTTCCACAATCTTTTTTTCAAAACGTTTTTCTTCCTTGATCCGATGTTTCTCTTAAGATTTATTTTATAACAATATCAATGTCTGTCTTTGCTTACTTTTGTTTGAATAAAGATGCCATTTTGAAAACTTGAAAAAAAAAGTGTATCTTTTTGAAAACTATTCAAGTTTAACTTATTCTTTATTCAATGAAGAATATTTGTTTTCGCGAGTGCACAAAAACATTCTTCTAGAGATAAATTTTCAATGTGAATGTGAAAGATGTATTTAACTTTTTTTGTATTGCAATGCGTTACCACAAAATATTGCAATAGACTGCCAAATCATTTCAATAAATAACTGAGTAGATTAGTAAAATTGTGGAGGAAAATATATAATTATATAGTCATATTCCTACACTCTTAAAAAAATGAGCGGTTTTAACTCAGTCTGAGTTAATTTCCACTCCTTTCCGTGCCGAAAATGCACTTCCCCTATAGGAGTGGATTTCACTCTTTTTGCGGAGTGGGTAAAAGAAATAAAAGAAAAAATCTACGTCCTACACTCTTAACACGAGCGGTTTTAACTCAGTCTGAGTTAATTTCCCCTCCTTTCCGGTGCCGAAAATGCACTTCCCCTATAAGAGTGGATTTCACTCTTTTGTTTTAAGAGTGTAAAACATTTAAATGTTTTGCAATTTATTATTGTTTTATATCTAGATAAACTATTAGTAGTTATCCTAAATGTTGAATAATTAAATGAAATAATAAATACTGCTGTAACTTTAACTGATTTCAGTAGCTTTTAGTTTTTGTAATTAAAATAATTTAGTTATTTTCTGAAACAAATGGTTTAATAATATCACTTTATGTTGTAAAACAAAAGTAAAATCAGACATAATTTTAGTTTGGGTTTTATCTTCTGATGGTGAAACGGGCATGTTTCAGCTCTTGAGTGTCAACAAAAATGCGAAATGAAAATAGATTATTTTTCTAGCCTCGATTGGTAAATACGTTTCATGTGAAAACAGATCACCGGTTGAAGGAAAAATCAGGAATGAAATGTCACTGAAACAAGGCAATTTGAATTATGAACAGTCCGATTTTTTTTTTAGAAAAAACAAGTAGGTTTGTAACAGAATCGCTTAACCCGCTTCCACACAACAGTTGTATTTAACAGGTAAAAAGGCACCAAAGACAGCATTAATTCTATATTAAACATTTGCATGCTAAATTTGGCAAGTTTCATTTATTTTATTTCGAAAATTCAATAATTGTTACTGCTCGTTTGCAAAAATTAATTTATATTTCAAAGAATAAATATGTAATATTCCTCGCTTTTAAATAGAATGAAAACATTTTCATATCAACGTACAAAGAATCTCGTAGTGAAATATATTTGACATCATTTCAAACTGACCGATGTGGCAAAAATAAATTTATTTTAATGTATTGTCTAAAAGAATTAAAGTTCCTCGAGCGATTTTTGCGATGGCAATGGTGATTAAATTCTAATAAAAATGGCTTCCTATGCTTTTTAAATGAGCATTAAATTTTGCAGTTTTTTTAACAATTGAAGTAGTTCGAATTCGAATTCTTCTCTGAAATTTTCAATGTATTCTAATTTCGATACGCTGAATTTTTTGACGTATCACACTTGTTCGTAGCATTTGAAGTTTGGGCTATGAAAGTGGGTGACAGACAAACGGGCAGACAGACAGACGGGAAGACAGACAAACGGGCAGACAGACAGACGGGCAGACGGACGGACTGAACGATTATAATACCTTCCATTTTTTACTTTATAAACGTAGTGTGGAAGCTATAATTTAAATAATTCCATTACCATTAACACAAACTATTTTTTATGGAATTACTTCTTGACAAATGAAGAGTACAGGGAAAGAACCCTTTGATTGCACAGGAATCTTCTCGTAATCAGATCTACTTGGCGGATATTGGCGATATGAAATTCGGTTTCTCCCTTGCTTCTTCTCTTACTTTAGAATCATGGACTCATGTCTAGCTTCAATCAGGGTAGCCGTGAAAGAAGAACCAAGTAAAAAACCGGTTCCCTCTCACCAGTTTAGGAGATGACTCACTATCGTTGCCAAAGAGGTCCGATGAAGACTGATTCATATGCAATAAATGGTTTTTCCCCTTGTACTCTTCAAATGTTTATTTTAGAGATGTTCAAATATTATGTAAAAGCTATTTTAAATGACACTTACAATTACTCACTCGCAGGGCCGGATTTCTAAATAGGCTAAGTAGGCTGTAGCCTAGAACGGCGAATTTTTTGGGGCGGCAAATTTTACGACCCATTAAAGCAACATTCGGTATAAAAATATTATTATAAAGATACGAATATTTTTAAGAAGGAAAACAAATAATTTACATTAAAGCGTAAACCGTAAATGTATATATAATACTAATATTTCGTAGCAAACATGGTCGCTGCGAGGGCAGTTGCACCCCCTCCTCCCGGATTTCGAAGTTGAAACAAAAATAGTCGAACAGTTTTTTTTTTAAATCGTCTATTTCGCTTTCTATTTAGCGTGTAAAGGTACATACATGACTATATTCTTTTTAAATTATTTATTATTATTATATATAGTATTATATAATATATATTATATATATATAATATATATATAAGATTATAGAATATATAATATATTATATGTGATATTGTGACAGGGTGCAAATCAACCGTAGCCTACAAGCGGCAAATCTTTAAATCCGGCACTGCTTACTCGTTTTATGTCTGTGTCGAACCGTTTTAGTTTAATGTATTGCTTGTCATATTTAATGAAATAAGACATATTTCGCTAGGTTGAGTTCTTCAACATTTTACGATACTCGCCAATAATTAGGTTAACAAGTTCTGCAGTTTGTAAAGTGTCTACCCCCATCCCTAAACCTGAAAATTTCCTGATTTGTTGGAACATGCAAATATCTTTTAGACTTTGACATTTAGAGTTATCCTTGCACTAATGTAATTTGGCTTAGAAAAGTCCATAAATTCATTAGCATGTGGTAATGGGTAACTCGTTTATAATTTACGTTTCTGAAGAGGGGCTAATTACGTAATTGGTAATTGAGTTTTGATATTCCAATATTGATCTATGTACAAGATTTTAAGAATTAATTCCTTATAAGCACTTTCTTATATTTGAGGATAACCATTTACCTTAAGGGGAAATGGACGCGCTGGACCGGAGGTCTCCAAAGTAAAGTGTATCAGTGTTAATCCTATGGAGAAAAAAAATATTTTCTCTGCCACATTTCTCCGGCTGTATTGAATATTTTTACAAGCGGATTTTTTTATGTGATAAATGTAGCTGACTTAACGGTCCCGACCTTCCCACTTTTTTAAATGGGTTCAATTTTTTTTTTAATTTTCAATAAGTAATTGTATACAAAATATTCGAAGCAATTTCAAAAAGTGGGAAGATAGAGACCTGTAAGTTATCTACATTATTATTTAAAAAAAAACGTTTGTAAAAATCTTCAATACAGCCGGAGAAATGTGGCAGAGAAAACTGTTGTCTCCCATTGGATTAACACTGAGGCACTTGAGTTTGGAGACCCGCAGTCCAGCGCACCCATTCCCTCTTAATGAAGCCTTTAGCTATATGTATCTTAAAAAGAAAAAATTCTATACTTGAATTAAAGTAAGATATAATACAGCAAAATATCAAACACATTTGAAAGGGAAAATGCATCATTCGTTTATTTAATTATTGATTGATTAAGTTTATTAGTTTAGCTATATGAAAAAAAAATTGCATTCATAATTTAAAGTCAACTTCATAAATCAATAATTAATGTTTTTTAGACGTGGTGAAAAGATCTAACATGGCATATAAATACTTTGTAGAAGTTACGATTTTAAAATAAAGCTTTCTATGGGACTAACATTTCTTTGTATTGCAGTCTTTTATAATTTCAATATACAGGGTGTCCGTAAAAGAATGTCCGAGTTTCCAATTGTTACCTGACATCACGCCTTGTGATTTCTTCCTTTGGGGCTTCGTAAAAGATCGGGTCTCCAACCTTGAAAGGTAGAATTGCATATGCTTCCATTACTCCGGACTTGCTGCAGACAGTATGAGAAGAATTACATTTTCGTTTGGATGTGTGCCGTATCACTAAAGGCGCACACATTGTGCACTTCTAGGAAAAACTAGGTTAGTTTTCCTTCAATGTCATGTATGCTTTGTTATATTTATTTGTTATATTCAGCCCGGCTCATATGTTTTAAAAATATTAATATTAATTAAAATATCAAAACAAAAAAAATCTAAGCGTCAGGAATTCTTTCGCATTTTTGAGGGCTGTATAAGTAGGTCTTTCGCAATCCACACACAGGCACACACATACTCTTTCCTTTCTTATTATAGCCATATTCATTTTCTTATATCTTTACCATACATTCCACAATATGCATTTACCAACACAATAATAAAGTTAGGCCTCTTTTTTGAGCCGCTAGCGCATTGTTGAAGATGTTCCCCATTTCTCCGCCAACACAATGCCGCCAACAAAAGGGAATTATTGTTTCACTCCTTTTCTTGACGGTTCTTGAGTCTCTTTGGGGGTAAAACGTGTTAGATTTCTCCTTCTCCAAATTCATGCCGTTTCTGGGAAAATTCTCTTCTTCGGAAACGTTGATATGAAAAAGAACGAATGATTTGTTGTTTGTGCAGAAGAACTGTTAGTATGGTGAAACTGATCGTTTTTATATAAAGGACCTGTTTTCAATCAGATTATTTATTTGGTCCGTCCGTCATCAACTTTCAGAGCCCAAACTACAAATGCTACGGACAAGTGTGAAACGTCAAAAAATTCAGCGCATCGAAACTAGAATACATTGAAAATTTCAGAAAAGAATTCGAATTCGAAGTACTTCAATTATTTAAAAAAAACTGCAAAATTGAATGCTCATTTAAAAAGCATAGGAAGAATTTTTTATTCGAATTTAATCACCTTTGCCATTCGCAACAATCGCTCGAGAAACTTTAATTATTTTAGACAATAAATTAAAATAAATTTGTTTTTGCGACATCGATCAGTTTAAAATGACGTCAAATGTATTTCACTACGAGATTCTTTGTACGTTGATATGAAATATTTTTATTCTATTTAAAAGCGATGAATATTACATATTTATTCTTTAAAATATAGATTAATTTTTGCAAACGATAAGTAATAATTATTGAATTTTCGAAATAAAATAAACGAAACTAGACAAATTCAGCATGTAAATGTTTAATATAGAACTAATGCTGTATTTGGCGCCTTTTTACCTGTTTAACACAACTGTTGTGTGGAAGCGGGCTAAGGGACAGATTCTGTTACAAACCTACTTGTTATATTTTATTTATGCAACAAGTGTGAAAATTAATACTTTTTAAAACGAGTGGATTTTATTTCACGAGCGAGTTGAATAATGACGTGTTTTAAAAAGTTTACTTTTCACAAGCGATGCATACACTATTTTTATAATTACGTGAAAAAAATCCAAATATCATTTGTTCAAAATAATAAAATAATGCTTTGAAATAAAAGTTTTACTTGAAATGTTGGCATCTGTTTTGAGTGAAATAAAGTACAAAAAGTTAGTTTTTTTGCACGATATTATAAATAAAACTTTTGTGTGTATTTTGTAAAGTATACTTTGTAAACCTTTTCTACGTTGCTTTGAATATAATGTTTTCAATCAGTTGGTATTGTCATTTCTTAAAAAACAGGGAACACCGCAATACGTTTTTAAAGTATTATTAGAATTCAATACATATGCAATAAATTCATGGTGAATGGTATATTTTGTAAAAACGTCTGTTGTATTTTGTAAAATATATTTTGTAATTTTCGATATTGAATTAAATATAGCTTTACAAGCAATTTATTCAAGCTTTGTTATTTATTAGAAACAAGGTACAAATCTATAACCTTTTTTGTATTATTACAATACGAGTTAAGTTAGGTTAGGTTAGGTTTTAATTATCGTCGCACTAGAGCTACACGAGGGCTATTGGCGACGGGCGTCGTATTTTAGAACCACAGTCAAGTGACGAGCCGACACCTGAATAGGCACCCAACGCAACCGTTAAGAACGACATCGTACGCAGCACGAGTTAAGTTAAATTATCGTTACACTAGAGCAACACGACGGCTATTGGCGACACGGACGTCATATTTTGAACTACATACAAGTGACGAGTCGAGACCCGAGTAGGAAACCAACTCATTTTAGGAGCATCATCGTACGCAGCGTGGAGCATACTTAACATTCAATCTCTCTCTCTTCACAAGGTAATTATTCATTCGAATGTTTTGGCTGCGCAGACTGTATATAGGTAGGTAATTATTTCAACCATGCCCCTACCCGATCCTGAGGACCTTTGAATGCAGGAAACACCTACAACTGCTATTAGAATTTATTCCATTTGTTGCTGAGCTATTAAAGAGTAGGTTTTAACTTCAGTCTGAGAACCTTTCGATGCAAAATGCACTTCTCTATAGAATTTACCTTTTGTTTAAGAGTTAGGTGCATGGTAAAAACAAATTGCCTATGATAAATAACAAGTAAAATGTAACATACGTTTCTTGTGTTTCACTTCTCAACCAAACGCTCCTAGGTAGTATTTACACTTATTTGGTGTCTGCTCTTTCTGAAAAGGATGTTTTCGGCATTTTTCTGGCACGAAATACTATCCCATGGTAAAAGAAATATAGAAGCACAAAAAATAAAGGGCTTATGGGTTGACAAAGTTTTACATGACATTTAAAACAGATTTTTTTTTAAAAGTATTACTTAAGATTGTTTGCCAGTATCCATTTTTAACCTCTTCACAGATATTTAACACAGCCACACAAAACTTGTTATACTGAATTTAAGGTAAAATAATGATGACAAAAACCACGCAACTTTGTAGCGAAAGCGTTTGCCGAAACGTTGTTACATTGAACCGGCCTTATTAACGCATTGACTGCCAATTTAAGACTCCAATTAACACCTTTGTCATCGAATATCAATGTAAACTTTAAGATTTCAGTATTCGTTTAACTTATTCGTCGCACGTAAACTGTACAGTACTACGGTCTTCATTTGTCTTACATTTTGTTCATTTATCAAGTATGCTTTTTTTTATTCGAATTAATTATTAATGTAAAAATTTATTTGGACAGCAAAACTTGAATCTACTCAAAACTTAAACTATTTCTAAGGAGACACTTTAATGCATACTTTTCTCTAAGCAGATTACTTAGGCGTTTTCTATTATTTCTTGTGCGGTATTTATTTTTGACTCATAGATCTTAAAACCTTAAAAAGTTATGTAATGTGTTTTAAAAAATGAAAACTTTTCCATATTATTATACAACTACTATCTGATAAAAGAACAGTACCAGTTTGTCAAACTCACTGTGGAGCACAGTACATGGGATACAAGAGCTTCTGAAAGGTGTAGACTTTTTGATTTGTCAAAAAGCATACGAGGTAATAGGATATTTGGCGAGCTTTTGCTTTGGTTGTTGTGGGAATGTGTTATTGGCTTTTGTTTCGCATTCTATTTTGTTTTTTAGCGAGCGGTATGGTTATTGGCCTGGCGAGATTTTTTTTGTGCATTCCTGGACCAATGCCATTTTGGTATTCCCGTCGTTTGGTAAGGTTGCATGTGATATAGTTGATTAAAAACTTAGTTGGGATAAATATTTGATAGATTTTGCACGTGATAAATGTGATAAAAAATCTCAGTTGGAGGGAATATTTTATAAGGTCGCAGTGATATATGTGATGAAAGACCATTAGATATCATAGTTAAAGTATTATATTAGCAGATCACGTGACCTCCAATGCTAACGACGGGACGCGCATGGAGGACCAGAAAAAAAGGGCAATGGGGCCAGTGTTGCCACCACTTTAAGGAGAAATGCTACGGCATCATCGAAAAAATACCATTTAATTCTAAAATTAAAAAAAAAAATACTAGAAAAGCATTTCAAGTCACTAAAAAGACTCCAAAATGCACTAGTATTTTTACGATATTTTTTTGTAATTTTAGAATTATTCTACAGTAACAAAAAATTATCGTAAAAATATTAGCTGCATTTTGGAATCTTTTTAGTGACTTGAAATGGTTTTCTAGTATTTTTTCCCATCGTACGCAGCGTCTGGACTTTGAAAAATATTTAACGTGCACTCCCACCACATGGGGTATTATTCTTTGGACATTTTTGGCTGCATTTGCCAAAGATCGATAGATTTTTCGATCAACCTTCAATTACAATTCAATATTCGTAGTAAAGACAATTCAACGTCTGTCGGGTCAGCTAGGATCAGCTAAATTATCGTCGCACTAAACACTTGACACTTGAGTAGCCACCTAACTCAACCATTAGCGGCGACATCGCACGCAGCGTTAGGGACTTTGGATCATATATAAAGTCCTCCATCACCTCCTTATACACGGGAAATCGTTGGGAATTTTCGGCTGCACAGCCCGTTTATAAGTCATTTTTAAGAAGCCCGGACCCGATCCTGGGACCTTCCGAATGCACCTTTTACATCGTACGCATAGTCGGGACTTTGAAATATATATAACGTGCACTCCCATCACATGGGGTATTATTCTTTGGACATTTTTGGCTGCATTTGCCAAGGATCGATGGATTTTTCGATCAACCTTCAATTACAATTCAATATTCGCAGTAAAGACAAGACAACGTCTGTCGGGTCAGCTAGGATCAGCTAAATTATCGTCGCACTAAACACTTGACACTTGAGTAGCCACCTAACTCAACCATTAGGGCGACATCGTACGCAGCGTTGGGACTTTGGATCAATTTAAACTCATCATCTCCTTATACACGGGAATCGTTAGGAATTTTCGGCTGCACAGCCGTTTATAAGTCATTTGAGAAGCCCTGACCCGATCTGGACTTCGAATGCACCTTTTACATCGTAGCATAGCGGGACTTTGAAAAATATTACTGCACTCCCATCACATGGATAGGACTTTGGTTGAAGATCTGATTTTCGCCTTTAGCAGAAGCAGTTTCGGTCACTGGCACAAAGCGCACTCTGAATATACTAACTCAACATTAGGAAGCACGCAGCGTTAGACTTTGAATTATAAAGTCCTCCATCACCTCCTTATACACGGGAAATCGTTGGGATTTTCGGCTGCACGCCCAAAGTCGGAAGTTATTTTTGAGAAGCCCGTACCCGAACCTGGGACCTTCTGCGTGCAAGGCGGAAGAATTAACCGACTGGGCACCCGAGCCCGAACGGGTTCTTTAAAGAATAAGCTTTTTTATGAGTCAATTTTCTTAGAATTTCGAAACTGCTGTTTTGCTTTAAATATCAAAGCTTTTTTCAGCAATACAAATAATTTTTGATATTTTATAAATATTGAACTTTTAATAATATTCCATTTTTTGGCTGGAAAGGGTTTTAAGATCTCATTTCTTTGAAAAAAACAAATTTTGAAATTTTAAACTCAGACGGTTAAAAGTTACATTTAACCCTCTAAAGGGATAAGCAAATAGGCTGAAGTGTAAACTTGTTTTTGTTGAATGAGATTTAAATTGATATTTTTAACGAAAAATTTAATTTCTTAAATTATTTAATAATTATATTTCTGTAGTAGATGGTTATACATGGCTCCCCTATGCTTCAAATTTGAAAATGTAATAGAATTATTAAATTTATTAATTTTTGAAAATTAAATTTGTAATGCTGGAAAACCTGACAGTCAGGTGACGGTTTATACTGTATATACCGGTTTATAGACCAGTTTATAGTATATGGACGGTTTATACCGGTATCTGTATCCCCAAGAGGGTTAAAATGTATGCAGAGAAAACAAACATTATTGCCTATTTCCAGGCCAACCAAAAGGTTAAGAATGAAAATACCGCTAACAATAAAAAATATTAAATAAATGAAGTAAACAATTAAAGATTAAAGAATTGGACAACAATTGCTTTGACACATTGTTGTTAAAGTTATTTTTAATTGTCAATTTTGTAACAGGTTGTTGAGGTGAAAGATTTCATGTTGTATGCGTTTCTTTTTAAAAGCTTATATTTATTTATTTCTAAAGTTAGAATATTGTGAGCTTTTTTTAAAAAAAATATGCTTAATTTAAGTCTGCTTTTCGCTCGTATTAATTACGTATTCATTTTATTCTTTATATTTTTTCTTATTCCTTATATATGGGTCATCATTAATTTACTATTTTTCAACAATCTTTTTTATTTGGCATTATTTATCTTCTACCCAATTACATTTATTAAACTTATAAAATACGTCAAAATCATAATTCACAAAATCATAAAAATTTACATTTTAATAATGGACTTATATGAATGCTATTCGTACTATGCATTTTTCGACAGATACTGTCCATACAACTTCTTAAATTTAATTGATGACCCATGGGAAATTATCGAAGATATTGAAAATTTAACTCCAATAGTTTTATTCCTAATGGAATTCATAATTGACAATAAACAAATAAAATCACTCTTTAACTATTTTGGAATAAGTATCAATATCAAAAAATACCACAAATATTTATCAAAACTTTATTCTATATTTTCAACTACTAATAACATAATTTATTTTGGAATGTTGGCATTTAAAGCCTATATTATATATCAAAAATATTTTTTAAATTTTTAAGTTTAACCCAATTTTTATAAGCTCACAATATGAACACTAATATCTTGAAAAAGTAATATCTTTAATTTTTATGAAGACATAGCACTACAAGTCAGTGAAGAAAAACAGTTGAAAAAGTAATTTAGCGTGGAAAGTGCAAAAAAGAACTGTTCTCCATTTTGAAGGAAATTTGTTGATTCTTGTTGTGCTGATCTTATTTATAGGTAAGTTTGAATATTTCCTAGGTCAGGTTGGTTGGTTGGTTGGTAGACATATATATTCAGGTTTGTGTGCTTGGGTCAGCGACCCGCTTATAAACCTTCGTCAAGTAAGACAGACACAACAGACAACACACACACACACAAGTGGATCCATCTAATTTTTAGAGACAGAGGCCAACTAGAGGACCCCCAGAATTGGCTTGTCACCCCCAGAGGTATTGATTTGGTATGGGAACTTAGAGGACTTTCGGACCCAACAGATTTAACGAGCACGTACTCCGCATATACTCGGTAGGTCTTCAGTGGTACCGGGACTCGATCGCAGGACCTTCCAATCCCGAGACCGAGACGCTGACCACTAGGCTCACTACGGCCCTCAAGTACACCTTTTGACAGGATTGTCAGTGATTGCTTGAACAACTAATTTTTTAAACTTTAGTTTAAAATGTGTGTTGTTAATCGTAAAAATGTCTCAAATCGAAGCTGATATAGCAGCTTCAAATAATTGCATCGAGAAGTTTGCCGAAGTTTTCCGAAGCTCGAGAAGCCTGCATTGGGTACAAGTTTGTTCACTGTCTTTGTTTCTTTCCAGAATTTTTAAAGATTGGCTCATTATGAGGCAAGTGGACAGAAGAAAAACTGCAGAATGCCCTTCGAGACTTACGCAGATGGTCACCAAATGCCAGTGCAGCTAAAGTAGCATTGATTCTTAGAACAACTGGCATGAGAATTTTCAAGACCGTTCAGGTTAATGATCCAATCCGACAGCCTGTTCAGGTGAATCATCAAATCCGACAGCATGTTCAGGTTAATGATCCAATCCGAAAGCCAGTTCAGGTGAATCATCAAATCCGACAGCCTGTTCAGGTTAATGATCCAATTCGAAAGCCTGTTCAGGTGAATCATCAAATCCGACAGCATGTTCAGGTTAATGATCCAATCCGAAAGCCTGTTCAGGTGAATCATCAAATCCGACAGCATGTTCAGGTTAATGATCCAATCCGACAGCCTGTTCAGGTGAATCATCAAATACGACAGCCTTAGTTGGGCAGCAAATTCTTGCTCACAGAAAAGCAGCAAGCTGAACTTTGTTCAAGGATATTTAGACTGGGGGATGTTGGCATGAACAATTACTCGCAGATTACTGCGAAGGAGTATGTTCACCTATGCTGAGAAGATGGGTTTGAAGCACAATTTCAGCAAAGTAACACAGAGGACTGGAATTAAGTGTTGGCAGCATTATTGAAACGCAGTACACTTGTTGCTAAGAGGAAATCTAAGAACCTCAATCCAGGAAGGGCCCAGAAGCTGAACAGGACAATTGTTTCTGATCATTTTCAGAAACTACAAGCATGCTTGGAAGGTTTGAAGTCGTTCCATGACTTTGAGAAACATAACTTCAAGTTTAGTTTAGTTTAGTTTGAATATTCGTCACACTAGGGCTACACGAGCGTCATATTTTAGAACCACAGTCAAGTGACGAGCCGACACCTGAGTAGACACCTAACGCAACCGTTAAGGGCGACATCGTACGCAGCGTTAGGACTTTGAAGGATATTTAACGTGCACTCCCTCCACACGGGGTATTATTCGTCGGACAATTTTGGCTGCACGGGCCGTGTCTAGGTCGGCAGTTATTTTGGCGATGCCCGGACCCGAACCTGGGACCTTCCGTACGATAGGCAAATGCCTAACCGACTGGGCTCCCCAGCACCCACATAACTTCAAGGGTTTAAGGTCAACTTGAATATTTCCTCTTGCTTGATCCAACTATAATTCCAGGTGCAGCCTTCGCGCCTAGTAACATTATTGCAATTCCCGGACAAGCAACAGAAGGGGAAGAAAATTCACCAAATTTGGAAGCTGCAACGGATATTGAAGCTCCTGTTCACCATCTACTTGGCGACTGCCCGCTTTGTCCTCCTACAGAGACAGGCCATGATTGATTGTAAACCACCAAACTTGCAACGTTTGCAATATTGTTTTTATTTAACATTTTTGAAACAGTAATAAAGCTGACCTCCTCCACCATGGTCTTTCCTTGTGTTTGGTGCTTAATTTTATATTTGTAAATTCAGTTATGTGAAGAGCTTTCACTTTTTGACTTAGTAAGTACTTGTCAAAAGTTAATTTGTATAAGACTGGTGAGTAAAAACGTTCAGTTTCCCGGTGAAATTCATTCGGTTTAAGTCCACTCAACCAAAATAAAGATAGTTAAGCAAGAAAATGCTGCAAATGTTTCCCAAAATTGGCATATTTCAATCTAGAATTTCATTAAATAAAAATTAAATAATCATGTATACTTTTTCATTTATACAAGCTATGTCATTTCTTTATTTAGTCTTTAATTATTCATTTTCAAACTTTTATGTTAGACCCAAAATGAACACATAATTTGAGATTTTTAATCTTTTACAACAAATAAAGAATTTAAAGACTGAAAAGGCTAAAATTGTCTCTAAAACCAAAGCTTTTCGAGGTAAAAATAACCAAAAGAGAAGATATGTGAAGAAAAATATCTGCAATGAATCGTTTTCTTTTAAATATAAATTCTAATCTTACAATGTTATTCCTATGGAGAAATCGGCTCACGTTTTGCACTCCTAAACCCGTTCGGGTTCGAATTTCGAATAACTCATTCATTAAGAACCTTTTCCTGACAATATCAAACACAACGAAAAAAAAATTAGTGAAATCGGTCCAGCCGTTCAGGCGTGATGCCGTCACAACGAAAAAATGGGACTTTAATTTATATATAAGATTTGGTGCATTTATTAAAGTTACACTCATGCAATGCCGTGTTTATAAAGGCAACTAATGGGGTTGTTTCACTTCGTGGATAGTAACAGCTCCAACGGTTTATTGTCATGTGTTTACTAGAATTACTCTTTTTATCAACTTTTTACTTTATCAACTCTTTTATGGTATTCCAAAATGAGTTTTCTAAGAATATTTTACTTATCAAAGCTATTAAATGCCAACTTTTTGATGTGCTGTTGGCAAAACATTTGTCAATGAAAGCTTGGATAGAAAGAAACAAGTAGGTTTGTTACAGAATCTGTCCACACAACATTTGTGCCCAACAGGAAACAAACTATTTATACACACCAGAAAGAAATTCGCCAAACAGTGGCTTTATATAGTTCTAATTCAAACTTTTAAACGCCAAAATTATTTATTTTCATAAATTTTCTTTCTCAGATTTAATAATTAGTCTTTATTGTTTGCTAAATTTGTTAGAAGTCCGAAGAAGAATTATGTAATTTTTTTTAAAAAATATGAGACGCCACAATTTCCCATTTACATTAACTTTCTTTCAAAAATTTAGTTATTATTTATCGTTTGTAAAATTAATTTACAGTTCGAAAAATAAATAATTAGTAAAACCGATGCTTAAAAAATAAAAGCAAAAAACTTTGCAAATTTGTTATGCAAGTTAGAATTCTCTATGCATCTTACTTCATACATATATAATGAACCATCAAAAGAACTCTATTGTGATATTACAACAATCCAAACTAAATTATATCACATAAATCAATATTCTTTCAAGAGTTTTATTTTTTATTTTAAATAAAGTTTCTGATACGTTTGACGCGAAATGGCAACAGCGAAAATATTGAATAAAAATGGAATTTGCATGCTATTTCAATGTAGATTAAATTTTTAGTTATTTAAATTTTAAAATATACTTCTATTTTAATTTTTTAATGAAATTTGGGATGTAGCCTAGTCTGATTTTTTTGCTTCAAAATGATGTATTACACTTCATTGTGAGATTTACGGTTCGTTCTGTGAACGTGGTTGACAGACAGACGGACGGACGGACGGACTGAACGATTATAATACCTTCCACTTTTTACGTTGTAAACCTAGTGTGGAAGCTAAAAGTTATTTTCATCTATATCGATTATTTTGAGAATAAATCCGAGGCAACCAATGAAATCGCAGTACGTGAAACCGAAGCAACCAATGAAATCCAGTATGGATACAAATGAAAACAAGAGCGTTACATCATTGGAAACATTCGAATTACGGCTACATCCCATTAGAATGATATCAATTATTTTTTTACATTCTTTAGAGGCAAATATTTGAAATTCGTTAATTTTTTTGAGGTAAATTTATGTTCAATTTCGCACGTAAACAGTGGCATTAAATTAGCTGTATTATGATTAAATTAATTCCAAATGTACAAAACAATTTATCTTTCATTTTTTTCAAAGATAAAAATATTTTTTTTCTCCTTTTGTAACAAAGGTAACAATTTATTAAGTCAAGATAAGAAGAAGTGTTAATTAATGATTTTTCAGTAAGTTATAATGGTAATTTATTCTAATGCATTAATTAAGTCTGGTAATGCAATAATTCGTCTGCCATGTTTTCAATATGAAATTTTTTCTAGTTTATATATTTTTATTTTAATCCAAACAGTTTATACTCTTAATTTGTGTATGTACTTTATACTCATTTTAAAAATACAAAATCGATCATATTATAAAGCGCAAAATGCTACTTAAAAAGATTTTCGCAATTAAATGCAGTAACAAGAATGTCCTATATTAATTAAAAAAAATTCTGGAAATACTTTTTTAACCAAATTATTAAACTGCATAATAAAAATTATTTGTATTGCGTTTATATTAAAAGATTAAAGTAGGACACATTAAAAGAGGCAGATTTTCTGCATGGAATTTGATTTCTTTTATTTTATGTTTTCCGATAAATGTTTTCGACAGATAAATTCAGTAACTATATTTGCCTACATCTATTCAAAATGTATTATATATTTTAGGTTGATCAACATCCATCGCCCCCTTTTAATTTTCACGTTATGTCTAATCATAATTTAAGTTAAAGTGGAACTATAAAACAGTTTTATAACACTTACTAACTTTTTATAAAAGCAACCAAAGAAGCTTTATCCGGTCACTTCTAAATAAAACAGAAAAAAACATAAAACACATATTTTTAAAGAACAAAAGTGAAATAATGAACTAAGAATATTTTTACTGGTTTCTAGAAAAATTAAGAGAGTTGAATGTAAAAATTGGCTGGTTTGGTTATGGTTGGAGAATGGTTTTACTGTACAAAGGTACAACAGTATTTTAATTTTCCCCCTTTGAATACTCATCACCCCCTGATCGCCCCTTAAGTATTTTTTGCCCCCTTGATAACACAAATCGCCCACTTGGGGGCGATTGCCTCTAGGTTGGGAATCGCTGGTTTAAACAAACTAAATCCCCTTTCCCATCTTTCATATCCGATGATTGGAATTCTATTTTCAAAAGAACAAGTTGAATGCTGTGATCAACTTCAAGTCATGAATTCATTTTTCATATAAATGCTCATATTTTTATTATACGCATGGAATAAGGAACTTCTGTATTCATCTTTTTAAACGAATCAGAATGTTGAAAAACCAGACAATCTTACTTATTTCTTTATTCAGCCCAATATTCACTTAATTGCAGCTACTCAAAGTCAGCAATCTCAAAATGCCCGCGAAAAACTATGAACAGCTGATAAAGTAGCGCGTGTCGAAGTTGTTCCGGTGCTTTTAACTTTCCTTATACGAATATACAATCGTTTAAGAGGTTTTAATTTCCCTAATTTACTATTATGTACGAATTACTATGTTTGCAGGAGTCCAAACATATGCAGAAATTTAACATTCTTCAATGTAGGCATGCGTGACGAAATCAGTGACGTGGGGCTTGGGAAGCCTATTGTGATTTCATCATTTTTTGACGTTTTTGTTTATAATTGGTACTTTTATTCGTAATTTCATTTGCGTATTTGATTTTAGACGAACTTTTTACTCTAAAACGCTACATACCGGGTGGCCCAGCGGGTAGTGTTTGAAACAAATGAAAAAATAAAAACAAATGAAAAAATAAAAACAAATAAGAGACATGAGAAGAATTTAATGACGTTTATTGAATGGACATATTGGGCAATTTATGATAAAGAGGTTCGAAGTGCCTGCCATCTTTAACAAGGACAGCAGTTTGGCGGTTCTCGAACCCAACCATACTCCATACTCCTTACCCATACCTTCCACTTTCTTCCATACTCCTGCCATACTCCTTTTGTTTGGTTAATTCTTTTTGTGGAACTTCCCACAAAAGCTAAAAAAAAGCTTCCCACAAACAGAATTGGCCAAAGAACCTCTTAAGAACCACTTCGAACCTCTTTATCATTAATTGCCCAATATGTCCATTCAATAAACGTCATTAAATTCTTCTCGTGTCTCTTATTTGTTTTTATTTTTTCATTTATTTCAAACACTACCCGCTGGGCCACCCGGTAAAAACCTATATAAAATGCCAATCTTGCCCATTCTACAAAACTCGTTATCAATGAAAATACCCCCCCCCCCCCCCAAAAAAAAAAAAAAAAAAATTCACTAAAATCCCAAATTCCCATCCATCCGCATTTCCAACCTCCGATTGACAGAAATCAACTCTTCATCGCATCCATAGAGAGAGAGAAAATCTCTCGATTAAGGGACGGGGAGAAAGAAGCGCGGGAGCAAAAATCTTCTATCTGTCGAAAGAAGGAATTTCTTGACAGGTGCTTTTGACTCCCGGCTTCCTATCGCCCTGATCCATCTGCCTCAAAATATGTTTGGGGGAGGGAGGGGAGGGCGTGAGGAATGGGAAATGAGAGATTTGATGGTTTGGTCTGTTTTATTTGAAAAGAACTAGGGAGACTTGGGTTAGGTTGGTTTGAATTATCGTCTCACTAGAGCTACACGTAGTATTGGGAGGACAACGGGCATCGTAATTTACAACCACAGTAAAGTTTAGTTTAGTTTAAATATCGTTGCGCTAGAGCTACACGAGGGTTATTGGCGACGGGCATCGTAATTCAGAACCACAGTCAAGTGACAAGCCGACAACTAAGTAGGCACCCAACGCAACCGTTAAGGGCGACATCGTACGCAGCGTGACTTGGAGGTATTACTGCACTCCCTCTACACGGGGTATTATTCGTCGGACATTTTTGGCTGCACGGGCCGTTTATAGGTCGGCAATTATTTTGGCGATGCCCGGACCCGAACCTGGGACCTTTCGCATGCTAGGCTGACGCCTAACCGACTGGGCTCCCCAGCCCCCGCAGTCAAAAAAACTGACAACTGAGTAGGCATCCAACGCAACCATTAAAGACGATCGTGCTCAGCGTCGGTACTTTGGATCATATTTGACATGCACTCACTCTACACGGGGTATTGTTCCTCGGACATTTTTGGCTGAAAGTGTCATTTATAGGTCGATGCCTGGCCATTTATGGCGATGCCTGGGTTCGAACCTGGGACTTTCCGCATGCAAGGCGAATGCCTTAACTGACTAAAATCTAATATTTTGGAAATATTTAGTAATAAAAAATCCTAAAACTGCTTCAAATTGCATTAATAAATCAAATGTAAATATGTACCTATGTATTTGCACCAAATGTAAATTTCTTTTCACCTGTAAAAAATCACAATTGTGCTAAATTTATGACATTCGTCCAAACATAAGTTCTCATGTTTTTTTTTGAAATGCTACATCGATTTGAATGATTAAATTAATTTCTGCTATTAAAGCGTAGTTGTCGACAGACAATGCCCGACGTAGATACGCGGACAAAATACCTAAAAGATAGATCTTTGATGACCTTTCTAACAAAAAAAGTTTAGATACGACCGATATTTGGAAGACAGACAGATGGACGGACAGGCGGACATCTTCAGCATGTCAACATTCATTTTTCTATTGCTTTCGAATTAAAAATAAGTAGGTTAAAAATATTGACTTTTAGACATCACATTTCGACAATCCAATGTTTAGTATTTATTTTAATTTATTTGACTTATTTCAAACAAATTATTCGTACTTTGAATTAACTAAGTTTGAAACACATGGATAGTATAAGTTGATTTATTACGAGAATAAAGACGTTAAGTTTGGTTAGTTTAGAACATATTTAGCATATTTTAACCCTTAATAGCATGCGGTCCCTTCTCAAACTTGATATGATGGCGCAATGTCAGAGATGGATAGAAAAGATGTCAAAATAGCTTTAGATATGATATTTTATACTAATGGCGACTTTAAGTCGTTTCAGAGGCGGAACAAGAATCCTTTGAACATGAATCATCGGAGGTATTAGCATTTTGGATGAAATGTAAACTTGTTTTCACTACATGATAATTAATTTAAAATTTTTAACTTTAAATTCAATTTTTTTAATTTACAAAAAATTATGTTTCTATAGTAGTATAGTTATAAATAGTTACTTCGTGCTTCAAATTGTAAAATGTAATAAATTTATTAAATTTATATACAAATATAAATTTCATAAATTTATAATAATATAAATATAAAATAACGCTCGCTATTCGTAGTGGTCTGTAGCTTGAATGAATAATCCGAATGCAACAAGCATCGAGACACTTACTAATCAAGAAGTAGGAAAAAGAATGGAATCATAAAAAAGAAACTCGTCTCTTGACCAGGATTCTAAATTACGAGGCGAAGCCAATTATGGCCAATTACGGCCAACACAGCCAATTGCGCCTCGTAATTTAGAACCCTGGTCAAGAGACGAGTTTCATTTTTATGATTCCATTCTTTTCCCCCCTTCTTGATTAGTAAGTTGGTTGGTTGGTTGGTAGACATATATATTCAGGTTTGTGTGCTTGGTCAGCGACCCGCTTATAAACCTTCGTCAAGTAAGACAGACACAACAGACAACACACACACATAAGTGGATCCATCTAATTTTTAGAGACAGAGGCCAACTAGAGGATCCCCAGAATTGGCTTGTCACCCCCAGAGGTATTGATTTGGTATGGGAACTTAGAGGACTTTCGGACCCAACAGATTTAACGAGCACGTACTCCGCATATACTCGGTAGGTCTTCAGTGGTACCGGGACTCGATCGCAGGACCTTCCGATCCCGAGACCGAGACGCTGACCACTAGGCTCACTACGGCCCCTTGATTAGTAAGTGTCTCGATGTTTGTTGCATTCGGATTATTCATTCAAGCTACAGACCTGTCCGAATAGCGATCGTTATTTTATAACCACTCGGTATATATTTCAGTTAAGTGTGTTGCTGGAAAATTATGACAGACAGAAGACGGGTTTCATTTATCTGTATCCCTCAAAGGGTTAACTAGCCTTTGTGGCGTTACTATGCACTATTTGGAAACACTAAAAACAATTTTAAGTTGTATACATACAGAGCCTAGTTTTTAGATAATATATACTATCAAGTACCATATTGTTGACCTTTAATATAGCATTCGAATTGCTATTCTTATTATTGTTATTCTTCTTATTGCATTCGCTATTCTTATATTAATTATATCCAATTCCATTCGAATTGTATTCCATAAACTCCATTTCAGCATAACACACTGTTAAAAATGTTGTGCTTGGTTTCACCATGATATCGGTTCCTTTCACCATGATATTGGTTCCTAGTAGCTGCAACGGCTGGATGGTGAAATGTTTCACCTTTTTTTCGGTGTTTGGTTGAACCATTTTTCTGGATTTGGAAACAAAAACCTGAGGAATGGTTCAACCGAATACCATAAATATGGTGGAACGTTTCACCATTCAGCCGTTGCAGCTACTAGGAACCAATATCATGGTGAAACCAAGCACAACATTTTTAACAGTGCACTTCAAGAAACGACGGTTCAAGTCTTTAGTTCCTTTTGAAAAAACTCAATTCCAAATTGTGAAGAGGAGAAAGTATATAGGGTTTTGGAGTGATTTGATTTTGGGACACGGTGAGATTTAAATGAAAAAAAAAGAACAGTAGAGGAAAATTTTCGCGTGGCCTTATTTTCTAAAAGACTGAGAAGACGTAGCGTAGAATAATGAGAATTTTATAAGGTATCCTTTTCCAAATTTAATATTTGATAAAAAAAATATATAACTGTAACCCTGAATTATTAGAATATTCCTTCCAAAAATACTTTAACCCTCTGCAAGTTGCAGATCCAGAACCTGTCACATTACTGTCAGGTCATCAAACCACCCGGCAGCTAATTCGTCAAAATTAGTTGACTAGAATCGAAAATAGATGCAGAGGAAAGGAGAATATGTGGGTGGGAAACGGGGTTGGAAAGAAACGGTATTCTGATGCTATGAAGCTTTTCTTAATTGGTGAGTCCCAGGCTCGGGTCCGGACATCGACAAAATTCGTTCGTTGACTGATGTTCACTGACATGAGAGCAGTTAAATATAGCCTTATCTGACACTTTTATGTATAGCAACAGTAAAAGGAACTGCGCCAAAAGTCAGAAGCGAATCCCTTCTCGTATTGCTTCGATCCATCAATAGCCCATTATAGGCGTCAATACGACAGGAAGCCATTAGAAAAGTACATAAAAGTAGTACATGAACTAACCAAGGAAATATGAGAAATATCATAGATTTTTTTTAATCATATTGTGTACATTTATTTAGTACTTGTGCATTATTCCGTCGAAATTTTCGCCAAAAACAATATTATCGCCAAACAATATACATTAGCACAATTTAAAAGAAATATAATAATAATTAATAACATATAATGATTAATATAAAAAACACCAATAATAAACGAAAATAAAAGCCAAAAACATCCAATAATTAGTTTTAAAAATATACATAAAAACAGATATTATTATATTACATATTATAGTAATTATTTTTTTAAAGTTTAAGCGTCAAACCAAAAAAAATAATAACCGCAAAAGGTTTTACCACATGAATTTCGAAAAGTTGATTTCTAGTTTAGCTGTTGTTGCTTTTTGAATTCGCATACATATTCGTACAACTGAGCTTTGAAATTTTATAACTAGTTTTAAAACTAGGCACTACACGATTTTCAATTACCACTTCATAAATCAATATATTTAAGAAATATATATACTCTTTAAGAGATCGAGTCCCGGTAACACTGAAGACCCACCGAGTATATGCAGAGTACGTGCTCGTTAAATCTGTTGGGTCCAAAAGTCCTGTGGTCGGTCATTGCGCAGTTTACCACGGATACAGGTCCCTGGGGACTATTTCCCTCCCCTTCAGGGACATGTCTAAATTGTGGAGGTGGCGATATATGGCAGCATCTTTCTTGTATGTGTGTGTATATCGTGTGTCCGTCCTTCTTGACGATGGTTTATAAGCGGGTGTTTGTGACCAAGCACACAAGCATGAAAATATATGTTTACCAACCAACCCTTTCAGATCACTTCAATAACTTTACATCTTTAAAGTTATACTGCCGACAGATACTGAGAACTCGTCTAAAAAATTTAAAATCTGAATTTTTTTTTTTCGTTTTTCATTATATCTTTTAATCCAAGAAAGTTTTATAGTATCTACCATTCGCACAATTTTTTTCAAAAACCTTATTATGACGTATGAATAACTAAGAATTAGGTTCAGTTTGAATTATCGTCGCTCTAGAGCTACACGAGGGCTATTGGCGACGGGCGTCGTGTTTTAGAACCACAGTCAAGTGACGAGCCGACACCTGAGTAGGCACCCAACGCAACCGTTAAGGGCGCAACCGTTAAGGTACGCAGCGTTGGGACTTTGGAGGATATTTAACGTGCACTCCCTCCACATGGGGTATTATTCGTAGGACATTTTGGCTGCACGGGCCGTTTATAGGTTGGCAGTTATTTTGGCGATGCCCGGACCCGAACCTGGGACCTTCCGCATCCTAGGCGAATGCCTAACCGACTGGGCATGAATAACTAAGAACTCATAAACCATATATTAAATCCCTAGCTCTTTTAGTTCGAGCTGTAGAATGGTTTATGACAGACAGGCAGTCGGACAGACGGACACATTTTCAAAAACAGAAAACTTTTTCAGAATGTGCATCCTCTAATGCGTGTAGAAAACACAAAATCTCCATTTGGCGTTTTCAAACACATCGCAATACTTTCATTACTGGGGCCCGGATGGCCGAGTGGTTTGCATTGCAGACCATTACGCTAGCAGTCTGCGCACTGTAACGGGTGCGGGTTCGATTCCCGCCTTCGCCCTGGGTGTACTTCCTTTCTCTGTGACAGTAAAAACTCTTTCTTTGTCTGTCTTACTTGACGAAGGCTTATAAGCGATTCTCTGATCAAGCACACAAGCCGGAATATATATGTACCTACCCTACCCTACTTTCATTACTTTATATTTCGTACTGAGTAATTGAAAGTAAAAAAAAAATCAAAAGTAGAAACCAGCACTAGAGGGTCCTCTCAATGGATACAATTTTGAAGTTTGGCGCTTTTCTACAAGGCTATTTAATAGTTATTTATGCAACTAGTGTGAAAAGTAAGGCTTTTTTAAACGAGTGAAATAAATTCACGAGTTTAAAAAAGACTATTTTCAACGTGTTGTCATACACTATTTTTTATAATTATCGTGCAAAAAAAATATTTATTATATTAGCAAGTATTGATTGGCTTATTAATTATTTTATTATCACGTTCAAATGATTTAAAGGTGATTATCAATATTAATGATTATTTTAAAATCACGTGCAAAAAGTATTTTTTGGATTGGCATTGGAAATAAGACGCCAAATAAAGAATCACGTTCAAATAAAAAATTTTACACCAATCACAAAGCCGCCGAATAAAATATCACGCTCAAATAAAGAATTTTACACCAATCAGATGCTCTTATTTACTTTGTCGCACTAGTGCGTAAAAGTAACTTCGAAACACGATTTCGTTAAAAGCATCACTTTTGCCACGATTATTGATTTGAAAAAGTTAATTTTTTGCACGATATTATAAAAACAATTTTGAAATCAGTTTGTATCCTACTTTTTATATTATTAATTAAAGAGAGATAGTTACATAGTTACATATCTAGTTGCATTAAAATAATTTAAATGTAGAATTATTAAATATGTTTCTTCATAATTAAACTTAATAGCAACTTATACATCCACATTAAAGTGTGTATCAACTTCAACAATTTTTCGAAACAACTTTAAGACACAAAAAAATATTATTCCATTAGGTTTCCCGTAAATGTATTCAAATATGAATTTTAATGCGTTTTTTCTTATTTTATCAAAGCTTTAGCACTGAATTCAACAAAATATTCCAAGTTATTGAATATTTAAAATCTTTCAATACGGAAGTTTGAAAAGATAAACAGATAATTCCAAAGTTTAATATCAATTAAGAGAAAGAATCGCTAATGGCCTTCTATTCACTTAATTCGTTTCCTTCTAATTCAATAGAGAGATTTCATTAGCGGCGATAGCATTAACTTCCAGAGAAAAATTTCTCGTTCCAATTGTATAAGTTTTATTTCAATTTAACAACCTTCCAAAAGTTTTTTTATTACTTCGATTGCTAAACTTTGACTTTATGATGATGTGTTTTAAATTACTCAACATCCAATTGCATTTGACAAATGTTATCTATTTCCGTCTTAAATATTAAATCGCCAAGTCAATCTGCATATTTTATGTAGATTTTTTTTTGCTCTGTACCTTATTTGATAAAATCTAGTTAAAGAATGAGATCAATGAATCTACAACTGGTTTTTTTTATGTAATGATCTTGCAAAGGTAATTAGAAGTTAACATTATCAACAGCAACGCATTAAGGTTTTAAAAAAACAGTTTAATTAAAAAAATATTTATCAAATATTTATATTAATGTAAGCATTGAGACTATTTTTGTTGGATCATCTTTAATTTAGAGCGTTTTGAAAAAAAGAAAATTTAAAATTTATCATTTCTTTGGAAAAAAACATTTTGCATAGACTTAATAATATAAATAAGTTTTAAGTAAAATTAACACTATGTCCTGATCTGCAACAATATACAAACATAATAACTAAGTCATTCATTTTAGCTTATTTAATATTGAGAATTTTAAATTAACCATCAAAGCTCAAAATATCCAGAAACAAAGTAATTTTTCATGAATAACCATGCATCACTTAAAATATAATGCATTGTGTCCGTAAAAAAATGTCCGAGTTCTGTTACCCTGGCCGCCTCGTTCACCCAACATCACGCATTGTGATTTCTTCCTTTGGGGCTTCGTAAAAGATCTGGTCTACGTTCCACCCCTACCCCAGAATAACCAACCTTGAAAGGTAGAATTGCACAGGCTTCCATTACTCCGGACTTGCTGCAAACAATATGGGAAGAATTGCATTTTCGTTTGGATGTGTGCCGTATCACTAAATGCGCACACATTGAAAAACTAGGTTAGTTTTCCTTCAATAGCATGTATAATTTGTTATATTTAGTATAAAATAAACTCCTGTAATATACCATTAAAACTCTGACATTCTTTTACGGACACCCTGTATATGTAATACATGGGCCTTGTTGATATTTTATAATAATAATAAGTTCTTTATAGTGAATAGGCACGTAATTGAACCTTTTAATAAAAAAAAAGTTGCGACGCAGCAAAATACTTTTAACTTCCTGTACCACTGTTTAAGAATCATTGAAAATTGATTCACTTTGGACGTCCAATCTCTTATTTTTAGTTTCAGTTTCGTTTGAATTATCGTCGCACTAGAGCTGCACGAGGGCTATTGGCGACGGGCGTCATAATTTAGAACCACAGTCAGGTGACGAGCCGACATCTGAATAGGCACCCAGCGCAACCAAAGTGCAATATCGTACGCAGCGTCGGGACTATTTAACGTGCACTTCCTCTACACGAGGTATTATTCGTCGGACATTTTTGGCTGCACGGGCCGTTTATAGGTCGGCAGTTATTTTGGCGATGCCCGGACCCGAACCTGGGACCTTCCGCATGCAAGGTGAATGTCTAACCGACCAGCCCCCTCTCTTGTTTTTAGACTGAAATTTAATAATAAGTATGCTCTTCTGTTAAAGGGTATTTTCCTTTGTATATATTTTCCCTATACTCTTTATTTTCTATTTTTCTTCCATTTATTTTAATATGTTCAGTAGAAAGGAGTATTAAATAAGTTATTTTTCTACAGTTGGTTTTTGTTTAATTATAAAAAATAAATTATCAGGAAACCAAGCCAGCACTGTTTATAAAATCTAATCCCTTGACAAAAAAAGCAGATGGCTAATTCCCTGTAACTGTAGTGCAAGTCACGATTTAAGAGGAGATTAAAAGCTTTTTAAATTTGAAAAATAAATCAAATTAAATAAAGTATATTACATTATTCAGTTATAATAAGCGTAGATCAACTATCCCACATTTTTTTTTCATTTAATGTTAAAAGTTGTAGTGATAATCACTTTTTACAAACGTGACTTACACTACAGACAGGATAATTTTGCATGGAATTACCCAGACGTTAAGGGGACGCATTACCCAAAATTTAGGGCTGCCCAGAAAATAATTAACATGCTCGAATTCTGTGAGCTAAGGATATTGCAAAAAAGAAGGGTTATTTTATAATGGTAGAGGTTTATTGAAAATGATATAGTGGTTTGGTAAAATGGTTTTTGAAATTTTATGTTGATTTTATAAATTTTTAAATTTTTTAGCTTGTGAATGGTTAAAACCCTAAGACTTTTAGGTAAATTAATGTAGAGCTCCAAATTTTTTTTCCTGTGTTGAAACATATGCGTTTAACAAAAGTTGGTATGGGATAAGGTCTAGTGTGAATAGATTTTTTTTAAAAATGATGAAGGTGAAAATTTACAAAAAACCTTATTTTTTAGCCATTTTTATACATAAAGCTACATAACTTTTTAGCTTCCACACTACGTTTATAACGTAAAAAGTGGAAGGTTTTATAATCGTTCAGTCCGTCTGTCTGTCCGTCCGTCTGTCTGTCACCCACTTTCACAGAAAGAACCACAAGTCCCACAGACAAGTGGGATACGTCATTTTAAAGCAAAAATCAGATTAGGCTACATTCCAAATTTCATTAAAAAATTTAAATTAGAAGTTTATTTAAAATTTAAATAACTAAATTTTTTTATCTACATTGAAATAACATGCAAATTCTATTTTTATTCATATTTTCACTGTTGTCATCCACAAGTCCCACAGACAAGTGGGGTACGTCATTTTGAAGCAAAAAATCAGATTAGGCTACATGCCAAATTTCATTAAAAAATTTAAACTAGAAGCTTATTTAAAATTGAAATAACTAAAAATTTAATCTACATTGAAATAACATGCAAATTCCATTTTTATTCAATATTTTCACTGTTGCCATTTCGTTAAACGTACGAGAAACTTTTGTTAAAATAAAAATACACTTTTGAAAAAATATTTATTTATGTGATATAATTCGGTTTGGATTGTTGTATTATCACAATAGAGTTCTTTTAATGGTTCTATATATATGTATGTAGAAATATGCATAAAGAATTCTAACTTAACATAAAAAAAATATGCTAAGTTTCGCTTTTATTTTTAAAGCATCAATTGTACAAATTATAAATTTTTTGAACTGTAAATTAATTTAACAAATTATAAATAAGTGAATTTACGAAAGAAATGTAAATGGGAAATTGTGGCGACAAAAATATTTATTAAAAAAGATTACATCATTATTCTTCGAACTTCAAACAAATTTAGCAAACGATAAAGTCTAATTATTAAATCTGAGAAAGGAGATTAATGAAAATAGTTAATTTTGGCGTTTAAAAGTTTGAATTACAAATAGCTAAAGGCCCTGTTTTTATTAGAATTAAATCACATTTGCCATTCGCAACAATCGCTCGAGAAACTTTAATTCTTTTAGACAATAAATTAAAATAAATTTATTTTTGCAACATCGATCAGTTTGAAATGACGTCAAATATATTTCACTACGGAATCCTTGTATGGTGATATGAAATGTTTTCATTCTATTTAAAAGCGAGGAATATGACATATTTATTCTTTAAAATATAAAATAATTTTTGCAAACGATAAGTAATAATTATTGAATTTTCGAAATAAAATAAATGAAACTAGCCAAATTTAGCTTGTAAATGTTAAATATAGAATTAATGTTGTGTTTGGCGCGTTTTTTCCTGTTAAACACAAATATGTGGAAGCGAGTTAAGTGACAGATTCTGTTACAAACCTACTTTTTTTTGTTTAACTGATAGCTCAATATCCATACCAACTTTTATTAATAGATGTTGTGGGAACATTTTGAAAAACAATCCATTACAAAATTCTTTAAATTGTAGGAGGAGTAGCATTTTGAAAAAACGTTTAAATATATATCATTTTTTCGTATATTTGTATTGAATGTTAGTTCTTTGTAAAAATAATTTAATTTGAATGCTAGCGATAAAAATACTGGATTTAATTATTTGGGTACCGCGTCCCCTTAAAGAACTTATTATATTCTGCAATGACAAAACTCTGACATGGCCAATCGGTAAAAATACCTGAATTTGAACATCCTTATGTTTAGTCGTTTCGACATTGAATTGGTATAAAACATTAATCTATCCCAGCAACACTCAAAACCAATCGTTCCTTTCAAAGTCCCATGACATAAATCAGACAACTTACATTACAAAAAGCAGAACTTCTTCGACTCATAAACATTTCAGGACGTCCCGTTCAAGTTTGTACATTTCTCTAAGTACAGATCACGCGCCATTAGTTCTGAAATATTATCGAGAACATAAATATCGCGTACAGGTGGAAATAATACTCCAAAGAGACTAGAATCAGATTCAGATGCTTGGAGGGATGGAAGTATGAAGCTGTCTAATATGTCGCCAAGTGCAAATGATAAGCCCACAGAATTGAGACAAGAGTTGAAATGACATTGAAATCTCGGGGGAAAGGGGGTACAAAAAAACTAAAACCACGGGACGGAAAACGAAAGAGTTTCCCATTTGGCAACTTACACCCTGCTTATGCAATGAAATTGCTATTAAAAAAAATAAGAGCATTATAAATAAAAAAAATTAGATTTATAAATATAAAAATTGGTATGTTTCCATTTCGCGGGCGCAGGCGATAAAGTTTCCAAAAATGTACAACCGCCGCGAAGCGAAATATTGAAAATGATAACAGTTAACTGTGTACACTGTATCATGCCGCCAATCACAAAAATACCACCAGAAATACAAGTAGGAATGATAATGCGTCACGTGAAACAAGCCAATAACTTTTTTATAAATATACAAAAAAATTGTGCAGTTGTAAAGGATGTAAGAAGACCTAAATTATTAAAGTTTTATAATATTTCTTTTCACTCAAAATACTTAATTTTATTGTATTCAAAATGGCGCCAAATAAATAGCCATGGGTTTACTTTGGCGTATTGTCAATGTCTGCACTTGGTAAACCAATTTTTGCATAAGTTTTTGAACAGGTAACATTTAACTCGTATTCTAAACTCTATTAATACTCGCTTTTCGATGTTAAAGTTCCGATATAAGTCGTTTCGTGCATAAACGTTTTGAATATTTTCTTCTTCGTACTCGAACAATCAAAACATTCTTAAACTAAATGTTACATTTGGAATTGCATTTGGAATTGCTTAAAAGTTTTGATGGACTTTAATCGATATTTTTTTTTAAAATTAATTGATATCGATTGGTTCGAATGTGATTAGAAGAAAGATGAGTTCTATTGCCGTTTAGCTAATGGTATTTTTTTTAGTTTAATAATAAAATTATATTTTTCTATAAAAACACATTTTAGTAAGTTAAGGGGACGCGGTACCCAAAAAATTAAATCCAGTATTTTTATTTCTAGCATTCAAATCAAACTATTTTTACAAAAAACTAATATTCAATAAATATATACGAAAAAAATGATAAATATTGAAACGTAAGTTTTTTTTTAAATTAATTTTTTTTTAATTTAACGTTTTTTCAAAATGCTACTCCTCCTACAATGTAACGAATTTTTTAATGGATTTTTTTTAATGTTCCCACAACATCTATTAATAAAAGTTGGTATGGGTATTGAGCTATCAGTTAAACAAAAATAGTTATGTAGCTTTATGTTTAAAAATAGCCAAAACATAAGATTTTTTGTAAATTTTCAACTTCATCATTTAAAAAAAAATATATTCACATTAGACCTTATCTCAAACCAACTTTTGTTAAACGTATATGTTTCAACATAGCAAAAATTTTTTGGAGCTCTACATTAATTTACCTAAAAGCCTTAGGGTTTTAACCATTCACAAGCTAAAAAAATTAAAAATTAAAAAAATCAACCTAAAATTCCAAAAACCATTTTACCAAACCACTATAACATTTTTAATAAACCTCCACCATTATAAAGGATTCCTTCTATTTTTGCAATATCCTTAGCTCACAGCCTTCGAGGATGTTTAATTATTTTCTGAGTAGCCATGGATTTTGGGTACCGCGCCCCTTAAGTAATAGTACTGTTAAGTCTAGGAACCATAGTTAAAATTGGTTTTGGATAAAAACACAGTTATATATTTTGGTCGTTTAGAAAATTATCCAATTTGATGTTAGCAATGATTGCAAATATGATTGTATTCTTGTTACAAATATTTGTGATTTTACAACTTTCAGTACCTAATATGAAATATAAGGTATAGTAAAAGGTATTGCGATAGGTATGAAAATACGAAATGGAGTTTGTGTTTTCTTCGCAGGTGCCGATTCTAAAAGAGTGCTGTATTTTTAAACATTGGTCCATCTGTCAGAAAGCACTCAGCAGATCGTTTGTTTTAAAAGATATTGCTGATATACGGAAAAAGCTATAGACTTTCAAAAGGGTAGCTACCGTAGAACTTTTAAGGTTTTAAAGTTATCGAAATTAAATGATATAGGGTATATACTTACATTTAAATGTATTCATTTATTGAGTGGTAATAAAAAGCCGTTTGATATTACACACCCTTAGTTTTTTACTCTAAATATTTTTAAGTCTTCTTCAAACGCTAAAAAAAATTATATTTTAACCAAGTAAAAATCAATAAACATGTTTATAGACCATCAAAATAAACGTGAAAAAAAAGAAACGTCGCCATAGAGCTTTGCATTATACCAGGGATAATATAGCCATTCATCATACATCAAACTACGCAGCCCCGATTGTAAAAAAGTTTTCTGTAAGCTGACAGTAGATAAAATTGGTCTATAAGCGAGGCATATTTCTCACAAAATATATTTATATAAATGATGTTTGCCAGGCTATGATAAATTTCCTTACTTTCCTGTAAACTTCAAAAATGCATGCGCGAAAATAAATCTAGCCATCACTTTTCAAAAAACATGGATTTTTTTTTATTTCCAATTGAAGAGCTTAGTGGAAGAACGTGCTAAGTGACAAAAAGGTGAAAACGAGAAAAGGAGATTTAAAGATTTTAGTTTGCATTTTTAATCCTCTAAAACCGGCACTTTCAAACGGTAAAAAAAATATAATTAACAACCCTAACAGCCAGGTTTGTCACAGTTACGTCGTTGCAACGTGATTTTTTGTCACTCTAGGTCACAGTAGCAATGTGACAAGTATGTGACATCAAAGTGATATCGTGTAAGTCGCCGTCACAATGTGACTGGTATGCGATATCAAAAGGGATGTCACTATGCGATCTTGCAGTGACATCATATTGTGACTTGTATGTGATATCGCAGTGATGTCACTATGCGATCTTGCAGTGACATCATATTGTGACTTGTATGTGATATCACAGTGATGTCATCTAAATCCCAGTCAAAATGCGACATTGCTGCGATATCATCGATATCTATGGTACGTAGAAGATACGTAACGGAAGCGGACATTCAACTTCTATGTGACAAAAAGTGACTTTGAATGTGACATCACAGCGATCTTCAGTGACTTGTATGTGATATCGCTTTTCGTCACATACTCGTCACATGTTAGGGAAATTTCTCCTTTTTCATAAATTTAGAGTTGACTTTTAAGGATATAATAATATGTTTATTGGACACAAAAATCTAAATGTTTTCAAAAATGTCACTTAGCACGTTCTTCCACTAAGCTCTTGAATTGATGTCGTGTTTTATCATGGTCGCTTTACATTTTACAAGGTTTTATAAAAATTTATTGCGATAAAAAACATATAAACTATCAAACATAAAATAGAATTATTGGATTCGGGGTGTATTTGAAAAATGAATTGATATGAAAAGAAATATCGTAGAACAAGTTTTATTTCGCATAAACACTTTGAAATGCTAGGTTTATAGATGATCCTGCTGGAGTGAAACATAAAAAAGTTACGTTTTTTTTTTTAATTCAGTGGTAAAGCGCGAGAGATTTTGACTTTAGCAAACTATAAGCATTTTGTATATCTGCTCCCGAGCTGTTGTATCTATAAAAATAAAAGAAAGAGTCTGTGTGTCTGTGGATCGTAAAAGACCTACTTATACTGACCTCAGACATTCGAACTTTATAAGATAGATTCCCTTTAATACCAACGTGCGCACCTGAGGCTTAGTTTTTTCATATTTGTTCCATTTTTAGAGAAAATTTTAATTTTCTGAAAAAAATAAACCACTTTCGCTCAAATTCAATCATTTTTTCCCTTTCGTGTTGCCATTCGACAGAAGAAATTAAAATGAACTCAAAAATTAATTAAAATTGAAATGTCTTTTTTTTCTTTCCATTACCTTCAGAAACTAAATTATTTGAAAAATAATTAAACTTGCCAATGAACTAAATGGTTTTTTTAGCATATTTTGAATTTATCAGGAAAATTGCGATGACAGACGACAGTAAGTTCATATTGAGAAACATTTTTGTGGTATGAGGATGTGCATTTTATAGTGATGTATTTTTATTTTGGAATTTTAAAGCAATATAAGTAACGAGATTTTATTCTTTATAGTGAACGGGAACAAAGGCAAAGCTTATTATCCTATAGCAAATTAAATGACACATATACTTGGATCGATTTGATATTCTTTTAGTCCGTGAGAAGAACGGGTATAAATTTGCTAGTAAGTTTATATAACTTTTACTCTATCTGGAAGAAGTGTAATTGTACCTCATTTCATTAACTATTATATTTGTACGATTGCTCTTTTTATAGATTGTTTTTTTGTGGGTAATAATATGCCAAGAATATTTATATAAAGTTGAATATACATTGAACTTAATGGCTATTTAGTGTACTTATAAGTGTCCATTGATTTCCCAAACGAATTGCTTAGTTTTAGATTTATAAGTGATGCACTTCTGAAGAGTAACTTTCGATTTTAGTTTGCTATGCAAAACCAATCGTACATTTTGTTGTGAATTCATAAATATATAGTAAAAATATGTTTTATAATTGCAAATATTATTACAATATTGAATTTACCCCCAATAATTAAGGTAAACTTTATAAAATAAATCATTTGTCTTCTTTTATTTGTATTGGTTTCTTTTCCGTTTTTCAACTCGCGATAGGGCACGATGGACTGCGGGTCTCCAAACTCAGGTGCCTCAGTGTTAATCCAATGCGAAAAAACTATTTTCTCTGCCACATTTCTCCGGCTGTATTGAATATTTTTACAAACGGTTTTTTTTTTAAATAATAAATGTAGATAACTTTCTCGATATTCCCACTTTTTGAAATTGCTTCGAATATTTTGTGTAAAATTATTTATTGAAAATTTAAAAAAAATATTCGAACCCATTTCTAAAAGTGGGAAGGTCGGGACCTGTAAGTCAGCTACATTTATCACATAAAAAAATCCGCTTGTAAAAATATTCAATACAGCCGGAGAAATGTGGCAGAGAACACTGAGGCACTTGAGTTTGGAGTCGCCCATTCCCCTTTAACTGCATTCCCCCATAAGGGGGAATGGGAGCGAAATACAACCGGAGAAATGTGGCAGAGGAAATATTTTTTCTCCATAGGATTAACACACTGATGCACTTTGCTTTGGAGACCCACAGTCCAGCGCGTCTATTCCCCCTTAATGCCCTCTTTTCCCTTACCCACTCCCCATGTTATGTTACATTAAAAGTTCTTTTCCTCAAACCTTGATTTTTTCCTTTCGTAACACGATACGCACAGGAACTAAGCAGTAACTTGTTTGTTGTTAATGTTTAAGGGGACGCGGTACCCAAAAAAATAAATCCAGTACTTTTATTGCTAGCATTCAAATTAAACTATTTTTACAAAGAACTAACATTCAATAAACATATACGAAAAAATAATAAATATAAAAATTGGTCTGGATATTGAGCTATCAGTTAAATATAAAAAGTTATGTAGCTTTATGTATAAAAATGGCTAAAAAATAAGATTTTTTGTAAATTTTCACCTTCAGCATTTTTTTAAAAAAAAATATATTCACACTAGACCTTATCCCATACCAACTTTTGTTAAACGCACATGTTTCAACACAGGAAAAAAAATTGGAGCTCTACATTAATTTACCTAAAAGCATTAGGTTTTTAACCATTCACAAGCTGAAAAAATTAAAATTTAAAAAATCAACATAAAATTTCAAAAACCATTTTACCAAACCACTATATCATTTTCAATAAACCTCCACCATTATAATAGAATCCTTCTTTTTTTGCAATATCCTTAGCTCACAACATTCGAGCATGTTTAATTATTTTCTGGGCAGCCATAAATTTTGGGTAATGCGTCCCCTTAAATTGTACATTATTGATTTTATTTTAATTTGAGTACTGTGCGTCTTGTCCAGTATAAACGAAGTTCTTTTCTTATGATAATCGGTAAGCAATATTGCTAAATCCGAATACTTTTGTCCTGGTTGTTAATAATCTATCAACTTGTAACAAAAATTTATTAATTAAACACATTAACAAAAAGGTTATTATTGAAGTAACATAAATGATTGAGTATTCGGCACCGCACGCAGCACAACTAGTAAAAAGTTATTGATAAGAGAGAGATAGTCCGGCGTACAGTTCTTTTATAACGTAGCTTGAACTTTGGGGCATGCGTAGTAGCATTTCAATAGGTTAACTCCACACGGGTGATCAAACATGAAAAGCGCCACCACCGACAATCTTCGATACTTCGTCTCAGCGCGTCGCCACAGATACTTTTATTTTAACCAAAATTCCACACACTTCAAGCTTAAGGGGACGCGGTACCCAAAAAGCTACATTCAATATTTTTATAGCTAACATTCCAAATTAAACTGTTTTTACAAAGAACTAACATTGAATAAACATATACTTAAAAATAATAAATATTGAAACATGTTTTTTTTAAATAAAAAATTTAAACGTTTTTTCGAAATGCTACTCCTCCTACAATTTAAAGATTTTTTTAATGGATTTTTTTGAAAAATGTTCCCACAACATCTCTTAACAAAAGTTGTATGGATATTGAGCCAACAGTTAAACAAGAACAGTTATGTAGCTTTATGTAAAAAAATTGCCCAAAAATAAGATTTTTTGTGAAATTTTCAACTTCATCATTTTTAAAAAAAATAACTATTCACACTAGACCTTATCCCATACCAACTTTTGTTAATGGTATATGCCTCTATACAGGAAAAAATTCTGGAGCTCTACATTAATTTACCTAATAGCTTTAGGGTTTTAACCATTCACAAGCCGAAAAAAATAAAAAAGTCAAAAAATCAACATAAAATTTCAAAAACCATTTTTCCAAACCACTGTATCATTTTCAATAAACCTCTACCGTTATAAAGGATTCCTTAAGGATATCCTTAGCTCCGAGCGTGTTTAATTATTTTCTGAGCAGACCTAAATTTTGGGTACCGCGTCCCCTTAAAATTGGTTAAAACTACACTTATCGACTAATACTCTTTCCCATCGTCATAAACAAAATCAATTTTTATGAGTAATGCCGATATGCTGTCAATACTTTTGTCGGTGTAATTAATCTATCGGCAAACTGAAAGAATCTGCCAATATAATGTAATTTCTTCGAAGTACTTACCTTCCAAGAGGAATATTTATCATCTCCGTTTAAAATGCCATTTTATTTGGAGACAAAATCTTTTATTAGTTCGTATGGAAAATCGTTTAATGGTTTTTTTATAAATATTTTCGCAGCTATGATAAGTTGTATGCAGTGTGTTGTTAAAGTAGGTATAATTTTAAAAAATGTAATTTATTCACACAAAAAATACAGACTAAACGTTCTTTGAAATGCAGTTAAAGGGGAATGGGCGTGCTGGACCGCGGGTCTCCAAACTCAAGTGCCTCAGTGTTAATCCAAAGGCGAAAAAAAACTATTTTCTCTGCCATATTTCTCCGGCTGTATTGGATATTTTTACAAACGGTTTTATGAAATAATAAATGTAGATAACTTACAGGTCTCTATCTTCCCACTTTTTGAAATTGCTTCGAATATTTTGTGTAAAATTATTTATTGAAAATTTTAAAAAAAAATATTCGAACCCATTTCAAAAAGTGGGGAGGTTGGGACCTGTAAGTCAGCTACATTTATCACATAAAAAATCCATTTGTAAAAATATTCAATACAGCCGGAGAAATGTGGCAGAGAACACTGAGGCACTTGAGTTTGGAGACCCGCGATCCAGCGCGCCCATTCCCCTTTAACTGCATTCCCCCATAAGGGGGAATGGGAGCGGTAGCCAGGGGCCCCAAGCCCAAGTCTTTTATCTGTGGTAATCAAATAGAAAACATTTTGAAGCCAAATTACTCCAGCTGTATTGAGTATTTTTAGAAAAGTTTTTTAATCTAATTTCGTCAGCTTTCTACATATGGATAGTTTATTAATAAACCCCCTTTTGTTGAATGTTAGTCTATTTATTTCAATTAAAAATTTCCAACAAAGTATGTCTATAAAACCACTTTTTGAAACGTGTACTGATATTTTTAAAATTTTTCAACAAAGAATTATACAACAAGATATTCGAACCATTTTCAAAAGCGGTATTATAAATCCCTTTAAGCCATCAACATTTAACCATTAAAAATACTAAACTCCTCGGAGCAACAGCCCGTTAGGGGGCCAAGGCCGTGCCGTTTTTCAATTCAGCTTTCGAGACCAAAGGCTATAGGATAGGTCCCGGTTAGATGGTCAACCTCACACGGGACCCCTAGTGTTTAGTTTCCACGCATGCTTAGTCCTCATTTTATCGACTCAATTAAGGGATGAAAGGTTGAGTGAATCTCGCCAATCCGGGATTCGAACCCCGTCCGCTGGCACGACAATGCAAAGTACTAGCACTGGGGTCCCGTGTGATCCCTTTCGTGACCAAAGGCTATGGGATAGGTCGGTTAAGATGGTCAACTCACGGGACCCCCAGTGTTAGTTTCCACGCATGCTTAGTCCTTTTATCGACTCAATTAAGGATGAAAGGTTGGGGATCTCGCCAAACCGGGATTCGAACCCTCCTGGCACGACAATGCAAGTACTAGCACTGGGGCCCGTGTGTTCTTTCGTGACCAAAGGCTATGGGATAGGCCGGTAGATGGTCAACCTACACGGGACCCCCAGTTTTGTTCCACGCATGCTTATCGTCTATCACTCAATAAGGGATGAAAGGTTGAGTGAATCCGCCACGGGTTTGAACCCGTTACTTTGGGGAATCAAGGGACGTGGGGTCCCGTGATCCCTTCGTGACCAAAGCTTATGGGATGTCGGTTAGTGAATCACGGGACCCCCAGGTTTAGTCCCACCATGCACCTCAATGCAATTAAGGATGAGGTTGGTAATCCGGCCAATCCGGGATCGAACCCCGTACTGGTCACGACAATGCAAGTACTAGCATGGGGTCCCGTTGATCCCTTTCTGACCAAAGCTAGGGATAGGTCGAGTGAACCCCCACGGGACCCCCGTTTTGTTCCACGCATGCTTAGTCTCATTTTATCGACTCAATTAGGGATAAAGGTATGTGAATCTGCCCATCCGGAGTCAACCCACCTCACGACTGCAAAGTACTAGCACTGGGGTCCCGTGTGATTCTTTCGTGACCAAAGCTATGGATGCCGTTAATGGTAACCTCACACGGCCCCCATTTGTTTCCACGATGCAGTCCTATTTTATCACCAATTAAGGGATAAAGGTTGAGTTATCCCCAATCCGGGTGACCCCGTACTGTGGGACAATGCAGTATAGCATGGGGGCCCGTACCTCGTGACCAAAGGTTATGGGATAGGTCCCGGTTGATGTCACTCACACGGGACCAGGTTTAGTCCCGATCTTAGTCCTCTTTCCACTCTAGGGATGAAAGGTGAATCTCGCCCAATCGGGATTCGAACCCTACCTGTGGCCGACAATGCGTACTCCTGGGGTCCTTGATCCTTTCGGACCAAAGGTATGGATAGGTCCGGTAGATGGTCAACCTCACACGGACCCCCAGTGTTTAGTTTCCACGCATGCTTTCCATTTTATCGACTCAATTAAGGGATGAAAGGTGAGTGAATCTCGCCCATCCGGGATTCGAACCCGTACCTGTGGCGACAATGCAAAGTACTAGCACTGGGGTCCCGTGTGATTCCTTCGGAAAAGGTATGGATAGGTCCGGTTAGATGGTCACCTCACACGGACCCCATGTTTAGTTTCCACGCATGCTAGTCCCATTTTATCGACTCAATTAGGGGAAAGGTTGAGTGAATCTCGCCCAATCCGGGATTCGAACCCCGTACTGTGCGACAATGCAAAGTACTAGCACTGGGGTCCCGTGTGATCCCTTTCGTGACCAAAGCTATGGGATAGGTCCGGTTAGATGGTCAACCTCACAGGACCCCCAGTGTTTAGTTTCCCCCATGTTAGTCCTCATTTTATCGACTCAATTAAGGATGAAGGTTGAGTGAATCTCGCCCAATCCGGATTCGAACCCGTACCTGGGGCAGACAATGCAAAGTACTAGCACTGGGGTCCCGTGTGATCCCTTTCGTGACCAAGGCTATGGGATAGGTCCCGGTTAGATGGTCAACCTCACACGGGACCCCCAGTGTTTAGTTTCCACGCATGCTTAGTCCTCATTTTATCGACTCATTAAGGATGAAAGGTTGAGTGAATCTCGCCCAATCCGGGATTCGACCCCGTACCTGTGCACGACAATGCAAAGTACTAGCACTGGGGGTCCCGTGTGATCCCTTTCGTGACCAAAGGCTATGGGATAGGTCCCGGTTAGATGGTCAACCTCACACGGGACCCCCAGTGTTTAGTTTCCACGCATGCTTATCCTCATTTATCGACTCAATTAAGGGATGAAAGGTTGAGTGAATTCGCCCAATCCGGGATTCGAACCCCGTACCTGTGGCACGACAATGCAAAGTACTAGCACTGGGGGTCCCGTGTGATCCCTTTCGTGACCAAAGGCTATGGGATAGGGTCCCGGTTAGATGGTCAACCTCACACGGACCCAGTGTTAGTTTCCACGCATGCTTAGTCCTCATTTTACGACTCAATTAGGGATGAAGGTTGAGTGAATCTCGCCCAATCCGGGATTCGAACCCCGTACCTGTGGCACGACAATGCAAAGTACTAGCACTGGGGGTCCCGTGGATCCCTTCGTGACCAAGGTATGGGTAGGTCCCGGTTAGATGGTCAACACACGGACCCCCAGTGTAGTTTCACGCATGCTTAGTCCTCATTTATCGACCAATTAAGGGAAAAGGTGGTGAATCTCGCCCAATCCGGGATCGAGATGGTCAACCTCACACGGGACCCCCAGTGTTTAGTTTCCACGCATGCTTAGTCCTCATTTTATCGACTCAATTAAGGGATGAAAGGTTGAGTGAATCTCGCCCAATCCGGGATTCGAACCCCGTACCTGTGGCACGACAATGCAAAGTACTAGCACTGGGGGTCCCGTGTGATCCCTTTCGTGACCAAAGGCTATGGGATAGGTCCCGGTTAGATGGTCAACCTCACACGGGACCCCCCAGTGTTTAGTTTCCACGCATGCTTAGTCCTCATTTTATCGACTCAATTAAGGGATGAAAGGTTGAGTGAATCTCGCCCAATCCGGGATTCGAACCCCGTACCTGTGGCACGACAATGCAAAGTACTAGCACTGGGGGTCCCGTGTGATCCCTTTCGTGACCAAAGGCTATGGGATAGGTCCCGGTTAGATGGTCAACCTCACACGGGACCCCCAGTGTTTTTGTTTCCACGCATGCTTAGTCCTCATTTTATCGACTCAATTAAGGGATGAAAGGTTGAGTGAATCTCGCCCAATCCGGGATTCGAACCCCGTACCTTGGCACGACAATGCAAAGTACTAGCACTGGGGGTCCCGTGTGATCCCTTTCGTGACCAAAGGCTATGGGATAGGTCCCGGTTAGATGGTCAACCTCACACGGGACCCCCAGTGTTTAGTTTCCACGCATGCTTAGTCCTCATTTTTATCGACTCAATTAAGGGATGAAAGGTTGAGTGAATCTCCCCAATCCGGGATTCGAACCCCGTACCTGTGGCACGACAATGCAAAGTACTAGCACTGGGGGTCCCGTGTGATCCCTTTCGTGACCAAAGGCTATGGGATAGGTTCCGGTTTAGATGGTCAACCTCACACGGGACCCCCAGTGTTTAGTTTCCAACGCATGCTTAGTCCTCATTTTATCGACTCAATTAAGGGATGAAAGGTTGAGTGAATCTCGCCCAATCCGGGATTCGAACCCCGTACCTGTGGCACGACAATGCAAAGTACTAGCACTGGGGGTCCCGTGTGATCCCTTTCGTGACCAAAGGCTATGGGATAGGTCCCGGTTAGATGGTCAACCTCACACGGGACCCCCATGTTTAGTTTCCACGCATGCTTAGTCCTCATTTTATCGACTCAATTAAGGGATTGAAAGGTTGAGTTAATCTCGCCCAATCCGGGATTTCGAACCCCGTACCTGTGGCACGACAATGCAAAGTACTAGCACTGGGGGTCCCGTGTGATCCCTTTCGTGACCAAAGGCTATGGGGGTGGAGTGAAAAAAAAATTTTATTTAACATTTCTAATAGTGAAAAAAAGTTGTTTCACATCTTACTAAGACATGATATATAATTTTTTTTAAGTTAAAGTTAATTATCAGGGTCCACAATGAATTTATAAATACGAATGTGCTGGCTATACAGTAGGGTGGGACGAAAAAATAAATTTTCGAGTACAAACTTCTAATAGGACTCAAAAGTTGCGTTTTGTCATGCTGATTACTGGAAAAATAATAAAAAAATTCCTAATTAATATTATGTGCTGCCTCAAAGCTGTTGAAGTTTTGAAAAAATGCCAAAAAATCAACTCATTTTAATTTTAACCGCCAGAACTTACTGATTACGTTTCATACTTTGAAAAAAAAAATAATATCGTTCAGTTATATATCGTTATCATAAACAATATTTTACAAATGCTATTCAAAATTTTTAAATTCTCGAGAAAAAAATGTTAAAAATACGCGATTTTGATGAAAAATCACAAAAAAAAAATTATAGCTTTTTAAAGTGAACCTGTTTGGAATTTTAAATTATAGAAAAGTGCTCTTATACATAGGAATGGATGCTTTACATTATGTTTAACCTATATAAGCAGCAGCATAACGGTTATTATGAAAGTCAGGGCTCCCATTGGGTAGTGGGTAAGTTTGCTCCATTATAGTTTAAATGTAAAATGCATTCTTATTATTACTTTATTTGCCAACTGCATGGCAATGAATTGTTTTTAAGTCATTTGTTTGAACATTAAATGGAGTAACAAATGACCCAGGGCATATTCTGGTCCGATCGGAAAGTCTGGTTGGTTGTGAAGAGCTTCCATGTGCAGTTTTTTAAAAAATTGAAGTAGTTTTGCCAAGTCGCTTGTAAAACATTACTAAAAGCCCTTAGTACAGAGCAAAAGTTTTGATGGATATTTGCAAGGGAATTTCTGCAGGAAAGTGTTCCACTGACCTGTTGTAAAGGACGCCTGGGAACATTTGTCATTCTAGGTGGATTACAACTGCTAACAGAATATTAAGGCTGTATGTTGGAACACCTGCACCTTCAAAAATCGTGCATATATTGGCAACGTTTGTTTGCAAAGTGTATGCTCCGAAAGGGTTCCAAATCAGGAACAAGCCATCTTAAAAAATATGGAGTTTGTCATCTTTTTGACACCATAAATAAATGTCAATACTTGAATCGAGAACTCAAAAATATTATCCATCCGGTAATCCGACGTAATGGATACTTTGGTCATCCCGAAAACATTATCCTCTGCATGATAACTGACGAAGGCCACATGCCCACATGTGATGGAATTGGCTTTAAGAAGGATAAAGCAAGCAATGAGGCTAACTAGGAAAATTGTAAGAAGAGTTGAGCTTCCCAAGTTTAACTTCAATGTCAAGGAAGTTGTTATTTGTAACCATATTTTTTTTTCGTATAAATGAAGCCATATTAGGTTCCCAATATAAGTCTCACTTTTCCTATGGGAGATTAACATGGGGATTTTTTTTCGTGTGTTTCAAACATTAAACCCGATTGTGGACCCTCAAGACATTAAACTAGAGTTCTGAAGTTTTTACACTTTTTATTCAGTATACATAATACAACTTTTTCATGCTATTAGATATGGAAAAAGAATATTTATTTTTCAGCATATGGAAATCACTCCACCCTATAGGGATAGGTCCCGGTTAGATGGTCAACCTCACACGGGACCCCCAGTGTTTAGTTTTCCACGCATGCTTAGTCCTCATTTTATCGACTCAATTAAGGGATGAAAGGTTGAGTGAATCTCGCCCAATCCGGGATTCGAACCCCGTACCTGTGGCACGACAATGCAAAGTACTAGCATTGCGCCACTGGGCCTCATAACCATTAAAAACTGTTTGTAAAAATATTCATGCCAGAGTGAATTGATTTAGAAAACCATTTTTTTCTCATTGGATTAACACAGAGAGAATGCTTAGGTTTAGAAACCCGGTTTCCCCTCTCATTCCCCTTTAAGTTTTAAGTAAGGCTTATTTTCACAAAGTAAAAATAAATATACATGATAACTATACACATTAAAATAATAATATTCAATACAAAATTATGCTGCCACTAATTTCAGTTACATCAATTAAGGCTTTAATAAATGTTCATAAACTTAAAGCTTACATATGTTTGGAGACATTTAGAAATGTATTTTAAGTCTGTTTGTCCTTATTCCAAAATAACTTGTATCAAATCAAATTACACCTTCATACAATAACCTGAAAGAAATTTCGAAAAAAAAATCATTCTTCAAAATAAAATTGTATATCTAATTTTATTCTTCACAATATGTCACTTTCTGTTCATTTAATTCTGCTCTTAGTCAGATATTTATAGATAATGGCCTCAGAAACTATTTTATATAGTTATGAAGATAATATTGTTTGTTTTTAATATGGTATTATTTCATAAATCAAAATATAAATAAAAATATCGTTTAAAGGCATGAATAAAAGACTATTCAGACAAAAATCGCGACTTTAGTTGTTTTGTATGACTTTAGTATTCTGGATGATGAAATGAGGTGGATGGTTTTGAAAGTAGAATACTGTAATCACCCAATACTTTCATTTGCTTTAGTTTTCTATTTACGGCTGCATTAGCTTTGAAATACTGAAAAAGAGAAAATATTAAATCTAAGAAATAACGTTCTAAAAAACTAAAATAGTCTAGTTCTACTAAATAGCTAAAAAAACTAAAATAGCCTACATTCCTGTTATTATTTAATATATTGTTATTATTTAATTTATATTAATTCTTTGCAAAAACAAGCATATTTGTAATAGGAACTGTCACCTAGACCCCTACACCTTTTAAAAAATAGAAAAGCCGTTTAGCTGCGATTAAAAATTTTAAAAACCGAAAAAAAAATTCACTGTTAATTCAATTAAAATTTAATTTCAATGATATTCAAATGAGTAGATTTTCGTAGATTTTTATTATTTCGAATTAAAAAAAAGGATAAGCAGGCTAAAAAATATTGTAATATTTTAATACAATAAGCTAACTTTTTATCTACAACATTTCATATCAACTATCAAATAAGAAAAAATACTTTTTTCAACCCCCTCCCCCCAATCTAAATCCCCAACTATCATAAAATGTTAGATTTTCATCAATTTATTTATTTCCTTTCACAAAAACACATTTGTTAAACTTCTTTTTTTAACAAATTGCAAATAAATCATAAATAACGATAATCTTTGAATGATTCAACTAAATTAGTGGCAGTTTTTTTTAAAGCAACGTAAGATAAAATGCAAAAAAAAAAATCATAACGATCATAAAAACCAGAAAAATCATCATTTGAAACCCCGGCGGATGCCAATTTTTCATAATGATTATTTTTATTGAAAAAAAAATCACAATCTTATATCTCGTCCTAAAAACTAAATTTGTACATAGTCATTTAATTATGGCTTGTGCGCGGTTTTTATAATTATTGGTTATTTTATCTATTACGTTATGAATCCAATTGGAGCTGGGTTTTAGTCTCAAAGGCTTCAAAAAACTTTAACTATTCATGCGCGGCTTTGTTTAATATCAGATAATTGATGCAATGATGGATTTTTTTCTGGTTTTGATAAAAACGCCTCTCTTCAGGGTTTGTAAAACATGTAACTTACATTTAAATACTCTAAGATTCTACCCCACCCGAAGAGAAACAATTTGTAAGCACATCTTCACAGTCGCTACTGAAATTTTTTAAATCTTTTTTTAGAAAGAATATTTTTTATAAATGTTATCGTTTTAAAAAAAATGCATAACATTTATTTTATCCTTAATAAAGATTCAGTAATTGATTGCATATTGGATACATATTCTTATCATCTAAGCTCAAGAGGTGCTCTTATGTGGAACCTTTGTAGAATGGCACTTCACAACTTAATTTTACAATTTTTCTAAATATTTAATTGTTAACTAGAATATTCAAGTTTTCCAAAATTGCCGGTATTGAAGCAACTGGTTTAGTAATTGTATAAAGAATGACGTAGCAAGATAGTCAAGCATATTTCGGAGGTCTTTTAGAAAAGTTCTTTCATCAGTATATTTACAGTTCCTGGACAAATTATTAGACGCACTGTATTTTTTTTTTAGTAATTTTATGTTTCTTAAGAGTATTTATGCAATAATGGTATATTTAAACTACAATATTATTGATTTTTATTTAAAAGAATTGTTGTAGAATACATATTTGTATTTGAGTAATTAATCCCGGTAATTAATGTTTTACATGAAATCTTGCAGTGCGTCTAATAATTTGTTTTGGGACTGTATAACACATGTTAGAATGAACTATTAGTTTTAAAAAAAACAGAGCTTGTTCTTTTTTTTTTCATAGCACATACACACTAAATATTTTAACCACTCCATACCTCAAATTTCAGTTGATCATCAGCAAATGTTCAGCGATATTTTTCCGGAATTCTTTGCAAAATATACTTTTAAACATATATTTTTTAAAAATATGTTCATATAAAGAAAATATGAGTAAGACTTATTTCGGAAAAGAAAGTTATGTAAATTGTGAATCGTTTGCATTGTATTCAAAACCAGACATTAAACATATTTAAAATACATCACTATAGACACACTATTATAAGATGAAAAATATCAGTTACATACATTTCAAACCAAACATGTTACCTTTTATAATATCGTTTAAAACTGATGTTACCCATAGAGACTACAAAAAAAGGAACGCAAAGTAAAGAAAAGCATTTAATTATTTTTACCGTTCAAACCTATAAAATATTTTTTTTTTCATAACATTTCTTCTGAGTTTCGTATTTAAACAGATTGCTCAGTTGTATTCTCTATTCCCAGCGGAGGGAAAGCTTAACTTTTGATTTTGTTAGCTTTCTAATTTTCTTCCAATCTTTTCCATTGAAATATTGTTGGCGAGTGATATTTGAAGAGAGAAAAACGATGGAATATTTTTAAATGTAAATTGGTAAACGTTTTCATAAAAAAAAGTTTTTATTCTGAAAGAAATTTTTTTGCACGTTGGAACTATTAAATTTAGAATTTTAAAGTGCATTTTAATAATATGTAACTTCTCTAAAGTTGTAAAGAAAATATCTAAAGTGATGATTGATTTCTAACATATTAAACTTTTGATATTAGTAAAAGTAAAATTCTTGCATTTCTTCTAATTTATTGAATAAATAATAGGTTGAACATATAACTTTTGACAGTATAGTAAAATGCATTAGTTTAGTTTCATCATTAAAGTAGATTTTTTTAAAACCTTTTACTTAAATAAATTTAGTATACATTAAAAATCACTCTTTGTTCTTATTAAATTGAAAAAAGTATTTGGAATGGCTTTTCTCTAAAATAAATCCTACTGAATTAATTTAACGTTACATTATTAAATTGCTATTAAAAATGAACTTTCAAAACATACTTGCAAATTTTAATCAAATAGTGACAATGTAAAGTAACTTTCAAGTGCAAGTATCTTGTAACTGCAGCAACGTTTAACATTGCCACTACTTTATTATAAACAATAAGTTCTTAAAGAACTAAAATAGCCTACTTTCCTGTTACTTTAATAGTTACTGAAATTCTAATCTGCAAACAAATAGGTTCATAAGAGTAAATATCATCAACAACCGTTTCTACCCTAGATTTACACACATTCAAAAAAATCACTAAACACAACATCCAGCTATAATTTAAACTTCTAAAAGCCAAAATCAACTACTTTCCTTAATATAATTTCGCAAATTAACTTAATATTATTTATCGTCTGCTCGATTTATTGGTAGTTCGAAGAATAATTGAATATTTATTAATATCAAAAGCAATGAAACTACTCCAAACTGCATTAAAAAAAATACGAAATGTAAATTAAAGCTAAGCATAATAGTATGCAAAAAATATGCCTTGCCGCTTTCTTAGTAAACAATAAATGAACAATCAAAGAATCACAAGTGCTACATTTTATGACGTCATTCGAAACTGATTCATGAAAAAATTATGTTGCTTCAAATATTTTTAAATAAATAAAGTTTCTCATGCCATTGTTGATTTGGCAACAGTAATTTAAATGACACAAAATTGAATTCCAATGCTACTTCAATGAGAATTTCGCCGAGATATAGTAAATTTATGTCCGTCCGGACGTACAGACAGGCAGACAAAAAGTATGAAAGTTGAGTCTCTGAGGTCATAGCTTTATTACAAAAAAAAAATTAAGATCAGATGTATAGAACCGATTTTGGAAGGCGGGTACGGACAGACAGACAGACGGACATCGACCGCATGTCAATACCTACTTTTTCATTTTTTTAATTCTTTCTAATTAAAAAAAGAAAAGTAGGCTAAAAAGTAAATACGGTTTGCTCTTCCGTCGCAAGTGAAAGATCCAATTGACTTAACTTTGTATCTGCGAGCATCCGGCACCGTAAGTGCGTTACCGAAATTGTTGCGTGTGGAAGGAGCCTTAGAGTATCATCGAAGTGAGATTGTTAAGTTAATTATATACACTGCTCAAAACAATCAGGGGAGCACTTTGCGTACTTTTGTTAACTCTTTCAGTTCCAAATTTTTATTTTTAAGGGGACGCATTACCCAAAATTTAGGGTTGCCCAGAAAATAATTAAACATGCTCGAATGTTGTGAGCTAAGGATATTGCAAAAAAAGAAGGATTCTATTATAATGGTGGAGGTTTATTGAAAATGATATAGTGGTTTGGTAAAATGGTTTTTGAAATTTTATGTTGATTTTTTAAATTTTAATTTTTTCAGCTTGTGAATGGTTAAAACCCTAAGGCTTTTAGGTAAATTAATGTAGAGCTCCAATTTTTTTTCCTGAGTTGAAACATGTGCATTTAACAGAAGTTGTTATGGGATAAGGTCTAGTGTGAATAGATTTTTTTAAAAAAATGCTGAAGGTGAAAATTTACAAAAAATCTTATTTTTTAGCCATTTTTATACATAAAGCTACATAACTTTTTTTGTTTAACTGATAGCTCAATATCCATACCAACTTTTATTAATAGATGTTGTGGGAACATTTTGAAAAAAAAATCCATTACAAAATTCTTTAAATTGCAGGAAGAGTAGCATTTTGAAAAAACGTTAATTTTTTTTAATTTTTTAATTTTTAAAAAAAACTTACGTTTTAATATTTATTATTTTTTCGTATATGTTTATTGAATGTTATTTCTTTGTAAAAATAGTTTAATTTGAATACTGGCAATAAAAGTACTGGATTTAGTTTTTTGGGTACCGCGTCCCCTTATTCTAAAAATCTAAAATTTGTGAAATAGATTCATTATGCATCCAGAATGAAATGGTTAAAAAACAAGGAGGAAAAATCTTATTTTTTTTAACTAAAATTTAAGTGAGAAAAATTAGAATCGTATTTTTTGAATAAATTATAACATTATTTTTTCCAAAACTTTATTTGTTAAAAAAAAAGTTAAAATCAATTTTTAAACATCTAAGAATGCAAACATGAAGAATTTAGGGTCTATTTATTTCATAAATTTTTTTGGGTATGGATTTAATTTTACCATGTTTTTCATATTTTAATTTAATTAAAACGAACATTATTTAATTCTTCAAAAGAGATGATTCTTCCATCTAACGATAAATAAGTTCAGCTCAACTTAGTGGGGGGGAAATCGCAAGCTGATGATTCCAAATGGAATCATTGGGGATGAAAGGGTTTAAACCATCGGTTCCCCTAATTGTTTTGAGCAGTGTATTTTACATGCGACTAAAGCAAAAACCGGGCTTACGGTTTTACCTCAATGAATTAATCAATGGAGTAATGTCAATGCTAAACCTTTCTACAGTGCGACAATGTTTTTTTTTTATTTCTAATGGCAGTTTTTGGACAGTTACAGTAATTCAAACAATGCGAACAGAACAAGAAAGAAATCACTGCAACAAAGTCCATCAACTTATCTTATCTCTCACCTCCCAGTAGCGCTCTGAGAGGGTACTCTTCCGTAGGGCAGAACATCGCAGGAGGTGGGCAGAGTCCATCTCCTCTCCAAGACTGTACAGAGGGCAGATGGGCGAATTAGCAACATTGATGCGAAACAGATGCTTTCTTAGGCAATCGTGCCCAGTGGTCAAATTGAGAAGACGAAGACATAATGCCACGTTGTAGATCTTTTAGCCACTATAAAAGTGTTACCAGGTGCACCACGAGGAGGTAGATCTACTTCGCACCCGTGCGACAATGTACGACAACGTGTTTTTCCCCACTTCAAATTCTTTTAACATTGTAACTAATAGATTGAAATAAATAAAAGCGCAGGTTAAACCGCAATTGCGGTTCGCATGTGAAAGATCCGATGTCATTGCGACAATACTGCACCGTATGTACGGATAACCTAAGCCATTGTAAAAGAACAAGACGCTTGGGCTATTATAACCATTGAATTCTGATAAATATTGCTTACATTAATTAGGTAATGTTAAAACCAACTGTAATAACGGTTGCAGAGGGAAAGTCCTTTTTCTGCGTGTACAACAACGGGTCTTATCCATAGATATCATAGTTAAAGTATTAGATTGGCAGATCACGTGACCCCCAATTCTAACGACGGGACGCGCATGGAGGCCAAAATAAGAGGGCAAAATGGCCAGTGTTGCTGCCGCTTTAAGGAGAAAAACACTGCGAAAAAATACTATTTAATTCTAAAATTACAAAAAAAAAATACTAGAAAAGGATTTAAAGTCACTAAAAAGATTCCAAAATGCAACTAGTATTTTTACGATATTTTATTGTAATTTTAGAATTAAATGGTACCTTTTCGCAGTATTTTTCTCCTTAAAGTGGCAGCAACACTGGCCATTTTGCCCTCTTATTTTGGCCTCCATGCGCGTCCCGTCGCTGGCATTGGAGGTCACGTGATCTGCCAATCTAATACTTTAACTATGATATCTATGGTCTTATCCTTTTGATCACCCAAGTTTATCTTTGAAACATCTTTTGTAAACGTTGGCATAATAAAATCTGATGTATGTCTCCCAAATGAAACAAATGTATATATATAACCAACTGCGCTAAATTGCCAAGTGTTATAAAATGGTGAAAGTGTGTATTGAACTTGAGTTTTCTAAAAATAAATGGTTGGTTGGTTGTTTATTAATATTCGTTAAGGGAGAATAAGCTCAATCGACCGTGGGTCTCCAAACTAAAGTGCCTCAGTATTAATCCAATAGGGAAAAAATATTTTTAAGCCACATTTCTTCGGCTGTATTGAATGTTTTTACAACCGTTTTTTTTATGTGATAAAAATAGATGACTTACAGGTCCCTACAATCCACTTTTTTAAAATGGGTTCTAAATTTTTTGTTTAATTTTCAATAAATAATTTTTACATAAAATAGTAGAAAAAATTTAAAAAAGCTGGATTTTAGATACCTGTAAGTTATTTACATTTATCTTTTAAAAAAAACCGTTTGTAAAAATATTCAATACAGCCGGAGAAATGTGGCTTAGAAAATATTTTTCCCATTGGATTAACACTGAGGCACTTTGGTTTAGAGACCCGCGGTCTATCGGGCTCATTCGCCCTTAACTTACTTATTTACGAAATTATTTGTTATTTTTACAGAGAGAATTATTAAGACAATAAATGATGTTTATTTCGTCAGAGGAAATTATATTCAATGTGCAACAAATTCATGTGACAGGCGCTTGTCTCTGAATAAATTGCTTTTCTCTTGTAAAAAATTTAAACGATTTTGAATATGCGAATGGATGTATATTATTATTTTGTTTTCAACTAAAGACAATGATTTGAAATGCGTTACATTTTTCTGTCAAAGTAAATTTGCCCACCTGTCAGTCTTGAACGTTATTTCAATTTATTTTCCTTTTCACTCGCTTGCAATCATTCTCAAAGTTCACTTATTTTCTGCTTTGTAGCAGAATCAGGGCTTGACTCCACGGTACTTGATCGAAAAGATAAGAACAGCTTTTACTAAACTGCTCAAAACAATTAGGGGAGCACTTAGCGTACTTTGGTTTACCCTTTTAGTCATAACTTTTATTTTATACTCTAAATATCTAAAATTTGTGAAATAGGTTCATTATCCCCCCCAGAATGAAATGGTAAAAAATTCTTAAACTAAAACTAAAGGGGCAAAAATTGAATCATAACATTGGAATAAATTAAAACATTTTTTTTTAAATTTTTGATTGTTAAAATTTGTAAAAATCAATTTTTAAACATCTAAAAATACAAGCATGAAGAATTTAGGGTTAATTTATCTAAAAAATTGATTCAGAGTTAATTTTATTTTACCATGTTTTTCAAATTTTCATTGAATTAAAACAAACATTTTTTTAAAAACATTATCTTCAAATACATGATTCTTCCATCTAAAGATACAAAAATAAAATATAACTTTAAAGAAACACGTTTTTAGTGAGAAAAAAATCGCAAGCTGAATGATTAAAATTGGATTTATTGGGAAAAGGGTTTAAATATGCTCCCCTAATTGTTTTGATCATTGTACATCCAATTAATTTGTAGACATAGATATCATAGTTAAAGTATTAGATTTGCAGATCACGTGACCTGCAATGCTAACGACGGGACGCGCATGGAGGCCAAATAAGAGGGCAAAATGGACAGTGTTGCTGCCACTTTAAGGAGAAAAATACTACGAAAAAATACCATTTAATCCTAAAATTACAAAAAAAAAATACTATAAAAGGATTTCAAGTTACTAAAATAATTCCAAAATGCAACTAGTATTTTTACGATATTTTTTTGTAATTTTAAAATTAGATGGTATTTTTTCGTTGTATTTTTCTCCTTAAAGTGGCAGCAACACTGTCCATTTTGCCCTCTTATTTGGCCTCCATGCGCGTCCCGTCGTTAACATTGGAGGTCACGTGATCTGCCAATCTAATACTTTAACTATGATATCTATGTTTGTAGACGAACTCCCCTTCCGATCAATCAATTTTCGTAAAAAGCTCACCGTGTCTGTGCGGACATAAGCCTTAAAAACACTTTCTTAAGATCTTATTAATTTTAACTTGAGGTTTAAAAAAAAATTACCATCAGTTAAATGATTTACTGCAAATAATAAAAATACGTTATAGTTGTAAAATTTCAAAAGATAGCGTTTCAACATACAGTCCCTGGACAAATTATTATATGCACTGCAAGATTCCATGTAAAATATTAATTACTGGGTGATATTGTACCGTTTTATTATTTTAAATTGATGTGGTTTTTTTTATGTTATCCAATCAATTACCGATTTATTTGACATAAATAAAATAGCATTCATTTAGAAAAGAATAAGTTTATTAAGTTTTAAAGAGAAGTGAAATTAATGTTAGTAAAAGTCAATATTTAGTGGAGCCACCTTTAGCCGCTATCAAAGCTTTAATTCTGCGCGGCATGCTATCAATGCAAGACTGTACCGTCTCCTTCATTTGAGGATGATGATTCCACACATAAATAATCTTATAATAAATAATTAATATAAATGAATCTTAATCCTAATTATCATAAAATAAATACAAATATGTAGTCTGCAACAATTCTTTTAATGTAGTTTAAATATACCATTATTGCATAAAACTTTTAAGAAACATAAAATTACTTTAAAAAGTGCGGTGCGTTTAATAATTTGTCCAGGGACTGTATGTGATGCGGGCAAATTCATTATGCATCCAGAATGAAATGGTAAAAAACAAGGAGGAAAAATCTTAATTTTTTAACTAAAGTTTAAGGGGAAAAACTATAATCATAACTTTTGAATAAATTATAACAACAATTTTCTTCAAAACTTTAATCGTGAAAAAAAAAGTTAAAATCAATTTTTAAACATCTAAAACGCAAGCGTGAAGAATTTGAATCAATTTATTTCATAAAGTTTTTTGGGAGTGAATTTTATTTTACCATATTTTTCACATTTTCATTTAATTAAAAAAACATTATTTAATTCTTCAAAACACATGATTCTTCCATCTAACGGTAAATAAGTGCGAGCTCAACTTAGTGAGAAAAAAAATCGCAAGCTGATGATTCCAAATGGAATCAATAAGGGTGAAAGGGTTTAAACTATGAACTCCCCTAATTCTTTTGAGCAGTGTAGATATTTGTAACAAATATTTACCCTTATGAGAAATGAACGTTGGCATCCCCTGTTATACAACATGACATCACTTCTATCGATGGTACATACTTATAACACGCCAATGCGCATTTTTCAACCTTGATCATTCACAGCTTCGTTAATTATTTAACGGAATGTTATTGAATTATGAAAGATAAATGCCCAGTAGAGATTAATCGCATCAAATAAATCACCAAAGGGGCATCGTTATTCAGTATCCTTTTGTATCAGGCTATAAATGTCAGTGTGACTGCTACATTAGGATGTAAAAGAAATACACACTTATAAAATGTGTTTGTTTTTTTACTTGTTCTTTAAGGGGAGTCGGATGGTTCTATCTCGCCCATGTTAATTTTAGTGTGTTTAGAAACATTTACCTGAGGAACTATATGAGATATCATTATGAATTTTTTATAGTTTGTTCTTTACATATAGTTCTTTGATTTAAACTGAGGGATATTTCATAGTATAAAGAATACTTTCACAGTTATTTTTTAAAAAATATGTACTAAAAAACCCCCAAAAATTCCGATTTAAAGTTATATAATTTTTTTAGAGAAAATATATTTAAATTAATTTTACTTCACGATGAATTAGAATAAATACAAATTATCTTCACAAGAGCTTTTGAGTCAATTTATCCCCTTCACGATGGTGTGAAAATGGGGGGACAAAAAACCACGGGCCTAGGGGCGCATAAAATCTAAATCCGGCCCTGGGCAAATTAGAGGGAGTTTTCCAACAGTGCGGAAAAGGATGTTAGCATAGGAAGTTCTAATGCAATTATATCTTCCACGTGTAACGGAAGCGGAAACTGGACTGAAGGTTTTACCTCTCAGTTATCGATGAACTTTTGACTCCAGACGCTGCTGCAGTGTTGCAATGTTTGTGCAGTACACTTCAAATTCATTTAACATTGGCACCATTAGATTGAGAACACCGCAAGTTAAACCGTAAGTACGATCCACTGTTTAAGATCCTATCATAGATATCATAGTTAAAGTATTAGATTGGCAGAACACGTGACTTCTAATGCTAAGGACGGGACGCGCATGGAGGCCAAATAAGGGAGCAAAAAGGCCAGTGTTGCTGCCACTTTAAGAAAAAAATACTACGAAAAAATACCATTCTAATTCTAAAATTACAAAAAAATATCGTAAAAATACTAGCTGCATTTTGGAATCTTTTTAGTGATCCTTTTCTAGAATTTTTTTTTTTTGTAATTTGAGAATTAGATGGTATTTTTTCTTAGTATTTTTCTCCTTAAAGTGGCAGCAACACTGGCCATTTTGCCCCCTTATTTGGCCTCCATGCGCGTCCCGTCCTTAGCATTGGAGGTCACGTGATCTGCCAATCTAATACTTTAACTATGATATCTATGGATCCTATTGACTCAAGGGGACATGAATTTCCAAAAACGAAACTAACATCTCTACTTACTAAATGTTAACCTATGGGGAAATTGGATGCATTGTTTCATAACTAGCGTCCACCATTTTTTACTTATTGTTTCCAAATTTGTCGGCATGCTTAGGTTTTGATAAGCTCCATATTTGTGCATAGTTAAATTGCCTTTAAATTAATTAAAATATTTTTAATAAGATGACAAGCGAAACGATGCCAGAGGATAAAAATTATATTCGAAAGCAATATCAAGAATTTTGCTACACAAAAACATAGGGCTTACCAAAACATACCAACAAATTCGGAAGCAATTACAGGTAAACAAATGTGGATGCTAGTCATGAAATAATCCCTCAAATTTCTCCATAGATTAGCATTATGGCGAACATATTTTCGTTTCCTGAAATTCATGTTCCTTAACATTGCAGCAGCGATTATCCGTCACCGTAGGTCCGGCGAACATTACCGGGACTGTTTCGTGTAAAACAGGCTTTGGCGTATTACCACTGAAACTTGATAACTACTCTGCAAAAAAATTATGTAAACATACAGCTTATTTTCCGCATATCCACAGCATATTATGTTGTATGTTTGTAGGTATTAGCAGAGAGCCTGAACCTGATCTATCTTAAGGTCCGTTAGGCCCAGGCCTAGGGCCCTAAATTTTAGGGACCCCTTATAATTTTCCCCTAGTACAGGAGAAAAACCGCTTAATTTCGTAGAAAACTTTCCTCATCAGGCATCTTTGGCGATGATAGCGAGTAATCGCCTAAACTGGTATAAAGAAACCAGTTTCTTACTTTCTTGTGCATCTTCTCTCACTGCAACACTGAAATTCAGTTCCGCGTTTTATTCAAAAGACTGTGTTCATCATCATGTTAAGCTTTAAAAATAAAGTACGATTGTTTGAAAATCACGAATTTTTCTAAAACAATTAAGAGAAATTTTAAGATTCGCAAATTAATTGAAAAGTCTTAAACCACGACTTTTCTACCTACCGAGATTTACGTGATGCACGATTCCGACGCTTGGACCAAGCGAAGAAGAAAGAGAGAAACCGGTTTCCTACCGCCAAGCAGACACAATTACGGGACGACTCCTAATAAATCAATCGGTTCTTCCCCTGTACTCTTCAAATATTAGTTTCTAGTATGATAAATACTGTTAATTACCAGAAATTCTGTCACTTCAAAAAAAATTTCAAGACCCCACGTCGATTGACTTGGTTCAGACGTTGACCTAAAGTTATTAGTTAGATCGATATTATAGGAAAGCAGATAAAATGTTATCAAAACATAAGATACATCGGCCAAGTAGCACCATCATTACGGACAATCATGCACCTCTTTTTCCTAAAAGGAGCCCCCAAAATATATTGTGAATATAGTCCATAGAAATCATAGTTAATATATTAGATTGACAGATAACGTGACCTCCAATGCTAACGACGGGACGCGCATGGACACCAGAATAAGAAGGCGAATGGGCCAGTGTTGCTGCCACTTTAAGGAGAAAGATACTACGAAAAAATACCATTTATATTCTAAAATTACAAACGAAAATACTAGAAAAGGATTTAAAGTCACTAAAAAGATTCCAAAATGCAGCTAGTATTTTTACGATTTTTTTTTTTTTTTAAATTTTAGGATTAAATGGTATTTTTTCGTAGTATTTGTCTCCTTAAAGTGGCAGCAACACTGACCTTTTGCCCCCTTACTTGGCCTCCATTCTCGTCCCGTCGTTAGCATTGGAGGTCACGTGATCTGCCAATCTAATACTTTAACTATGCTATCTGATATCTATGCTATAGTCTGAGTTTTCCTAGATCAGGCTCTGGGTGTTAGTGTAAACACAATTCTACAGCACCGGAAGCACATGCGCTTGAAATTTTACAGCACACTTGCTGGAAAACGTGACGTGAAAAGTTTTTAAATATATTTGCCCATCCTAATTTGGTAATGTTAATACTACTAATACAGTTAAGAGTTTAAAATGAAAGATTTTCTTATTTAACATTAAATTAATCCCAAAGTTAATAGTATAATGACTAGACTGTCGTTCGAGCTATTAATATAAGTTTTCGAAGCAAATAATTAGAACTATGTTTTTTTATAATTAACTATCTTAACTAGTGTCGTTAGCCCACGATAATGATAGTTAACAATGATCGTTAACTTAAGATGTAACTTTACCTCTCAAAGACAGTTTAGTCTTGAAAGATGCTTTATTAATTATAGGAGTAATAAAGTTGACATTCACCTCAAAAATGATTTTATAATCTTGAGTTCTATATAAAGAAATCAGGCAACCAAACAAAAATAAATGACAGATTTTAGTTGCCGAAAGTTTACAGCACTTTTTGAAAGTTCCCTTTGCCAGCTTTTTGTAAATTCTTTTTCGTTTTCTTTTATTTTCCTCATTTTTCCGCATCCGAGCGTTTTTTGCTCCTTATTTCGGAATTTGAGGAGAAAATAAGCAGTAATTATACTCGCCGCCAACCAAATTAGAACACGTTAGGGATGACGGTTTTTCAGAAAAAAAAAACGGTTTTTGAAAAACCGGTTTTACAACGCCGGTAAAACCGACCCGGTTTTACCGAACCTTCAAAACCGGTTTTATAAAACCGGTTTCCGCGAAACCGGTTTTTTTAATGGCAAAAAAACGCGGTTTCGGTTTTCCATCCCTAAAGTGTAACAAATAAGGGTAGCGGGAACTTATAACTATTATTTTCAGTGTTCGGCTTACTTATTTTTTTTCAGGGGGGGGAGAGAGAAAGTAAGGACTTTTTAACCCTCAGAGGGATAAGCAAACTGGCTGAAGTGTAAACTTGTTTTCACTGCATGAAAATGTATTTAAAATATTTCACTAAACATTTGATTTCTTAATTTTTTTAAAAATTGTTTTAGTATTAGATGGTTATTATGTGTTCCATGCTCTAAATTTTAAAAGTTTATGAAATTTTTTCAATTTTTAAGTGTTTAAAAAGTAGGTACGTTGCAGGAAAAAATGATAGTCAGGTGACTGGTTTATACGTCTGGGTCCCTCAGAAGGGGAATACATCCTAAAAAATATAAGTATCATCTATATCTAAATGAATATTAAAACAAATTAGCAAGAGTTTTAAACTTTTAATAAAGTTACAAAGTACGTGGGTTCAGTTGGTCAACCTCACATGGAACTGTGTTTAGTTCCCATGCTTGCTAATCCCCCATTTTTTCGAACCATCTGAGAGATGAAAGGCTAAGCAACCTTGCCTACGACTAATTCAACTTGTAATACCGGATAAGCTCGCCGTGATGTATATTTTCCATCCGGTTTGGGAGTGGAACTTTCTGATAGAATTGTACGGTTTTATCAAATTAAAGTCTACAAAGGTAAAGTAAATTCATTACAAAACATGTAATTTTAGTTACCTGCGCCAGTTCCTTATGCCCTGACGGTACTCTTAAAACCCATTTAAAAGACCTTTGTTTTACCTTTCATTGCTCGTTTAAGAGAAAATGGATGGTAGTGGGAATTTTATTCATGCAGTATTCAGTTTCAAAACATTAAAGACTAAAATGGTAAATCCTATTCATTCAACAAAATTTCGTTGTTGGTCAGAGTAATTTATTTATTATAAATAATAAGAAAGGAGAGAAAAACGAAAATAAATTCAACATCAAGTGCATTTTATATTCCAACTAATATTTTTTCATAATATATTATTATTAATAATAATTGAGCCGATAGCCTTGAAATAGGCAACGTCAAATCTATATATATAATACTCTTATACGGCGCCCAAATTTCCTTATATTTCTATCTCTGGAATGGCAACAATCGAAATGAACAAAAATACTACTAATTTCAAAATGGCCGACTGAAAACAACAAAAAGTGTTTGAAACAACAACTTTAGGATAGAATCAGTGAGTTTAAATTTAAACTTGCATAATATTAGGGACGTTTAAAGTTTGAAAATTTAAATTATAGTATCTATCGACTGAACTACTAAACACTATTTTTAATAAAAAAGGGAAAATAAAAATTGTTTTTAAACATAGTTTCTAAGCGTTGACGGCTACCACGGGTTTCCAATTTATTTACAAATGGATCATATTCACACAAGTAGTGACATATTTTCGCAATGATAACCATAATTTATAAGTATTAATTTGTAATTATGTTATTTTAAAAGGATACTATAGACGGTTAACCTAAAGGACCATGTCCGGCTTTGGCACCAGTCGAAATATGTCGCCAACTCAAAATGATACAAACCGAGCGTTTGCCAAGTCTGTGAAATGACAACAAATAATTACTTAAAATGCTATTCAAAACTGAAAATGTCTGCTGAGAGAACATGAAAGATTTTCTTATTAAAAATTATCTTGGCATTTGCTATCATAGATCGTAGCGATATTTTAAAATAAGAAAATCCGAACTCAACAGTTTGCTGCAAGTTCAAAACAATGTGCACAAAAAATAATTTAAGAAATGAGTTATTTTTATAATTAATGATTAATTACATTTTAAATATATTAATACGATTTAAGAATTTTTAACGATGAAAGAAATGGACAGGATTAACTTATAAAGGAAGTAGCAAAATAAATTCCCTAATGCAAACAGAATACATAGAAAAAACTGAACTATTTGATAATTATTCGCTTAAAATTCGATCTGTGGTGATTTTCGTAGTCAATGGCTGCCATAATACAAATTTGACGGGGTTACCACATTTTTCGAAAAAAAATGACGGACATGCTCCTTTAGGTTAACCCTTAAGGCTAGACTAAAATATTTCAATGAACGGTGAGCGAGCGAAGCGAGCCTGGATTGCGAAGCGATCCAAAGAGAACTGCGCAAGCAGTTCCCGGGGGTTGGCGAGCGATAGCGAGAAGGGGGCGTGCCCCCTAGTAATTAAAATTAAATCTTAATTCAGTGCATAAAGGGTTGAAAAATCAGTGCATAAAGGGTTAAAAAAACTACAATCACACCAAAAACAGCTCTTGGAAAAGACCACTTTCCCTGAATTGGTTCCGTGTCCCAATTCACAGTGATAGATTTAGGGGAGTTCCGTTGCAACCGCAGGATGTTAATCAGTTGAATTGGAGTGCTTGGCGTGCTTGTAAGTAGGGATGTATCGGGAGTCATCTGTTTATGAGAATTAAGGTTGTTGTAGTTAGAATATTCGATGTGAACAGAATTTAACTCGTAGATAAGTGGGGACCCTATTTCGCAGGGTCTAAAAATAAACACTTATCTGTTTTTAGTATTTAGTGAAAGAATTTTGGTTAAATGCTACGTTTTCTATTATTGGTACTTTTTCATATCGAGGTTGCAAATTGCGTCCAATGGAATCATTGACGACAAATTTGAGTTTTGAGCTAGAAAAAACGCAGTATACACAATTAAAGGAGCACTGTATACACACAGTGCCCGATTTAAAGACCCAGGGACCCACTTGACATTTGGGGCTCCCCACCACCATCTCGAAGCTATTTTGGAAATTTAGCAAATTCAAATTAAATACACTAGTACCAAAACATATAATTTTTAATCGAGTTTAATAAACATCAGAATAATAAAGTATGTTACTATAGTTATTATATAAAATTTATAAAATCACACGGCGACACGGCGAACTTTCTTCTGTGCAAAAAAAAAACGAATGACGCCATCATAGTCAATTGACTGCTATATTTCTGACTCTATGTTCATTACTGAGAGTGAGTTGAGCCTGTTCTCTCCTATGTTAGATCTTAAGAAATTCTTTACTCTTTTTTTAGTTTTACTAGTTTGGCGATTTTCAAATTATTTTAGGCGATTTTTTGTCGATTTTATCTTTTTAACGGCCCTCTTCCTGACTGGGCCCCTAGGCCCTCGCCTTGTAGGCCTACGCCGAAATCCGGCACTGTATACACAGTTAAATGCACTTTATACACAGTTAAATGGAAATACTCCGTTTGGTGGAAGTAGTACATTTTTGGCGACTTAATCGCTTGCTCCCGCGAAATGGAATAGTATACCATTTAATTTTTCATGCGAAGATATTATTTAAAAGTACATCATGTTAATTTAATTTCATGCAATTCTGAAACAAACAAAGTTTTACGTAATTATAAAACAAATATAATAAGAAAAGTTACTATCGTTTCAAAAAAAAAAATTGCATTGAGAGTAGGTGCTAAGCTCCCACGTATGAATGTAGTTTAATATCAAACGAGGTTTGAATGAGCTATACAGCCTTCCACTCTTTACGCAGTTGCCTTAACCAACCCGGTATTCGAACCCCAGACCAGCAACATAGTAGTGCGCTGCCACTTCAGCCACTGAGCCTCTCTAAAAAAATACAATAACAAAACAAGTAGGTTTGTAACAGAATCTGTCACTTAACCCGCTTCCACACAACAGTTGTATTTAACAGGTAAAAAGGCAACAAACACAGAATTAATTCTATATTAAACATTTACATGATAAATTTGGCTAGTTTCTTTTATTTTATTTTGAAAATTCAATAATTATTTCTTATCGTTTGCAAAAATTATTTATATTTCAAAGAATAAATATGTAATATTCATCGCTTTTAAATAGAATGAAAATATTTTATATCAACATAAAAAGAATCTCGTAGTGAAGTATATTTGACGTCATTTCAAACTGATCGATGTCGCAAAAATAAATTTATTTTAATTGTCTAAAAGAATTCAAGTTTCTCGAGCGATTGTTGCGAATGGCAATGTTGATTCAATTCTAATAAAAATGGCTTCTTATGCTTTTTAAATGAGCAATAAGTTTTGCAGTTTATAAATATTTGAAGTACTTCGAATTCGAATTTTTTTTCTGAAATTTTCAATGTATTCTAATTTCGATGCGCTGAATTTTTTGACGTATCACACTTGTCCGTAGATTTGTAGTTTGGGCTATGAAAGTGGGTGACGGACTGAATGATTATAATACCTTCCACTTTTTAGGTTATAAACGTAGTGTGGAAGCTAAAAAAACAGCTCTTTGAAAAGATAGACTATTCCCCGTGATAGATTTAAGGGGATTACCGTTGCAACCGCAGGATGTTAATCATTTGAATTGGAGTGCTTGGCGTGCTTGTAAGTTAATAGGGATGTATCGGGAGTCATTTGTATATTACAATTAAGGTTGTTATATGTGTCGAATATTCGATGCGTATCGAGATGAACTCATATAGAAGGAATTTAAGTAGGGAGTGTACTAACCTTATAATGAAAAGTCTAAAAATAAACACGTGTTCTGTTTGTCCGTCATGTGATTTTTGAGAATTTAGGAAAGAATTTTGGTCAAATGCTTGAAATTATTTTTTTTCTTTCAATGGTAGTTTTCCATTGCGAGGATGCAAATCACGCCAAATGAAATCTTTGACGACAAATGGTAGTTTTTGGTGATAAAACACAGTATACATAAAGGACTACTTTATACACAGTTAACATGGCACAGTATACATAAAGGATACTTTGTACACAGTTAATATGTCACAGTATACATAAAGGATACTTTATACATAGTTAAATGTACAGTATACATAAAGGACTACTTTATACATAGTTAACATGATACAGTATACATAAAGGACTACTTTATACACGTTAACATGGCACAGTATACATAAAGGACTACTTTATACACAGTTAACATGGCACAGTATACATAAAGGAATACTTTATACACAGTTAAATGCACAGTATACATAAAGGACTACTTTATACATAGTTAACATGTACAGTATACATAAAAGAACTACTTTATACACAGTTAACATGGCACAGTATACATAAAGGACTACTTTATACACAGTTAACATGGCACAGTATACATAAAGGAATACTTTATACACAGTTAATATGTCACAGTATACATAAAGGACTACTTTATACACAGTTAACATGACACAGTATACATAAAGGACTACTTTATACACAGTTAACATGGCACCGTATACATAAAGGACTACTTTATACACAGTTAACATGGCACAGTATACATAAAGGAATACTTTATACACAGTTAATATGTCACAGTATACATAAAGGACTACTTTATACACAGTTAACATGACACAGTATACATAAAGGACTACTTTATACACAGTTAACATGGCACAGTATACATAAAGGACTACTTTATACACAGTTAACATGGCACAGTAGATACATAAAGGACTAACTTTATACACAGTTAACATGGCACAGTATACATAAAGGACTACTTTATACACAGTTACACATGGCACAGTATTACATAAAGGTAATAAGACTTTATACACAGTTAATATGCACAGTATACTAAGTATACATCATTAATGACGTTACTAAGACTACTTTATACACAGTTAACATGGCACAGTATTTTTATACACGTAAAGAGTTTGGAATACTTTATAACATTACAGCAGTTAGATTTAATGTCACATATAATTATAGTAAGCAATATAAAGGAATTTCTTACTCTTTATATACACAGTAATAAACATTTGTATCACAGTATACATAAAGGACTACTTTACGTAATGACACAGTAACATGGACACTTATACAAGTTACAACAGTTAATAAAGACTACACTAAACACAGTTTAAGGTTATCAAGGGAAATAGTTCGTTTGCCTTTTTATTTTTTTTTTATACAAAGAGTTTTTATTTCAAAGTACAGCATGTGATGATTTAATTTTATATAATTATAAAACAAACCTAATAAGGAAATTTTTTCTCTTTAAAAAAAATACTTTCTTTCGCAAGCAAGCCCTAAGTTGCCAAGCATGACGCTCGTTTAGATTTGAATGAAATTTCCGCTTTGTTCTTATTTAATTTCTATGAAAAAGCTGCACACTTACTAAATATGAGGGGCAGGTCTTTACGACATAGTATACACCTAATTTTACATTTAAAAAATCACGTATATCCTTATTTTCAAGCCTGTTTACTCACAGGCCAAAATAATGCAGTGAAAGGTTTTGGCTAATTAATTAAATAATTAGTAAAAAAATAAGTAAAATTAAAATAATATTCGAAAAATCATTTGAATGATCAATGGCAACAGAAGTGCTGAATGAAAAATAAATTAGTTCTTGATCCTAAATTGGTCAATCAATTTCACGTGAAAACATAGCACCGATCGAAGGAATAGCATGAATGAAATCTGAAAGAAATACGTCACCTAAAACAAGCCAATTAATTTTTTTTTTGTGCTTAAGTAGACAAACAACGAAACGGCAAATAAAAATTGCTCGGAAAAACTTTCAGATGGTAGGGTCATGGTTTTATATGGTATTTATACAAGGGTTTTGTAGAATAGAAACATTCCAAATAAAATTTATATAGAAATCCTTTTTTTCTTGAGTAATTTTTACCTATTCAACTATCCAGTATAGTCAATAAAAACTTAGTTACAGAGCTTCAAATCGTAGCAATTTTGTGAAAAAAACCAAAAACATTTTTACAAATTCGGAAATGCAACGTGCATTATTGAAAACCTTAAATGCTCTTTAAAACTAAATTTCTCTTAAACTTCAAAGCAAACAACCATGTTTGTTTCCAAACTCAAACTTTATCTTACAAAAAAACATCATCTTTAACACAAGCAATTCCTTTCAATCGTTTAACTTTCGAAAAAAAAATCGATTTACAAGAAAATACCAAATTACAATTTAAAAACTAAATTTCTCTTCTTAAACTTCAAAGCAAACAGCTATGTTTATTTCCAAACTCAAAACATCGTACAAAAAAAAACTTTCATCTTTGACTCAAGCACTTCCTTTCGATAAAAAACATCGATTTACCAAAAAATACCAAATTGCAATTTATACTACTTTTTAATTTCTTGGAAAATGTTTTACATGCATCTAATTACCCAGAAAAACACATTAAAGAACAAGAACCCTTCAAATGAATCCCATTTCAAAAAAAAAAAAAAAAATCTCAACCCTTTAGTCTGGTTTCAGTTAGTTTAGCCTTTGAAATATCTAATAGCCCAGAAGAATAAGGCAGACGATTTCCTTGAAGTTATCCCCTTGAATGGAAAAAAAGAAGGTTTGAAAATGGAATAAGAGTTAGGAAGTATTTGCCCTTTGTATACATCTTCGAATCCAGTTTACAGTCTTTGGAAAAGTTTGTTTTGAAGGTGCTGTAACTGATAATAAACTGGTTGGGTGAAAATGGGCTTAGATTAGGTTAGTTTGTATTATCGTCCAACTAGAGCTACACGAGGGCTATTGGTGACGCGAGTCGTATTTTAGAACCACAGTCAAGTGACGAGCCGACACCTGAATAGCCACCCAACGCAACCGTTAAGGACGACATCGTACATTAAAATCTCATGTTTTGATCATGTTTTACATGTTACAAGTTGTTTGAATTTTTAAATGTCAAATATATAGGAAAAGTTTTGGTTAAATCCTAATATCTATACCGGCGACACTTTTACCGAAAAAGCTTAGTTAGAAGTTTAGTTTAGTTTGAATATAGTCGCACTAGAGCTACACGAGGGCTATTGGCGACGGGCGTCGTATTTTAGAACCACAGTCAAGTGACGAGCCGACACCTGAATAGCCACCCAACGCAACCGTTAAGGGCGACATCGTACGCAGCGTTAGGACTTTGAAGGATATTTAACGTGCACTCCCTCCACACGGGGTATTATTCGTCTAACATTTTTGGCTGCACGGGCCGTTTATAGGTCGGCAGTTAATTTGGCGATACCCGGACCCGAACCTGGGACCTTCTGCATGCTAGGCAAATGCCTAACCGACTGGGCTCCCCAGCCCCAGAAGTTTAACGTGCATTCTCTCAACACGGGGTATTATTCGTCGGATATTTTTAGGGCTGCGCGGGCCGTTTATAGGTCGGCATGCAGTTATTGAAAATGGGTTTAGAAAAGGGAAGTTTCATCCATTAGGCAACGACTTTGTGGACCCCATTTACACCTGAATTCCGCAATAAAAATGCTAACTTTAGGGGGGGCTGGGGAGCCCAGTCGGTTAGGCATTCGCCTAGCATTCCGAAGGTCTCGGGTTCGGGTCCGGGCATCGCCAAAATAACTGCCGACCTATAAACGGCCCGCGCAGCCAAAAATGTCCGACGAATAATACCCCGTGTTGAGAGAATGCACGTTAAATATCCTCCAAAGTCCTAACGCTGGCGCTCCCGTCGCCAATAGCCCCCGTGTAGCTCTAGTGTGACGATAATTCGAATTAAACTAAAGCTAACTTTAAGGTTTTTTTAAATTAGTTTTTCGTATACATTGTCCGGGACTATGTTATTCATTTGTCTAAGATTGTGTAGATAAACTTAAGCAGAAAGTTCCTTTTCGCGGGGCAAGTTTCCTTACCAACAATCGTTAGTGGAGAAGATTATGGAGATAGGAAAAAAAATTCCTTTCTAACCAAACTGCGGGATACAGCTTTGTCAATATACGGCCTTTACCCTGTCTTTAGCGCTTTTACACCGAATGCAAAGTTTAATGCCTCCCTTTTGTTTAGTTGCAAACTTTAGTGATTACGGTCTCTTGTATGCTCATTGTGCTATTTGACATTCAGAGTTGAAAGGCGCGCATAAGAGCATGTCCTTTGGATGGTATTTGTTGGTCTGCCAAAGTCCTAACTGTCACTCGACCAATCCAAACAAAAATGGGTTTGGAAATAGGGTTATATATAGTAAAACCCTTTTGTGAATACCATTAACACCTTCATCAACGAATAAACAGGGTTTTTTAATAATGTTGAACTGTAAATGACATAGCCAGCTCTCCTTATTTTAGTTCTACGATATGTTTTTCTCCTGTTAGCTAATCAGGTTCGCTAACCTTACCTTTGATACTTTTGCTGATGGGGTAGTTATCAAATTATTTGTTAATGTGGTTTGCCGTATAAGGACAGACCAAACGCGCCATCCAAATCAGAGTCGAGAAACACCAAAGAGCTAACCCTGTTCTCAATAGCCCAATATTGTTGAAAATACAACCATCATTTCAATTTAAAACCCATTACTACAGTCATTTCCCTGTAGACCTAGATTTCTAGGAGGCATACCATATCCTCAATAATAAAGGTAACTTAGTTAATGACATGGCCGGAACTCCTAATTTTTCTATTGTATGAACCACAATTATTTTAATTTTTTTTGCAGGTGGTTGTCTGTTTTTTCGTTGCTTTTAGCTTTTTTTTTAATTTTTGGCAACATTAATTTTTAAATATCTTTTTTCTTCTTACTGTTGTGCGTTAGTATTTTCTGTTTTCATTTATCGTTTTTAGGCACTAAAGACGGGACTTCGTTTTCCCGAAGCAGCTGTATGCTTTTTTAAGTTTTTTTTTTAGCTTTTCATTAAATACGTTACTTTTTTGAGATACTTGATGATTATTATAGATAATTTTAAATAAACTTATTTCCGACTAAAAAAAACATTAAAACTTTGTCACACCAACGCATTTCCGATGTTGAAGGAGATTTTCTTATTTCAGTTTCACTCAAATGAGATACAGGGTGTAATAGGATGTCTTATCCCTTTTATTGCAACTCAAAATGCATTTGGCTGAAGGGGGATATATTTTAAATGCTTTGACAAAATTTTAATTCTCTTTTAACTGAATAGGAATGAAATTAATTTTAAAATATTTATTGCCATGAAAAGTCATGGAAGTAGAATTATCTAAATTTGTAAAGTAAATTTTATTCTTACACATTTTAGTTTAGTTAAAATTAAATCTTTTGTTGTGTTGGCAACTTTGAATTTCGTTTTCGATAAATCTGTCGATTACATCTTTAACAACTCATGTTTTAACATCTTAGAAGTGCATCTTTAAGTATTTATTTCTATAGTGGGGCTTTATCAAGTCTGTTTGTGTGTTCAAAATGAGTTAAATTTTAAGAACATCAAAGTAATAGGATTTTTTTGTTCAATACAAGAGAAAAACCATAGCACCCTCATATTTTCTTTGATAATTTCTGTTAGATTAATGGGTTTCAAGTCTTTAGAGGCAACAGTTCAACAGGAATGAAAATAAGGCTTGATTGGTTAATTAATGTAGTGGTTGGAGCTTACGAAGTCATCCAACCAATCACCGAAACCTCCAATTGAATCCAGGAATGAAAACAAGGATTTTAAGTCACGTAAAACAAACACATTGTATAATGGCTTACTACAAAATAAAAAAATAATAAAATCTGATTATAAAATATTTTATTGTTGTTATTTTCTCCCGTTTCATGATTTTGAAGTATACAACTCTATTATCTACCGGGTGGTTATAAAACAACGCTCGCTATTCCGAGAGGTATGTAGCTTGAATGAATAATCCGAATGCAACAAACTTCGAGACACTTACTAATCAAGAAGGGGGGAAAAGAATGGAATCGTAAAAAAACACCATCTTCTCTTGACCAGGGTTCTAAATTACGAGGCGTAATTGGCTGTGTTAAAGCTCCTAAAGGAGGCTAGAAATAGGCAGCCGGAATCGATTACATTACATTAAAAAATAAATAGTTACAATAATCACCGACAGATGGCGCTGTCAATGCAAACACAATATAAGCATTGGCAAAACCCAGAAGCGGTCATTTCTTGCATTAAATGTAATGTAATCGATTCCGGCTGCCAATTTCTAGCCTCCTTTAGGAGCTTTAACACAGCCAATTACGCCTCGTAATTTAGAACCCTGGTCAAGAGACGAGGGTGTTTTTCCTTTTTATGATTCCAATCTTTTTCCCCCTTCTTGATTAGTAACTGTCTCGAAGTTTGTTGCATTCGGATTATTCATTCAAGCTACAGACCTCTCCGATTAGCGAGCGTTATTTCATAACCACCCTGTATTTGTTTAAATTAGGGAACTTTCCCATTTTGCTTTCCCAACCAAATAGGTCGCCTAAAATGAACAACCGACTTCAAACGGAACATTTCCAGAACAACGCCAGGGGTCCGTTTGGCGAGATTTGCGCCCGTGAAATGGAAAAGAGTCCAAATTTCGCTAGTTATTTCGGAGAGTTAAATTTCAATAATCAATCAAACGCCAAATTCGATTAGATTACCTGAATGTTATAAATTCAACGCCTTGCCTACTAGGCTATAACTCCAGCAATAAGAAAGAAAGTGAAACATAGTAAATAAATTCGAATTGGTCTTAAGGGTAAAACACTTCCAAAAACATGTATGTCTGTTTACTACATCTACCCAATTACAAATATCACAAATACATTATAATTTCATTCAAACAATTCTAATGACTAACACAATTATTTACAAACGTTCAAAGTCAATGAGATTAAGGCGCATTCCCAAGCCCAAAGTTATATTAAATTTAAGAATTCCAAGGTATAAATTGAAACGGGAGCAAAAGATTCGAATTAGGTCGTTTCCGTTGGGGTTTGGGGATCGGTCCCACATTTGAAGAGTTTAGTGGGAAAACGTGCTAAGTGACATTTTTGAAAAAATTGAGATTCTCGAGTCAATGAACATATTACTAACTTCTTTAAGAATAACAAGTTTCCACTTTTTCATAAAATTCAAGTTTAGTATATTTTTTACGGCTTGCAAGTACCGTTTTTAATAAGTCTGAGTGCAAACTGAAAACGTTAAAGCTCATTTTCCCAATTTTTTACAACTTTGTCACTTAGCACGTTCTTCCACTAAATTCCTCATTTATACTGACAGCCCTGACGTATGTATGATAAATGAAATCCCACATTTCGGCCCAGAGATTAACCGCTGATCCCACTAGCGGTATTCTAAATACAAGATCGTATACACCTACAGTAGAACTCCAATTATCCGAAGCGTTGCTGATTATTCGGATTCCAGGGAAAATCATAGTCGCGATGAGCAAAATGCGATTAGTTTTTTTTTCGATTTTGCGACAACAAAATAAACTTAGTCGCAGTTATCGTGACTACAGTTTTTCTAAAAATCTGCAATACTAACTTTTTTATATCGTGGTTTCCAAAAATCCGGGCAAAAATAATTATCTTAAGATCAGAAATCTTCACCTATCCTTAGTTTTTTTAAATCATTGCGGTGGTTATAAAATCGCAAAAATTCGACAGTCCTAAAATAGCTCTACACATCGATCTACAAACTTCGAAACTTAGGCGAACTTCATAAAATTTTTAAATTGGAGCTATTGTAAAATCCCCAAATTGTGGTGATTGTCAAATACATAGAAACTCTGACAAAAACTTAAATAACTTAACTAAAAATATGTAGTGACTTGTGATTTCTTAAATTTTGGAACTCCAATTATCCTAAAATGGCGAAACTTATGTGATTCCATGAAATCGCGAAACTCCGGTGACTCTATAAACACGCAAGTCCGGCGATCTTAAGGGGACGCATTACCCAAAATTTAGGGCTGCCCAGAAAATAATTAAACACGCTCGAATGCTGTGAGCTAAGGATATTGCAAAAAAAAGAAGGAATCCTTTGTAATAGTGGAGTTTTATTGAAAATGATACAGTGGTTTGGCGAAATGGTTTTGGAAATTTTATGTTGAATTTTTAAATTTTTAAATTTTAAATTTTTGAAATTTTAAATTTTTGAAATTTTAATTTTTTGAATTTTAAATTTTTGAAATTTTAAATTTTTTGAAATTTTATTAATTTTTAATTTAAATTTTTTAAATTTTTGAATTTATTTTTAAATTTAAATTTTTTGAAATTTTAAATTTTTGAAATTTAATTTTTGAAATTTATTTTGAAATTTTAAATTTTTGAAATTTTAAATTTTTTGAATTTTAAATTTTTTGAATTTTTAAATTTAATTTTCAGCTTGTGAATGGTTAAAACCCTAAGTCTTTTAGGTAAATTAATGTAGAGCTACAAAATTATTTTCCTGTGTTTAAACATATGGGTTTAACAAAAGTTGGTATGGGATAAGGTCTAGTGTGAATAGATGTTTTTTATAAAAATGACGACGTTGAAAATTTACAAAAAAATCTTATTTTTGGGCCATTTTTATACATAAAGCTACCTAACTGTTTTTGTTTAACTGATAGCCCAATATCCATGCCAACTTTTATTAAGAGATGTCGTGGGAAATCCATTAAAAAATTCTTTAAATTATAGGAGGAGTAGCATTTTGAAAAAACGTTAGAATTTTAATTTTTTTTATTTAAAAAAAAAAAACTTACGTTTCAATATTTATCTTTTTTTCGTATATGTTTATTGAATGTTACTTCTTTGTAAAAATAGTTTAATTTGAATGCTGGCGATAAAAATGCTGGATTTAATTTTTTGGGTACCACGTCCCCTTGAAATAGTCATTTTGGGCACTGTTAACTCCAAAAATGGCAGAGAAATTATTCAAATTTATTTTTCATAATTAAAAAAAATTCTAGGTATTGTGCATTGCGCTTAGGTTTTAAAGTTAGTTCGCAAAGAACATCTTTCGTAATCCTATGGACAATTACTGCGTTTCAAAACATATTTAATTCGTTTAAGCATATTGAAAACTTCTCAAACTCAAGTATTTTGGTCTTTTAAATGTTTTTATTTTTAAATTCTTTTTAATTGATTGTCGTATGCGTGTTAAACTAATCTGTACCTAAGAGACGTCACGTTGGCTTTTTGTCTGCGCGTGTTATTTGTTCACGTTCACTGTATTTCTTAGGAAATGTGAAAGTCTTTCATCCTTACAAACTGCTTAACAATTATGCTACTTTTGAAACGTGTATCATTGTTATCCAGTTAATTTATCTTCAACGGTGAACGATTCCCAATGATATTCCGATGAATCCAACACTCATTAGTTCTGCAAAAGCTCATAACACGCTAGTGTGTGATATTATAACTACAACCAAATTGGAACAAGCTGTTTAATCCTTGATAATGTACAACCAAATTAATTTGCTTCGATTAATGATCATTAGAAATTGGTAATTTAAATTGAATTTTGGAAATTAAGTGTATTTAATGCATAGATCGAAACATCGCAAAAACATAATAAGTTGACGGTTAGAGCTGTTAAATTTTAGTTGAATCGCTTTTCGGCAAATTTAAATGATTTTTCGTTGAATTAACATATTTTGTGAATATTTAACCTTACATTCGGAATCTGCAGCTTTATAGTTAACCAAGAAAAACACAATGGATTCGGCGTTCAATGAAACTTGTACCATCCGAAACCGAGCATCAGATACCGATAAAGTTTCGTGACCGCTCTGTCACTCAGTTTGAGTTAATCCGTTTTTTACTGCATGGCGAAAAGCCATCCAAAATGGAAATGAATGAAATGAAAAGAACATTTTGACGTAGAAAGTTTGTAATCAAAGAAATTTTACAATCAAATGGGTAAAAAACTTGGATTTGTGAAAATTAAAAGGTCGTAATTTCTTTATTGCCAACCCAAATTGAATTTGATCCGTATCGAAATGAATCAATTTAAACTTGGTATTATTTTAAATTTGAATTTGGGAAGAATGTTGCTATTTCTTTTTTAAAAAATAAAAATATAAAAATTTGTAAAGTACATTTGATTAGTGTTATGCGTTATAACACAAATCTTTAATTGTGTTTTGAAATCCCGCTTACTGCTAAAATAGAATATCGAAACTTGCAGGATGTTTAGACATTTTTTTGTTTGAACACATCAATACAATATGTTGTTAATATAGTTCCTTCAAAAAATGGGATCATGGACTGTTTTAACAAAATTAACTGATAATAAATACGGGCTGAAACTCATGATTTATTAAGAAAAAGTTCTCCTTTTGTTTTGTTTATCTGTTGTCGCGCGTTTTTTATTATTCTCCGTTCCATGGTCGTGCTTTTTTTGAAAAACTATGAGTTTACTAATTAAATTTGCTAAGTTCATAAAATCCCATGAGTTCATTTAAATATACTTAAAAAACTGCGTTAACTTTGAATACAAAATTTTTATATTTCTCAGTTATTGCAAGTTTGCTGCCCGACAAATTTATAAATTAATGCCGTTATCCTTAATTAAGGGCAATTTAATGACTACTTTTTGCATTAATATTTTTGAATTTGGGAATTGAGATTTTTCTAAACAGAAGATAAACAATATTAACAGAATTTGTTTAACAACAAACAATTTATATATTATTTAAATTAACACATTATATAAATAAACATCCTAAATTCGAAAAATTGAGAAATAGACAAAAAACTATGTATTTCTAGTATCAGGATTTTGACCATTTCAAGATTTTGGCCATGTCTATATTTTGGCATATCGGAGTTTCGGCTGTCGGTAATATGTCCCAGACCCAAAATTGTTGGATTCATTGGTAATTGTTTTACATAATTACTGTAATAATTTGCTGGACTTAAACTATACACTGAATTTTTATTTAAAAAAAAGGTTTACACTCATTATGTTATGTATAATATCATCTGGTTGGTTTCAACATAAATGATTTTTATTAATTATATCTTCCTGTGGTTTCTTTTCTAACTAAGTTTTTAAAAAAATGAAAAATACACTGAATTATATATAATTTTGTTGGAAAGCATTGCTCCCATTGAAAAAAAATATTATAAATCTAACATGTTCGCCCATACATATTAAAATATTCTCCCACAATATTTAAACAATATCTTATAAAAAAATATCTTATCTGCGTTTTGAAATGAAGTATAACTTTAACAATTTCTATACTTTTTAATATATATATAAAGCATTAAAGTTACGCTTCATTTCATTAATAAGATAATAAATTTTTTATTGTTTAAATAATGTGGGAGAATATTAAAATATTCTTCCACAATAAATATTAATATTATAAAAATATTATATATAGAAATATTAATATTTCTACAGAGAACATAAATGAATTTTTTTATATTTTTAATAACTTATAAAAATCATTTGATTGCAGAAATTGTTTTTCTACAGGTTACATACTGATGATAGATGTAAATGCCCTCTGAGGATTTAGTTGTAAATTATGCGGAGGCGATTCCACCTGAAGTACACAATTATTGGAGTCATTCTCATGGTCATCCATTCACCCTTTTCAGGTTAGTTACATTTGTGTTAATTTTTTTTCTAAAGCATACACTGTTAAATATACTGAAAATTCTTTGTAAAATAAAATATTTTAACAAGTTAAATTCATGTGCATTATTTTTTAAAGAATATCTTGTAAAAAAATATTTTTTAATACTACACCGTTTAACTTTTTTTTTGTTCTTGTTTGGTTTCAACGTAATGATGGTTCCAAGTGGCTGCAACGGCTGTATACAGTCCCTGGACAAATTATTAGACGCACTGCAAGATTTCATGAAAAATATTAATTACCGGGTGATATTGTATTATTTTAAATTGACTTGTTTTTTATTTTTATATGGTCCAATCAATTACCGATTCATTTGACATAAATAAAACAGCATTAATTTAGAAAAGCATAAGTTTATTAAGTTTTAAAGAAAAGTGAAATTAATGTTAGTAAAAGTCAATATTTAGTGGAGCCACCTTTAGCCGCTATCAGAGCTTTCATTCTGCGCGGCATGCTATCAATGCAAGACTGTACCGTCTCCTGCATTTGAGGATGATGATTCCACACATAAATATTCTTATAATAAATATTTAATATAAATTAATCTTAATCATAATTATCTTAAAATAAATACAAATATGTAGTCTACAACAATTCTTTCAAATAAAAATTAATCATATTGTAGTTTAAATATGCCATTATTGCATAAAAACTCTTAAGAAACATAAAATTACTTTTTAAAAAATACAGTGCGTCTAATAATTTGTCCAGGGACTGTAGTGAAATGTTTCAACATAATTTTGGTATTCATTTGAACCATTTCTCAGGTATTTGTTACCAAAACCTGAAAAATGGTTCAACCTAATACCGAAAATTTTCTGACACATTTCACCATGCAGACGTTTCAGCCACATAGGAACCATTATTATGTTGAAACCAAGCATGTAATTTTTAGCAGTGTAGCATTAAAAATATCTTTCTTACCAGATATTCTGTAAAGAAATGATACATTTAAATTAAACATGTTTAAATAATTTTGTAAGTTTGTCTGGTAGAAAGACCAAAAGATATTGGTTTGGCGAAGTAAATTATGTACATTGAATCATTATATTAGATTAATATGAACGCTTAAAATTTCAGCTCATATTTGGTTAAATAAGATTGCATAAAATAATTTTTAAAAAAAACTGGTTTAATTTGTTTCACTTGCAAATCGTTTTAGCAAGTTGAGAGATTATTTGATGTTATTTTGTATCAAACAATAATACGAGGGTTGTTTTTTTTCAACCTCCGATGAGCTGTAACAAAAAGACGGGTCAAAATACAAAAAAGATTTTTTTTTGCCAAAAGTAATGTACAATACTGCTTATATCTCCACATAATTACCTTGACGATCAAAGCATTTTTCATATCTGTAAACAAGCTTTGAAATACCCTCTTCAGAAAATGTCGCCGCCAATGATTTGAAGGGAGTTGTGGCTGTTTCTTTGAGCTCCACGTCAATTTGGAAGCGCTACAATCCAAGCCACTATGCTAATAAATAATTCACTTATATGTGGTACACCTTCGAATTTCCCTAAACACTTGGTCAACTCGCTGAACAATGCCGTATGTAGCGACAGACTTGCTTCCTTGGTCCCCTTCTTCATGACCATCAGTTCGGCCAACTTTAAATAAGTTAATATGCTTTGTTTATCACAATTGAGACGCAAAACTTATTCAGTAAAAATACTAATAACGCACTATTTGCAACTGTATCACTTAACATACCCTTTCGAACCTACTACAAAAACCACAACCACTACCACACAAAGATCTTACTTAATTATAATTAATAGAATCGTAACTATTGTTAATATCCCTGCATTCCCTATCAACGCAACAAATGTCACAGCATACATTTCAACCTTATTGCGCCGTAATCCGGCGGGTAAGACGCACCACGACAAGAGACGCTTTCGAAAATCTCGCGGAGAAAAAGAAAGCCGCATATAATACCCCATGCGTCTTGATTTAACAAATCGCATTTAATCCATGGCTTCTGAGTGTGGATGGGGAAGAAAATATCGTTATGATATTTGGTCACTTGTTATTTTAATATTTTTTTTAATTGGAGGCTGTTTTTTTGGCGTATTAACCCATCAATTGCGACTTTGGGAACACCATAATTACCTTCATTTCCGTATAAAAAAGTTAACTTAAAGTTATTAAAATTCATTTTTCACGTAACTTAGTTTGTTCTATATAACATATTCGGGACAATAGTCTTCAGGTGTCTTATATTTTATTTAGTTTGATAAACTTGAGCAGAAAGCTCATTTTCACCAAGCAAATTTTCTTGACAAACGTTGTTATTTAGTTAAGAGTTATTGAGTCATTATTGAGTTTGCAGACTCGGCATATTCCCCTGAACTGAGAGCCCTTTTTACTGTGGCACCATTTAGGCGACTCTCGCTACCAGTTTTGATGATATGCTCAGATTATAATGAAAATAAGCTCTCTGTGGATCTTAAAATATATGCCAAGATTTAATTTTGCGAGAGAAGCCAAGGTTTTCTTTAAATACACAGAAAATCGGTATCAGTAGCGTAAAGAAGAAAAAAAAAGGAAAATACACATAAAGTCGAAGAAGAAAATATACCGATTTTCTTTAAATAGCACAAAAAATAGGTACATTACTGCCTCACAACATGTAATAGTATGCAGTCTTCTGTTGTCGTTGTTGTCGTGTCCATGATATGTGCAAAAACTAGATGGATCCGAAGCTGTCGTAGACAGCTTTCGCTATTTCTTCTGCATCTTCGGAGAGAATTAAAACTTCTGGGTCTTCAAAGCCAATCCTGAAGAGCCTGGCTTGAATTGCTTGGCAGCCAGCAGTCTTCTCATGCAAACTTATTATATTTTCCTTTACATTTAGATCACAAAAAGTATTCTTTGAAAATGATAATGTAGCACTCTCTGCGAACTGTATCACTTAACATATCCTTTCAACCTTATTGCAAAAAAACACAACCACTTCCACACAAAGATCAAGACTTAATTATAGTTAATAGAAATCGTAACTATTATTAATATCTCCGCATATCCTAACAGCGCAACAAATGTCACAGCATACATTTCAACCTTATTGGGCCGTAATCCGGCGGGTAAGACGCACCACGACAAGAGACGCCTTCGAAAATCTCGCGGAGAAAAAGAAATAGAAAGCCGCATAATACCCCATGCGTCTTGATTTAACAAATCGCATTTAATCCATGGCTCCTGCGTGTGGATGGGATAGAAAATATTATTGTGGTATTTTGTCGCGTGTTATTTTGACCTTTTATGCATCGAATTAAGTTTTTAATTTTAGTTATTTGTCTTTGAATATTTTAATGTTGTCTACTATGTATAGTTGGTTTTTTTTTAAATGTTGAATTCAATAATTTGTAAATTGTTTGTGATTTTTTGAGATTTTTAGTATAAATGCATGTTACTTTTTAACTGTAGCTCACATTTTAAAATCCATACCCAGTTCTTGAACAAATAGTACTAAAAACAAACTATAAAAGTTGGGTGGAATTATTCTCAAAATTGAAAGAGGAGTAGCGTTTCAAAAAAAGTTCAAAATTTTGACTTTTTTTAAAATAAATGAAAAACTACTTGTACATATTTGTTTTTATTGCTAGACATTTTTTATTTAGAGTTAACATTATTAAAAACCACTATAATTTACAAGTTTATGTTATTATTTCTAGAAATAATGTTTTGGGTACCGCATCCCCTTAACAGTTTAATTATTTCAAATTCAAAACTATGGTTGTGTAACACTACACGCCTTTCAATTACCACTCAATAATTATATATCGCCTATCGGATAATTTCAATACCTTTCAAACGAAAAAAGTTCTATGGCAGCAATTCTTGTGCGATTTTCCTGCAATCGTTGACGATCGACAGTTACTGGAACCCTGCATTATCTTCTATTTTATACAGGGTGTCCGTAAAAGAATGTCCTAGTTTTAATGGTATATATTACAGTAGTTTATTTTATACGAAATATAACAAATCATACATGACATTGAAGGAAAACTAACCTAGTTTTGCCTATAAGTGCTCAATGTGTGCGCCTTTAAAGATACGGCACACATACAAACGAAAATGCAATTCTTCCCATACTGTCTGCAGCAAGTCCGGAGTAATGGAAGCAGCAGCCTGTGCGATTCTACCTTTCAAGGTTGTAAATCTGGGTTAGGGGTGGAACGTAGACCCGTATTTTTACGAACCCCAAAGAAGAAATCACAAGGCGTGATGCAGGTCAAAATTTGAACTCGGACATTTTTTACGTACACCCTGTACAATGAGATGTAATCACTGAACTCCCATCCATTGGCGTTTCAATTGGTGATTTAATTAGTTTTGTGTTTAATGGGTATACTACTGAACATATGTAGCGGGCGCGCTTAACTGAAACTGTTGGAGTTATTCTTTATTCGTCACCTTCAACCGCATACATTTACACTCAACACAAGCTATTAACAATTTGAAACTCGGACATTCTTTTACGTACACCCTGTACAATGAGATGTAATCACTGAACTCTCCATCCATTGGCGTTTCAATTGGCGGATTTAATTTAGTTTTTGTGTTTAATGGTGTATTACTACTGAACATATGCAGCGGCGCGCTTAACTGAACTGTTGGAGTTACTTATCTTATACTTATGTGGTAACTTATGTATCATGTTTGTTATTCGTCACCTTCAACCGCATTACATTTACACTTCAACCACAATACTATTACAATTTGAAACTCGGACATTCTTTTACGGACACCCTGTATAAGTTAATAGAAAGTAAAAAATTAAAATAAGCCTGAAATAACACTAGCTGATAAAAACTGCTCTGTGTAAAGAACACCTCATTGTCATTCATATGCAACCAAGTTCTCCCTTTGTCATACCTTCTGCTTATGAAGATTGATTAAAACCGGACTCCAGCTGAGATTTTCTGTTTCAGATTCCTTCCTCGGAAAAATACAATGGAAAGTTTTACTCGCGGCCTTAAATGGAAGTTGATATCGGTATATGAAAAGAGTTGTGAATTGAGTTCGTTAATTGCAGAAACAAGACACAGTGCTTGGTTAGAAGGGCTACACTCTAAAACAAAGAGTGAAATTCACCCTAAGGAGAAGTGCTTTCGGCACGGAAGGAGTGGAAATTACTCAGACTGAGTTAAACCGCTCGTTTTAAGAGTTAGGACGCAGATTGCTCTTTATTCTTACCACTCCGAAAAGAGTGAAATTCACTCCATAGGAGAGTGCATTTCGGCACAAAAAGGAGGGAATTAAATCAGACTGAGTAAACGTCTTGTTTTAGAGTGTAGTGGTTGTGATTGTTCTTAAATGTATGGTGTTGGAGTTTGATATGGAAATTTGGTACTTGTGTATTATTTGGCGCTAGTTTTACCACGAAGGAAATTTGTAAAACAAATAAATTATATTTATATTATAATAAAATATTATCTATAATAATAAAAGAAAGAGTCTGTCTGTGTGTCTATGGATCGTAAAATACCTACTTATACTGCCCTCAGAAATTCGAAATTTTTAAGATAGATTCCCTTTAATACCAACGTGTGCACCTGAGGCTTAGTTTTTTTTAATATTTGTTCCATTTTAAGAGAAAATTCGAATTTTCTGAAAAAAATACACCACTTTCAATCAAATCCGATCATATTTTCACTTTCGTGTTGCCATTCGACAGAATAAATTAAATTGAACACAAAAATTAATTAAAATTGAAATTGCTTTTATTTTCTTGCCATTACCTTCAGAAACAAAATTAAGGATTGGAAAAATAATTGAACGTGCCAATGAGCTAAATGTTTTTTTAAGCCCAGAATGGATGTTTTGACGTGAAATAGCGTTGTTATACAATTATAGTTAATTTTGAATTTATCAGGAAAATTGCGATGACAGTAAGTTCACATTGAGGAAGATTTTTCTGATATGAGGATGTGCATTTTATAGTGATGTATTTTTATTTTGGAATTTAAAGCAATATAAGTAATGGGATTTTATTCTTTATAATGAACGGGAACAAAGGCAAAGCTTATTTCCTATAACAAATAAAATGACACATACACTTGGATCGATTTGATATTCTTTTAGTCCGTGCGAAGAACGGGTATTTATTTGCTAGTATATTATATTATATTTATTATTATTTTTTTATTTATATTAATTATTTATATAATTATTATACGGGCTTTATTTCGTTTTTATTTACGTGCTTTACATGGTTTTTTTAATATTAATTATTATATTTTATTATTCATTATTATACTTATGTATCATGTTTAGCGATAATTTTGTATTGGCGAAACTGTTCGACGGGTTAACACAAAAACACTGAGAAATAACGCGAGTTCTAGATTAAGCTATAGTTAAACCCGTAGTTTCCTTGCACAGAAGCCACGACCATGGGCGGGACTATAAAACGCGCGGAGCAATCAGATGAAGAGGAAATTTCAGCCGTTTCATTTTGTGAAATGAAACGGCTGAAATTTCCTCTTCATCTGATTGCTCCGCGCGTTTTATAGCTCTGCCCGTGGTCGTGGCTTCTGTGCAAGGAAACTATGAGTTTAACTATAGTAAATGTTTTTGCGTCGCACTATCTTATAATAGTGCAATAACCCTTTCACATGCTGTGATTCCGGTAAATTTCGTAGCACTTACGGTGCCGGATGATTACACTAACAACGCTAAGTCAACTGGACTTTCAAACGCGAAGGAATCGGGAACCGTTCTTAAGGGATTTTTACGAGCTGTTTTCGATTATTGGTAAAAAAAAAATTAACGCTGATGGAGACTAGAAATGGTAAGCAAGAAACGTTCAACATCTAAACCCAGCCGAAACCTAAAAGCTTCTGCAGTGAAAATACACGGCAGAATTTTTTTCGCACTTCAAATTCACCTAACATTTGCACGGATTGAAACCACGGGTAAAACCGAAAGTACGGTTTTTCCTTCCATCGCATGTTTAGTTTAGTTTACTTTAGTTTGAATTATCGTCGCACTAAAGCTACACGAGAGCTATTGCCGACGGGGGTCGTATTTTAGAACCACAGTCAAGTGTAGAGCCGACACCTGAGTAGACACCCAACGCAACCGTTAAGGGCGACATCATACGTAGCGTTGGGACTTTGGAGTATATTTAACGTGCATTTCTTCTACACGGAGTAAGGTATTATTCGTCGGACATTTTTGACTGCACAGGCCGTTTATAGGTCGGCAGTTAATTTGGCGATGCCCGGACCCGAACCTGGGACCTTTCGCATGCTAGGTGGACGCCTAATCGACTGGGCTCCCCAGCCCCCCTGATGGAGACTAGAAATGGACAGCAAGAAACTTTCAGCATCTAAACCCACCAAAACCTTAAAGCTTCTGCAGTGAAAATGCACGGCAGAAATTTTATCGCACTTCAAATTCACTTAACATTTGCACGGATTGAAACCACGAGTAAAACCGAAACTACGGTTTTCCTTTCCATCGCATGTAAAAGATCCAATAGACCTAATATTGCCACTGAGATCATTTTCACCGCAAGTATGGCGAATTTTATCGGAATTGTTGAGTGTGAAACGAGTGCAAGAGGTTGTCTGCACGTTTCAATTGTATGTAGACCCTATTAAATAGGTAAATAACTGCACTGTTCATGTAAAAGATCCAATAGACCTAATATTGCCACTGAGATCATTTTCACCGCAAGTATGGCGAATTTTATTGGAATTGTTGAGTGTGAAACGAGTGCAAGAGGTTGTCTGCACGTTTCAATTGTATGTAGACCCTATTAAATAGGTAAATAACTGCACTGTTCATGTAAAAGATCCAATAGACCTAATATTGCCACTGAGATCATTTTCACCGCAAGTATAGCAAATTTTATCGGAATCGTTGAGTGTGAAACGAGTGCAAGAGGTTGTCTGCACGTTTCAATTGTATGTAGACCTTATTAAATTGGTAAATTACTACACTATTCATGTAAAAGATCCAATAGACCTAATATTGCCACTGAGATCATTTTCACCGCAAGTATGGCGAATTTTACCGGAATTGTTGAGTGTGAAACGAGTACAAGAGGTTGTCTGCACGTTTCAATTGTATGTAGACCTTATTAAATAGGTAAATAACTGCACTGTTCATGTAAAAGATCCAATAGACCTAATATTGTCACTGAGACCATTTTCACCGCAAGTACGGGGAATTTTACCGGAATTGTTGAGTGTGAAACGAGTGCAAGAGGTTGTCTGCACGTTTCAATTGTATGTAGACCCTATTAAATTGGTAAATTACTACACTGTTCACGTAAAAGATCCAATAGACCTAATATTGCCACTGAGATCATTTTCACCGCAAGTACGGCGAATTTTACCGGAATTGTTGAGTGTGAAACGAGTGCAAGAGGTTGTCTGCACGTTTCAATTGTATGTAGACCCTATTAAATGGTAAATTACTACACTGTTAGTAAAAGATCCAATAGACCTAATATTGCCACTGAGATCATTTTCACCGCAAGTAGGCGAATTTTACCGGAATTGTTGAGTGTGAAACGAGTGCAAGAGGTTGTCTGCACGTTTCAATTGTATGTAGACCCTATTAATTGGTAAATTACTACACTGTTCAGTAAAAGATCCAATAGACCTAATATTGCCACTGAGATCATTTTCACCGCAAGTAGGCGAATTTTACCGGAATTGTTGAGTGTGAAACGAGTGCAAGAGGTTGTCTGCACGTTTCAATTGTATGTAGACCCTAATTAATTGGTAAATTACTACACTGTTCACGTAAAAGATCCAATAGACCTAATATTGCCACTGAGATCATTTTCACCGCAAGTACGGCGAATTTTACCGGAATTGTTGAGTGTGAAACGAGTGCAAGAGGTTGTCTGCACGTTTCAATTGTATGTAGACCCTATTAAATGGTAAATAACTACACTGTTAAGTAAAAGATCCAATAGACCTAATATTGCCACTGAGATCATTTTCACCGCAAGTACGGCGAATTTTACGGAATTGTTGAGTGTGAAACGAGTGCAAGAGGTTGTCTGCACGTTTCAATTGTATGTAGACCCTATTAAATTGGTAAATTACTACACTGTTAACGTAAAAGATCCAATAGACCTAATATTGCCACTGAGATCATTTTCACCGCAAGTACGGCGAATTTTACCGGAATTGTTGAGTGTGAAACGAGTGCAAGAGGTTGTCTGCACGTTTCAATTGTATGTAGACCCTATTAAATGGTAAATACTACACTGTTACGTAAAAGATCCAATAGACCTAATATTGCCACTGAGATCATTTTCACCGCAAGTACGGCGAATTTTACCGGAATTGTTGAGTGTGAAACGAGTGCAAGAGGTTGTCTGCACGTTTCAATTGTATGTAGACCCTATTAAATTGGTAAATTACTACACTGTTAACGTAAAAGATCCAATAGACCTAATATTGCCACTGAGATCATTTTCACCGCAAGTACGGCGAATTTTATCGGAATTGTTGAGTGTGAAACGAGTGCAAGAGGTTGTCTGCACGTTTCAATTGTATGTAGACCCTATTAAATAGGTAAATAACTGCACTGTTCATGTAAAAGATCCACTAGACCTAATATTGCCACTGAGATCATTTTCACCCAAGTACGGCGAATTTTAGGGAATTGTTGAGTGTGAAACGAGTGCAAGAGGTTGTCTGCACGTTTCAATTGTATGTAGACCTATTAAATAGGTAAATACTGCACTGTTCATGTAAAAGATCCAATAGACCTAATATTGCCACTGAGATCATTTTCACCGCAAGTACGGCGAATTTTACCGGAATTGTTAGGTGTAAAACGAGTGCAAGAGGTTGTCTGCACGTTTCAATTGTATGTAGACCCTGTTAAATTGGTAAATTACTGCACTGTTCATGATAAAGAAAAAAGCTCCTAACTAGAGTATACAAATTAATTAAAGGCCTTACACGCTATACATATCAAATTAATAGCATTTTTCATATATTTTCATCACGAACAAACGGCTTGTTAATTTTTAATTAATATTTAATTTTTTAATATACTCATATAAAGTGTATTTAACTAATAATACTTTCGTTCTAAATATGTCGTCTTGATCAAAGCGAGATACAAGAATGAATTTTTTTAAACATTTAAGGTAAATACACAATCACAGTAAATTGAGTTTTAATTACCGTTTGCATAGTACGCACTATTAATTATTCACAATACCTTTTGTTTTTTCCCGTTTTTTAGAAAGAAATGGTCCATGCACCATACTGTTTGCATGAGGTAAGTCTAAAAGGAAAATTGCAAACATTTTTACTTAACTTATGTAATAGAATATTTAATAAGGAGCAACATTTAGTTCCCAATTTTTCGATGTAATTCGAATAAATCTATAGAAAAATACCAGGAGTATCAAAGTATAAAAATAAACTTTTCAAAACTTCTACTGCTCATTTAAATGTTCATTAAATTTACATTTCGATGGAAAAATTTATTGTAACGTTGGGAAATTCATAAATGCAAAATCATTTTTAATGGTTTGAATTCTGAATAAAGGTACATATTTTAAACTAATGCAAGTGGAAAGCCTTAAAATCTTAAATTTTATTTTATTCATTTAAAAAATACCGTAGGTACACCAATAATCTTTTACTTAACTTATGTAATACAATATTTAATATATATATCGACGTTTAGTAATCAATTTTTCAATGTAATTCGAATAAATCCATAGAAAAATAACAAGGAATTAAAATATATAGAAATAAACTTTTGAATAGCTTCGGATGTACTTTTGATAATCTCTTTCATGATTTTACCTTCTCTTAACTACTTAAAATTAAACTTTTCAAAACTTCTACTGCTCATTTAAAACTATTCATTCAATTTACATTTCGATGGAAAACATTTATCATAACATTGGAAATTTCTTTTTTTTTTAAAGTTATTCTTAAGCGATTTGAATTTGGAACCAAAACACACTTA